>LYUA01000037.1:2118032-2132666 GCA_002093875.1 Calopteryx splendens | reverse complement strand
TCCAATTTTCAAGTTTACCGTGCTCTCTTTCATCTAATCACTTTTTCTTCATTTCGTTTGCGGCGTTTGTTTTTTTGTCTTCCCAAGGGTCCTCGCATTAGGCAAGAAGTTCTTTGAATCAATTTCATATAGTCTAAGGGCTACTTCAATGTTAATTTCTGATAAATTGTCTTGCACTTGAAAGTCTATCTTCATGCTTTTTTACTACGACTAATTAAGTTTTTCAACAGTTTCATGTCTTGTCCTTTTATTTTTCCCATTTTTGACTTTTCTTCTTTCCTTTGCTAGGTGCAATAATTCCTTTGCGTTTATTAGTTTCCTCTTTGCTACTATTTCCATTTTCTCTTCTATCAATTCTCGTAATCCTATTTTATACATTATCATTTATTCATAATGGGAATGTTACTATTTTATTATGTTTCTTATAGTATCCTGGAAAGTCCCTTCTCTGTTCGGTTTCATTGAAAAATTTAAACAACGTGGTATTCGTTTCTTCATAAGCATATTTTTAATTTTAGCGTGACAATCTTTTCCTATTATAATCAATTTATATGTTTGAATTAGGTATATCTTCCAGTCTTCAACTCAACTTCTAAATCTCAGCAGTGATCTTATATGTATTATTTAAATCTTAGAAGAAGGTAGGGGAGCAATTTTTAATTTGTTAACCTATTCTTTTGAATGCTGTTTCCCAAAATGTTGCTTGACAAAAACAAGACATATTGGTGCATAATTCATCCAGAATAAGATATAGAATTGCACCGCAAGGTTACCCTTCTTGTTATTTGTTTTCTTATTTAGAATAACCTTTTCGTTTGCATGCAGGAAATTTCCTGTCACTCCGACTCACTTTTCTATTTCTCACGCCTCTCACTGTAATTTCACTGTTATCGGTGATGACCTTAGATTTATGATCTATTCGATCGTTTGAAGTAAATTTTTGTTATTTAGTGGGACTCTTCTATTGGTCTTCTTTATTCTTTTTATTACCATCATTCAATGACTTCCAAAAACCTATCACAACAAAATATTGCCTCCTAATCTATCTAAAAATGACAAGCTTATAGCCGGCTAATATTAGCCAATGACTAATTACGATGACTAGAATATTATATTATAATTTTCTGTCGTCTTTAAGTAATTTAAAAAATGAAAATATGTAGTTTCTCAATGAATTCAATATTTCGATTGCAAAGCCTCTCCTTATTCTTGGCAGTATTGGTATGTGTAGACCGTCCTCTTAGCAGGACTCTGATTTACCTTCACCAGATTTGTTCCACCAATCGGGGAAACATTGTATTGTTGTTTTTTCTCATTTGACTCATGCCTTTGATTATTATTCCATTTTCTTCTTTTGTAGCCTCTTCCAATTATTTGTTGAATATTTTAGGTGAGTTACTGTATCCTATCTCATTTCTTTCACTATTATATTCCTTTCGTTGACCTTCCAAAGTGTAGTAATTTGACTAATTTATCATAAGTATTTCTTGTGGGTTGTTTGGAATGTTTGTATCTACAGCTTAGTACTCGAATGCATCGTTTTTTCGTCCCTATCTATCAAAATAATTTCTTTCTCATTAAGATGAAAATAAGACGATTGAATTCATGAATTGAGAGAGGAGGAGCTGGTTAAAGGCTCTGCATGATTTGTATTTGGACGGCGGCCGTGAAAAAATTCTCTGAAATGCAGATCTAGTTATTAAGGAACGTAATTCACTGGGTTTAAGTGAAGTCCTAGAATTTATAAACTCCTTGATAGATTTTAATACTTTTGGATATATCATTAATAGATTTTGGAATTTTTTTAAATTCATTATTTGTGGAATTTTTAAATTTCCTTTTTTTTCGATTTTAAGATCGTTATTACCGTATTTTTTGGTGCTAGAGTTGTGCTTTTTTCTACCAAATAAATTATGGGATATTGCTGTATATATAATCTCACATAAACCATATTTTACGGTAAACAATATTTTTAGCGGTGGAAGGGTTTTTATTTATTCCAAAATAAGCCACAAATATTAGGTAGCGTCATATTTGCCCGTGGGTCGGGTCTAATGTAACACCTTTGTCTATTTTTTCACCTCATATTTAAAATCTCAAGAGATGCAGAAGAGCTTATTGTGTGTAAGAAAGAGGCATTAATTCAGAAAAGAGGTCTATTAATTACTTCAACCCTAAGTTTTCTAAGCGTATAAATATACAAAGGAGCATCTCCTTTTAATTTAAATGCATCATATATTGACATTTTTTAGAACAAAAGTGTTTTATATATTACATTCTAGCAATATTCAAACGCTCCCTTTAGTATCTAAATAGATTTATTTTCCAAATGTACATCCGTCGGGTATATTTCTGTGAAGGGTATTTTGCTGTTGGCAATGAATATTATGCAAATAAGGCACAATTTTCCGTTTCGTTTGTGGTCATCGAAACACCCATATGAGAATATATAATCAGAATATTTTGCATTCGCTTCCATATTCCACTTAGCGCGCTTACGCTATTCTTTCCTAGCCCGAATTAGTTTGAATAACAAACATTTTAACAAAATTACTATTTTTGAAAATAAAATTTTCATTCAGATGCACGTACCTACCATTTCCGGGTGTGTGTGCATCAAATTTCAGAGGGGTATTCATCCTAGTAAATGAGAATAACTTGAAACATCGAAAATTATGTATTGCAGTGCAGAAACATATTTGAAATCCCTAGGGAATTAGCTAGCCTATGGCATTGGCACCATCCGTGTAGTGGAGTAGGGTTGAGTCACGGGAGAGAATTCGGGGCGTTAAAAAGTGAGGAAATGCGTTCCTCCTCGATAAGGCTCTCGATTCTCTCTTTGCATCTCCTGCGAACGGTCGCTAATGAGTGTCCCAGCTTCACTGCCACTCTCTCGCACCATTTCGCCCTCCCCACATTCCCCCCATTGCCTCTCGACGGCATCATCCTCCTCGTTCCGCAGCTCCCTCTCTCCTCCCTACAACTCCCTACCCCCCCCTCCCTCCTCCACGCCCTTTTACGCCCTGTTCCTCCGATCCGCAACTGCTCCCCCCTCCCCGTTTTCTCACCTGCCTTCGCCACCCTAATTCCTCCGCCTTCCGATTTCTTTCTTTCCCCCACTACTCTTCCTCCATTTGGTGAGTTTCACCACGATTGCTTTTGCACTATGGTGCTAGGACGCATTTCTTCGTGCCCAACAAATACCGTGAGATATGAGTTTATGATGAGTGGTGTCGCGGGGATACCAAGTAGTTTCACTATATGCTCTCAAGGTGTAACTTTTAGAGTTCTCTCAATTCAGAAATTGTTGCCTTCTATTTTTCAAATCAGCTACGTTTTACAATATTTATCATAATAAGGATATACCTACCAAAAAATAAAAGAAAAGGTTGATTATTTAAATTTATCATTTCATGATGAATCAGTAAAATATTTCAATCGGCATTCTGTAAATTAATTAGAGCGATAGTAGAGGCCGAAACAATGTTGATATCCAATTATGGTGATGGGACGGTAACACAAAGGAAATGGATGCTACAGTGTAGTGAAACTGGTTGAAGAATGTATCTTATTTTCTGTGGAATGGTAACTCTGTGCATTGTGTTACTTTGCAAACAAAAAACCACACTAAACAACCCGATGCTCGGTTTGGTGAGTGAAGATTTCAAGAGTTCACCCAATACGAATTCCAACGGCGTATGAAACTCACACAAAAGGGTAGGGGGGAAGTTCCTTTTCTTGTGTCGCCTCTGTGGCACAGGACTTGATGCGCCAAAAATTCATACAGCTTGGGTGAAGCTGAGGGTGTCCATAGGCGTCACTCGGAATCGAACCTGGAATTCCAGTGGGTAGAGCGCTGGTCTACTAACCGGAGGGATTAGTATACCAGCGCTCTACCCACTGGAAAACCACACCGCTCATACTTTCCAATCGTTATTCTGTAAATTTGTCCTGCTATTGTGTGTTTTTCAATACTTTTACTATCTTTAAACTTTTCCCCATGAAAATTAGTTCGTATTATTTTAAGTAACGTGATAAACCAAAATGAGGCGATGTCACATCACAAACACGTATCCATTGGCGTATCCGTGGTCAAGGGTTTGTTTATAGGGACGTTCTGAAGGTTGATAAGGAAATAGTGGAGGGGGTACGTTAAAATCTGTGCAAACATGGCGGAGTCTTAAGTGAAATTAGTAACTATTTAAATCCTAATTCAGAACTTATCCTTGCAGAAGTGTAATATTGCATTCTTTTATATTAAAAATATATATAATAATGTGTTAAACAAGACAATTAATAATTTTAAGCAATTGTTTGGCATTATGGGTCCTCATCATTTATCTATTTGGCATTTTGATGATATTTTTCTTAAATTAACTAGAAATCTCACCCTGATCCTGTTATTAATGTTTTAAATAAGTAACGTGGAATCACATTTGATATTAATTGAACAATTTTATTACGAAAGAAAATTTGTGCAGAATATAATTGTTTTTAATTATAATTAAAACCCTCGGGGAACACTTGAAACTTCGTTAATATTATATCTTAATAAAATGAACTTATTTCAATCGTCGGCTCCCCACTGTGAGGGTTATGATTACAATGACATTATGTCAGTTTTCATTCTGTGATGCTAATGCCGTTTCGGATCCAAATCGTCCAATTTTTAAAAATATGGAGCTAGTCTAATTTCATTCCCTCAGCTGATTGAATGAATGCACAGCTATTTCATTCCGATTCAGATAAATACGGTATTAACAAATATTCTATCGAATCTTCACTTCAACCCCTGGAAAATACACCAATTAAAACGTACCTACCTATTGGAGATTTGGGTCGACAATTTTCCAGCTATCGCGATCACAGAGTCGAATGAAGAAAGGCATCTTACTTTCCTGAATCGTTATCTGCTTATTGGGCACATGGCGGATGTGTAGTACGGTGCAAAGCTGATATATTTTCATCGATGCATGATAGTCAGTAAGGGAGGGTTCTTCTTTCCATTACCCCCGGGAGAAGTTTTACACAATATATCCCACGCCATCTGCTACCTACGCGCCAGGAGCAGAGAAGAGATAAGATGATAGGCAGATCAAAGGGAAAGTAGAGAGCAAGCAGGTCTTGTCGCGACAAAATCAAAAGGCAAAGCGAACGTTTTGTGCGTTGAACTCCTGCGCTTTGGAATCTGGAATAGAATTGATTAATGGACTGAGGGATTTATTTTCAGTTATTTCTTTTGGTAATTTCACATTTATTTTCTGAGCTAGTCTGGTAAAAGATGAGGTTCCGATAAAGTTTTATTGGGACCAAAGGAATACATATGGCTTATAAACATGGATTTTTAAATACCTAATACGCATAACATAATAGATCATCATGTCGTACTTTTAGAATAATTCATATTTATATAAATTTATGCTTGTACAAATACATTTCTATATTTATTAATTAGTTAATTAAAAGCCAGTTATTAAAAAAAGGAGGTCGGTGAGGACCATTACATGATTGGCGCATCCGAGGTCAAAAGGCATGCTAGTGCTGTTGCACTTACTTGTGTGTCGTATCAGACCCCGACATCTTTTTACACTTGATTAACTTCTCTTCCTTCGTTTTAATAATCAAAATAATATGCATTTTCTGATAGTGTACGACTTGTTTTTAACCCGTTTCGACCGGAGCTTGATATAAAGTTCACGTACAAGTTCAATTTCAGTTATAAACTCATACATGCGTGATAAGAGGGCTATATAGTATATTTTATTTGCCTTTAATACTTTGGGTTTCTCATAGTAATGTCTGCGGAAGATATCGCATCCTGGATTGGTCACGGGAATCTTGAGCTTTTACCAGGGTTGTCTCTTCAGCCCTGCAAGTAGTAAAACAATGCTGCACTGAGTTACATCGCCGTGAATACATTTTCTCAAAAATTTTTGTTTTATTTATGGAATGATTTCTTACTTATTACATATGTTGATCTGCGATTGCGTAAAGTTTCACATTTTATGTTTAAATTGTAAGGTTATACCAATTTCATCATGTGAAAAATTCAAAAAAATAGATTACATATTAAGGAAATACAAACACTAATTGATGGATATTTTCCCTGTGAAGAAAAGCTAAAATAATTCGATGCCAATAATTTTTAAATAACATTGATGGTAAATTAGGATATTAATTTACTGACCCGTGGTGAACTTAACGTTGTTATTAGCTTGGCTGAACTAAGCACTTGGCTTTCTCCACAAGTTTCACAACTTCTAATTGGTGACAAATGAGTCATTGTTGGTATGAAAGGCATCTTTTAAGACATTCTAATGCAATAGCTCTTATGCTGTTTTAATAAATTTAGTTTACTTCTTTGTGATTTCCAATTTTCGGCTACTTAGATTTCAGACCCACACTCACTTAATCCTTTCCAACCCTTGAAAAACCCTTTTCAATTTCTTCCCGAATTCCTTCAAATTTCTTCCTTATCACTGCTTAATTTTCAAACTTTTCCAATTAGAAAAAAACACGCGTCCCTTTGAATGCTTTACTTGAAACAAAAAAATCATTCCCTTCTCTCGATTTCTCGAAAAAAAAGCACCTCCTGATATCACTCGATCCAACTTCTTCCAACGTCCTCTCTTTTTTCAACTGTTTCCGGACCTCTCTTCCAATTCCCTCGCCACCTCCTCACTCCACCGCTTTCTTTCACCTTCTTTCTTTCCCTCTCTCTCTCTCTCACTCCCGTTTATTCCCCTTTCTCCATCTCCTTCCGCGCTCCTTTCCTCCTTCCTCCCAGCTTCTCCCGGCATTCCACCAGATACCCCAACAAAACTTCGTCCAACTCATTTCAGTCTCTATTCATCCCCCATACTTTCAATGCTCTCCTCGCCCTCCCCCTCCTCACCCTTTCTCATCTCTTCCGCCCCCAACCCTATGACAGACCAGTTCCCTTCCATCCCTCCTGCTACCCCTTCCCACTTGCCTTCCCCTGCCTGCTTCCGCCGGGTCCCTTGCTTCATTTGAGGCGTTTTCTGCCTCGAACTCCGTGCCATCCCTTCCTCAGACCTCTGCCCCTCCTCCGGCCCACTCCCCTTCATCCGGCACACCCTTTCCGTCACTTCCCCGCCACCACCTATCTCCCGATATCACCCTTCTGAGTCAGCGGATATGGCTTTGGCTTTTAATTACTTCCTCCTCCTGCCCTCTCCCCCTTTTACAGCCTTCGCACTTCCAACCCCTCCGTCCCGGGCTCATCTTCCCTGCTCTCAGTTCACCAAAAAACCGACACCCTACTATATCCCATGCTGTTCTCCCCTCTCCATCTAATACTTTGCGTTGCCTGTCGCCTCCTCACTCTCTTGCTCGCCTTTGCTACATCCACGTCTCTTTCTCAACTCTGACGCTTTTGTTTGTCCGAATCCCTTGACGGATACCAATGAGTTCATTTATGGACTTCTGGCCTATCTTTTTCCTTGGAGTGCTATCGACTTCTACCATTTACGATCTTTTAGAGCTCCAGCCATCGACGACTTTTTTTTCCTCGGTAATCTCCCATGAAAAAAGTTAAGCGCCATCGTGGGCTGATTGATTATTCATATTAGCATTGGTGGATTCATTTTTATCTAAAAATTTATTGATCACGATGATCGCTAGGGATTAAGGATCGGTGATAGTGGCTAAACTGAAAATCCACCATCCACCCTCAATTTGAAACGAAACTGCTCTACTTTTTTACGTTAAGGAAGGATACCTTCCTGATGGTTTATTCCTTCATAATTTTAAGAAATTTTGGTGCATAAATGAAGTAACTGTTTTTATCGTTTTTAGAGATAGATAGATTTTTAGAGATTTGATAATGAGAATACAGAAAGTATTTTCCCACCCATTAGTAATATAATTGATTTGGAACAAAACTATAAAAATCATGAGCTTTCAAATATGGGTTAACATTTTGCGCTGAATACTTCAAAAAGAGATACTTATATCAAAGAATGCTTAATATTTCCGAAAATCACTGCTATTATCTCTATTGCATACACTGGTCAACTTTATTTTTCTGAACCAAGGCTGTTACTTTTAGGAGTCACTGCAAATAGTCTGAACTTCGTGGTTATTTATCAATAACATGTTACTAATGATGTGGCGCATGTAATATTGAGGCATGAAGCGTCCGGCAGCTGACCCGAGGGCCCCAGGTCATGCCTGGTCTGGGTGATGCCTCTGGACATCTCCAGCTGGTCCCAAGCTGTATAATTATCAGAACGTACTGGGAAACCGCAGGCGGCGCAGGGAAGGGAATTGGCCCCTTTACCCTATAGGTGTACATTTCATGCACAGTAAGACTTAGATCCTGGAGCTCAATTCTCATATTTCCTTCGAATTGCTGATTATTGTAGTAATTTACTCCTGAGGTGGAGCCTCAAGAGCATATGCCTACTGAGTTTTTCGTTCAAATTAGTCCGTGCATAATTAATGAATTTTACAAATGTCCCACCTAAATATTGAGTTAGTGTAGGTTACGGTATACCAATTGAACCTCAAAAATTTACAAATATATTGACGCACACCTCGGAGACTTAAAAAGTTGCCATTTTCAGATAATTATCGATTTTAAATGACTCTCATGTGACATAAATATGCTTCATTAGTTCCAAAGAAAAAATTATATTATCACTATCATTTCTTAGCTACAGCTACAACTCAAAAAATGTAGCCCAGCGCTAGGTTATACTTTAACAGTAACAGTAAGTCTACTATTGATAAGGTAGATTCTAAAAGATTTTGTATTTCTCATACACCTGACTTTATTCATAAATAATTATTTTACATTTACAGCTGGTAATGTGAGTGAAAGTTCTTCGTTGCTAAGCGACCTCCACTATTCGTACACATAATCAGATTTTTAATCAGATCTTTTTTTTTTAAGGTGGAATCATTCCAACTGTATTCCACTCAATAAAAACACCATACATATTTCGTTTGTTCTGTGACACCATGCCTTATTGCATTGTAAATGTTTCTCTTTCTGTTTTTTTTCTCTTCACACTCTTTCTCATCCCTCTTCTCTCACCTCCTCTCTTCACTTTTTCATTTCTTTTTCCATCCCCTCCGTCCATCGTGAGCCCTAATTCTGTCTGGCCTGCACTTCACCATCAGTCAAAATTCCCCAACGAGACAACGTTCCACTCTCGCCCATGCAATCCATCTCCATTACCCTCACTCTCTTGGACGTCGCCGTAAAGACTCTTCCGTGCCTCTCCACGGTATACTCCTCCGATTTTCTTTACCTTCTACTCGCCTTTTCTCAATTTCTGGCCCTCAGGGAGGCATATTCTTTCTCCTGGCATCCACCACCTGCTTCTGCTTGATGTCTATTTTTCATGGCCTGTAGGTGTGGATTTAAACTGGTTGGAACAGATATAATTTCCAATTGAAAACTGCTTTTTATGGAATCATTTGGCAGTGGTTTAACTTGAGATTTTACTCAATGACAAATTACAATTTGCCTATAAAAAAAGCAAAATTTTTAGCGGGCAGGTTCCAGCATAATTAATAACATTGAAAGAATTTCTCACCCTAAAATATGGTTATTCAACTACTTCCTTATGTTTAAATTTTATTATAAAGTTACATTTTTCAAAAGTATTACCTGCGGATATTTTTTCTCAAGTAGGGCAATATCCGCTTAAAATACTTCTGCTTGTCTATGAAGAAAAATATCCATGTTTTATAGATTTTTTTCTTTGATCTCTGTGTTTATTTTGTTGTGTTTAAGGAAAAATATATTAATTATTTTAGACTATCTACAGTTTAGGGGCACTTTTAGGTGGTCTTTTAAAAGCTTTGCACCGTGAACTTTGAAATTAGCTCCACCAAACGTATTCACGTTTTCCAATAAAATAGTTTATTTTTCAGCTCTTCATACCATGTAACTCACGCAATGGCTGTCTAAATATTTATTAGTTCCCTAACTCCACCCAGTTTACCTACTGTTTTCCTTCTACCTTTGATTTGAACGCTCCACTCCCTTTCAATATGTCCTCTACGTTTTCTTTTTTCCCACCCACTTTCTCTCCCTCTTCATCCACTGGACTTGTTATTTGATCTTAACCTCTTCCTTCTTCTTTAACCTTCGGCGAACTTTAACCCCAACTTCCTCTTCTCCCCAATCATATCCAACATTCTTTCATCTGTGTTCACCTCTTTACAACTTATTTTCTCAATCCTTCTACACATCCACTGTCAATCGTCCTTTATCTACGTCCCCTCTAATTTCGCAAATACCAAGGTTCTTGAGCATAAAATCTGCGCTTCGATTAGAGTTCTCACTAACTACAATGTAAGGATAAACCAGAGACTTATCTATTCCCACCTTTTAGTCAATTACCTTTTCCCTAACCCAATAGTCATATTGTCTTTGCTATCCCATTAATTTTCGTTTAAAATATCCACCCAAAATGTGAATATTTCCACCATTCCCTCTGTATGCAATACTATATATAGTTTTACATTTACATGCTTTAGCATTTCTAGTTCTTGATAACCCCATTACTTTTGTTTCCTTGCTAGAAATTTTAATAATTTTATGCTCTGATATGCTCAACAATGAATGCAGTCTCTAATTGACCGTCATACTAAACAGTGTTAATTTATTTATAAGTATTACCTATTTAATTAACAACGAGCCTTAATTCAACTTCCCACACCACCTTAATCTATACCGAGTGCATGGCTTAAAAATAAACAACAATAATGGACAACCTTTTTACACTATTTTACGAACACTGCCTATCCTATTACTCCATTCCTCAATTTTCTCACTTGTGCTTTCTGCTTCATTCACAGTGTTTAAATTGAACGCCTGTTCCCTAGTCCCTCCCCAATTCTTGACGTGGCGAGTGTGCTTGCGTGTGCTGGAGACTCCTAGAGTGGTACCGGTGAAAGCATAAAAACTGCTCCTGGTAGGGCACCCATGTTAGAAATGTTGAAGGGTGGGAGCCAGATGAGAGGTAGTCCATGCAGTGTCTGCTCCTAAATGAGGCGGATGCAAAGGCGTCATGCCCCCAGTGGTGCGGCCATTTATGGTGTCATCTTAAAAACACTATTAAGGAAGACAGTGGGAAACCTCCTCATTTATTTTTCACAAGCAAATATGATGGGCGCAAATACGAAAGTGCGTCCTGTCAACTACGGGACCCGACCCACTAGCGTGGGTGTCATGCCTGGCATCGGGGGAGGCAAGGACACCGCGGTCGTCATCCCACGGAATCCTTGCGCAACCAAATAGGAAGCAGCTTTTAATAAAGCTGATAATGAGACTTGGAATTTTAGAATGATGACACGGAATTTATGAAAATCTGATGAGAGATGAAGAGGGGATATATTGATATGCTAGACTTTTGTAATGTGAGATGAAAGGAAAGTGGGAATTTTTGGAGTCATAGTTATAAAGTAAAATTCAACGGAGGGAAAAAAAGCCAGCGTGGATTAAAAGAGTTATTAAACAAAAATTTGAGAAGGATTTTAGTAAGTTTATAACTGGCAATAATGGAATAATAATAACTGAGATTAAAGCACAACCAACGGACGGGGTTCTATTCAGGTTTACATGAAAAGTAATCATTGGGAGGATAAGCTGGACAGCGTATACGGTAAACTAGAGGAAGTAATTGAGGGTTAGGTAAACATATAACAGTGATTGGCGGCTGTTACGTAGTGGTAGTTGAAGAAATAGATGGGAAAGGAGTAAGGGAGTACGACAGAGGATAAAGAAATGAACGCCGGGAGAAAGTGATAGAATTTTGCAGGAAAAATGGCTTAGTTGTAACTAGTAACTGGTTTATACAGCACTATATGTGAATAGATATTGAAAATGCCGGAAGATATCAATTGGATTGCATTATGGTTAGGAAGACATTTAGGAACACCGTCATCAATTCACACAATTTTCCTGGAGCGGATCCAGATTCAGAGCAAAATTTACCATTCATGAAGTGTAACATAAAATTCAAGCATAAAGCGGGGTGAAAATAAAGAAGTAAGAGAAAGAGTTAAAGATAATTCTGAGTGAGAACAAGGGGATGGGAACAGTAAATGAAAGACGGAAACAATTTAAAGCAGGGATTACGAAAGCTGCGAACTGCTGCAAAGAGTTAATAATACCATGGATCACAGAAGAGAAGTTTCGAAAGATAAACATGAGAAGACAATTGAATAACATAAACACAGATTTATGAGATAGATTGTACAAAAAATTATATAATAACCTAAGGAAATAAACAAATAAGCCAAAAGAAACATGGTGGAAAGAGCAGGTGAGAGATTTTACAGAGACAGGGTGAAATGATTGCGCTCAAGTCAAGTGTAAGCATTGTCTGAGATTTAAAAAGATACATTCGTGCGCACTATTAGATCAGGGACAGTATTTATCGAAGCAGAAGAGATTCAGACTATATGGAAAGAATATATTGAAGAACGTATGGGAAAGACATTCGTCCAGTGATGTTGTGCATAGAAAGAAAATATGCTGTCGAAGAGAATAGTTTATCCCAGGAATACTAGATTGCGAAAAAGAGAAGCCATTAAAGGAAATGAAAGCAAAAAAGAGCTGTAGGTGTAGATAATATCCGTGCTAAGTCAATCAGGAGGCTAAAATATGGAAGTTTTCATGGTGTTGTTCGAAGCATTTATGAGGGTGGTATGTGGCCAAAAGACTTATTTGCGTAAGCCAATCATCCAAGATATTGCTGTCATTGTTCAGTTCACTACAGAGCCAGAGTCATAGGTACGGGATAAAAATAAATGAGAAAAAAAAACAGTGTTGGGGTTCTCAAGGCATAGGAAGCCTAATTTAAACATTATTAGTAGGGCATAAACTTGAGCAGGTAGATAAAATTAGCTATTTAGATAGTGTTTTAGAATAATATGGGAAATAAAGTAAATATATTAGAAGAAGAATAGCATTGGCTAAGGAATCTTTTACAAAGAGGAGAGAATTGATAACAAGGACCTTAGTCAAGGATGTAAAGAAAAAACTAGTGAAGACATTGATGTGGAGCGTGGCTTTGTATGGCTCGGAAACTTTGCAGTTGATAAAAGATGACAAGCGTTTATGAGGTGCGAGTCTGGAGACGGATGGAGAAAGTGAAATGGAAGGAAAGGAAAACGAAGGAAGAGGTTTATTTAATTGTGGATGGTTTAATTGTAATTTAATTTAGGAAAAGGTTTATTTAATTGTGGGTTCTTAAGGTGATAGTGCCCTGTGTCTATCAGAAAGCTACCCTAACCGCTAGATTAAATTGAAAGATAAAATCCTTAGTTTATTAAGAGTACTTATATTAATTTATTTCAACTTTATACGTATAAATTTTGGAGATTATGCATAAACATAGTAAGCCAAGTATCTTTTGGGAGTAGAACTATCATCGCGCCAAACGTGAGAAAAGGTAGTACCATCCGCTGGGGTGTATTAAAGAAGCATGGCTTCATCAAACGAATATTGGGGACATAGGGCTTTCTCTCTCAATTCGTGATCAAAATTATAAGAAGCATAACGCATGATGAACTGAACAAAATGAAAGTGAAATAATAAGGAATTTTAACGTACCTAAGACTCCCTACCTAACGTCTCGTAAAGACGGATTTCATGGTAAGATGCCGTTGTTTTTTTCCCACTTTTTCTTTCTCGAAATCTAGAGATATCCTGTGTTCAATACTCATTCACATTATATTTCCCAGTACAACAATGACACTATGTGCTATTTTATTTCACGTAAACGTATCTTAATAAACATCAGCCATTTCGAATTGTTTCAAGATAAAAATCAAATACCTTTCTCTTTCTAGTTCTGGGGAATAAATCAGGAGTATAATGTTTTTTTTACATGAGGCCACTTAACTCTTTCCTTTTTCGTAACAGAAATTCCTTTTAAAAATGTAGGGAAAACATTGAATACAAATTTGAGCCCAATACAGTGGAAAGCTATCCCAATTGTGAAAAAATGTGCGAAGGAATATTTCTTGTTGTGCATAATCTTCTATGGGAACTCCTGACCAACTTAAATACCCAAAGCCAGACGAGTCTTGTACCAAAAGTATCATGAGTACAAATTAACTTACGAGGTTAAACAAAAACAATTCAAGTCCAACACAATGTTCGCAAGTCAGCCAATACTGTTAAAATTAAAGTGATAATCTGTTTGTTAGATGTATTAAAATACTCGGTTTCCTTTCCCATAGTTACTGAACATAATGTGAAAAATATAATACCAATGTTCTCTTTGTAGTCTCCTTCCTCTACTTCTATTCATGGCTAGTGCTCTAACAACAATGTTAATTCGACAATTTAAATTGGTATCGACTCATTGCAATACTAAAAAATGCATGAATCAAATTCAGAGATTGCAGAATTATTTGGTAATTTTATAAAGATAAACAAGTTGTAATTAGGAATAGAAATGAGAGTGCAGAAGCTGAAATCAGGAAAGGTGTGCGACGAGGAAGTAACTTATCCCCCTATTTATATAATTCATATATTCAAGAAGCGATAAATCAAGTATAGGAAGAAATTATAGGAGGAATAAACATTCAAGAAGAGAAGATACCAATGTTGCGTTTCGCGGATGATATCGCGTTGCTGGCGGA
>LYUA01000037.1:2100229-2115818 GCA_002093875.1 Calopteryx splendens | reverse complement strand
ATCATGGACAGTTGGATTAGAAGAGAATAGAAGATTGGAGTCCTTTGAGGTATTGTGCTATAGAAGAATGATTAGAATACGATGGTGTGAAAGAATAACAAATGAGGAAGTCTTAAGATGAGCAGGGACAAAAATAAATTAAAGGAAAAAGTTAACGAAAAGAAGTGACATGCTTATTGGTCATATATTGAGACACGAAAGTAGAATGGAAACAGCTATTGAAGGATACCTCGAGGGAAAGAGATACAGAGGAAGGCCAAGGCGATCATACCTGCAACTGATTATGAAAGACGTGGGATGTGAAACATATAAAAGAATAAACGAAAAAGCACAACGACAACAGAGCTGGGTGCTGCCAACTGGGTTGAGGACTAAAGAAGAAGTACCCCAATACGCATTTCCTCAGCGCGCAGCCCATTGCAGGCAATTTTTGGGTTAGAATTCGCCAGAAGTTTTAGGCATAAAAATCATGTATTTAAATTGGAGCAACATCCGCTAATCGATTCTTCTTAAGAAAAATTTTCAATATTATGCTGAGTTACCAAATTTGTAACTTGCATCAGTTATGCCCGGCTTTATTACGTGTAGTTAATCCCATCGTTAGTTAACGTGGAAGTTTACGTTGAGTTTATCAGCAATTCAGGCAGCTCGTTAGAAAACACTGGTACTCATACCAGCTGCAGTAAATCCGTTTTTAAGTAAAAGAGCACTTTCACGGTCGTTTTGGAATTAACTCGCAATTATAAAATGATTTTTGGAGTTCGGTTTGGAGTGGAGATCGGTAAGCGATGTCCTTATTTCTCTGCCGTTAGTCATTTTCACGGTACTTTCCTCAGCATGATTCACTCTCAATTTTCCCGATTTTCATTTCTCGTATTTTCCACTATTTCATTTACATGCTTCATTGCTTTATTTTCACGCACAGTTGCGCTTACTCCACCCTCACTTGCCAAACCGAAATTCGGGTTGATAACTTTGATTTTTTGATGGTCTGTCGAGGCTGAGTCATATTTGCAAAGCTTATTATTTTTAATTTAGCTTCTACGTTTTCTTATAATATTTTATGGGATATAGGAAGAGAGTATTTCGGTTCAGCTATTTTATGTTTCGCGAAAATTTATGAGTAAAAGTGTTGACAAAAAAACATTTTGTTTTGAATTTTCCTTACTTCATCTTTATCCCCAAAATTTTAAATTTCTTCTTTTTGTATCTCATATCTAGTAAAATCCTCTAATTTACCCCTTAGGAAACATGACTAGTTATATGCTAAAAATCCGGACCTGAGCTATAGTATTTCTTTATTACGCTTGGGTTCGGTCTAAATCCGTTAATTGTTACATATTTCCTTGAAAAAGCGATATCCACTGCCTAGATTGTCTATATCCTACCAGGCACACATTAAGTACTTTGAAACTTCCTTCATTAAAATAGTTTGTAGGCTAACCATTAATGAAGATCACGTTAATTTCGGAAAAAATACATCAAACACCCAGTTATGCCGGCACATTTTTAGTTTATTTTGTAGATTGGGGAAAGAGAAATATGTGAGCCAATGGCGTGGCGAACATATAACGATGACAGATTAAGTGTTTTGATTATCACGTTATCAAGTAGAAAAATAAAAAAAAGAATACTGTGTGGTGACAAATTTTGCAGTTCCTATTTTAGTTTAAGTGATTAATACGCAAAGTTCCCGTATTTTTGTAAGAATTTTTCGATTCTGAATGAAAATTACGATGCATGATCGATGATAAGAATGGTGTTATCAACACTAAAAAACATAATTAATTTACAAAGAACCTGCGTTAAATGTCGCAACAGTAGCTTTAACAGGACTGGCTTGCGTCAAATACAGGTGATCGATTATTGCACGACTCAATTTGTCGAGTTTGGAGTGTTCCGCACCATGAATTAAATGACGAAAAGATGATTTCATCAGACTATCGTCTCATTCACTTTACCTTGGGTTCTCTGCTATGGACGTTTTTCATCCACCTGTACGGCAGACGATGAACTAACCCCTTCCTCAACTAACACTACCTCCCTCCCGTACTATACAAAATGCATTAACAATTCATATTCCAGTATCCTCTAATCTTGGGATGGAGACCGTTTTCCCTCCGAATTTTCCTTTCCTTCCTCCTCCGCCCCATCCATCGGTGCGACGGTTCACTTCGCTGCGCCGTCAGCGTCGCCTTTGTTTGCACGAAGGCCGAATAGGAAATCATTCGCGATTTGTCGAGGTCGGGGAAGGCAGGGAGGCAGCCTCCCGCGGCGAGTGGGGGTGGTTAAGAGAGGGAGAGGTGGGAGGATATTGTAGTTTGCAGACGGGAATGGTGGTAGGTAGGGAGGAGGCGGGTGGTAAAGAATTTTGAGGAGGTTGGGTGATCATTTTGAGGCTGGGTTGATCAGGGAAGGGGTTGAGTGGGGTGGAAGGTGGGGGAGAAAGCCAATTGAACGAGGAGGGCGGGGGGAAGGATCGTGCAGAAGACGCGTTGGTTGTGCGGGGTATAGAGTTAATCAGCTGCGTGAGCTTTGGCTTATTCTGGGGGTGAATTTCGCGAGGGATAAAGAGAAAAAAATCATGGAGTTGACAATACGAGCTGAGTGACTTTGGGAAATGAGAAAAAACGCCATTGATGTGTGAAGTAGATGAAAGCGTCGTTCGGGTTATTGGACGTGTTTAAATGAGATCTCGTAGACAAAATATGCTATGATGCTTACCATACTTTTTGTAATTTTATCCCGCTATTTTCCTCGTTCCAATTAGAGTTCTAGAGGTGTTTATATGTTCCTAAACGTTGTTTTCGTAGGTAGTGAAATTGGAACACCAGCGAATGAAATGAGTACCTACTGCACGAGAGAATTTATTAATTAATAATTTGCTTTCTCAAAGATTAAATAAGGCATTCTAATCTACTGCTAAACTGATGTGGGGGAAAACTTGGTGAGGAACAAATGATTCAATTTCTTTATGCTCATACAGAACTGTATTAAATAATAACTAATACTTATAATAATAACTCACACTTAAAATAAGGGTTTATGGAATCGTAGGATGTGCATTAGATATTTAATAATCGTACTTTATGGCTTTGCATATTAAAGGAGGAGTTATATGTTCCTTATGTTTCAGATTGTAACAATGCTGTTACAATGCCTGTAGGATAAATTCTGCGGTTAACTTTCATCGAGGGCATCAGTCGAGAATAGGCATTTACTATTCATTCTCTACTCCGCAGCCACCGACAGCTTAATTTTTCCCGGCCTTGTTTCTACCCCGAAGAGGAAAAATTGCTGCAACGGGATCCGCAGTGTCAGTTATATTGTAATGCATATATTTTATCGTTTGTAACTGCTGTTGCATTGTACACTCTTGTTACTGCGAAGTAAAATACTTTTTAAACTTTTGAACTGGAACTATTCTTATTTATTCACTCTGCATTTCAGTAAAATATTAGTAAATGGTATATTTATTGAAATTTACAATTGAGGGATAATTTTATTAATTGTGCATTATAATTTTTCATTTTATACTTTGCTTGGGATTGGGAGTTAGGATTTATTTTAGAGAAATGAAATCGTCAATGTGACGTGATGTGAAAACGAGTGAAACTTAACGTGTGCGTTATCGAGTTAAATAAGAGTTTGGACTTCAGATGAGGAGCGAAAATAGAGAAGTGAGTGTGGGAAGAGGAGGCAGGGAGTGGTGAAGGCTCAGTAGTTAAGGAGGGCAATGGGAGTAGTGCGGGAAGAGGGGGAGGTAGGAGACCGATAAGACGGAGTAGTTGAAAGTTTCTTTTATCTGATAGACAAGAAATCATACGGTTAGCTGACTTCTGTACTTTTTCCTTTCGACAAAAAAGAGGTGGGAGAGAATTACAAAGATCGTTATATAACTTCAATTCGTTTCGTAAGGAAAAGTCATTCAGTTATTCGCAAGACAAATTGTGTAGGAGTTGGCCGTCAATGGAGGTCTCTCTGTTCTACTTCCCCACTTTCTTCCCTCACTTTGTATTTTCTTCTTCAACGAGGAATTTTTAAATACGCTGTCTAAAATTAAATAATTACTTTTTGAATTCTCCCAGAGGTAAAATTGAATTAATATGTATTAATTTCCCTTTGTTTAGTCATAAAAGGTTTATCAATTTTGAAAAGACCCATGCAAATCTCGGGGAATGTTTGCTTGGTATTTCTTTTTCTTGCCGTTTGTGTTACCTAAAGTTATATTCTTTTCATGGAACTGTATAATGCGTGTATATATCAGTATAAAATCAATTCCTAAAGAAAATTTAATTCTTCGTCTCTTTGAGGCTACACATCAAGTCAGCCCATTTTTGTAATTAATTCTATTTACAATGTTTCCGTCAAGCTAAGTATATGAAAATAAAAAAAAATAACCAAGGAGATATTTTAGATTTTATAGGAACTCATTCTAATTAAGGAGGATTTAGTATACTACTGTAATGAAGTTCACTGGTATAAGCAGTAAATTATTGACTTGGCTTAAACACACCTACATTTTATCATAGTCTAAATATCCCAGTTAACTGTGCCACATTGGTGTGGTTGAAACCCCACATCGGTTGTGAATGTTTTATTGACTTGCGATTCAGTTTATTTAAACTGACTAATTGAATTGGAGATGTGATTATAATTATCAGAAGCCTGGGTAAATTAAAAATCCCAACAATATTTCTATATCCTACATGATAAGGTATTATTCCGTTATGGATATGCGTTTGTAGCTGGTGAAATTAATTATTTCTATTAAACGAAGGATGAAATTACAAGCTGTAAATACATTTTGTTACCATCATAATGAATGAAATAGTTTTAATAATTTGAAGCATGTTTTTACACTTTACTTACATTTCACCGTATGAGAATAGCTTTGAATCAGATTCTGGTTTATTTTTGAGATCAAGTTTACTTTTCAGAAAAGAAAATTTTAAAATTATTTTTCATCCGGAAGAAATATTGAATCAGTTTGTAGGGAAATTCGATTGGAATAAAAACTACTGGGATGATTGAATGATCGAAGTTAGAGGGAAACACGGATTCCTACGGTCTGATGCCTGCTGCAGCGTCTTCATCCTTACTTCTATTTGAAATAGAAGGGAAAGAAATATAGTGAGCACGAAGAGCGAAGGCAGACTACCAACATGATTTTAGTAACTCTTGGGGAACTTCTCTTCATTTTTCATATGTGAATCCCATATGACGTCCCTTTTCTTCATCTTACAAATATGCACACATCTCCTAATTTTTATCATCCATCTTTACTATTTCTAATTTCTCCGTTTCTTCCTTCCGTCTATTTTTAAATCCTACGGAATCAAGCTATCAAAGCGTACCGAAACTAAGTAGAAGTAAAACTAAGTTTTTCCACATTTTTAGCTGAATTATATAGCGTAGGGCTGGCTGTATGAGGGGACTACGACCCTGCCTCCATGAGGAGGGTATAGATGCTCTAGACAGGATATAGGAAAAATGAGAACGTCGTAAGATGACCCAGCAGAAGTAGAAGTTTTGGGCCGCGTAAATGCGATGGAGGGATTTTTTGGGAGAATAGCGTGCAGGGAGATTGATGATGGATCGTCTACCAAGTTACGACATACTTCCAAATAGTCGGGATAAAATGACTACCAAGCCCAGTTAGACAAGGCATGGTGGGAAAACATATGCGTGTGCAAGTCTTTGAGTGATTTCACAACAAAATTTAGATATTTCCATCTCTTTCTTTTAATGCACTGGAGAATTACATGGTGTACACTGCCGAAGGGCACTATCGCCAATTCTCTTTAATTTACATAGTTTGTTCCACCAATTCATCCTTGGCACAGTCTGTCCAAATTTGATTTAAACTCTACGAAAAGTATTAAATCCATCGCAAAATGCTGTAATGAACGCGTATAGTTGTAAGAAAATTTATCTGTTATCGCATTGTTTTTCTCAAATACTGTTAGTTTTCAAGGAAACACAGGTAAAATCATAAATGTTTTGACATATAAAGCAATATCACTTACTTATATATTCCGCAATTATGATAGATTTGAAATTGAATCAAGTTTAATGAAATCGCAGAACGTGTCGCACAAGACGTCTTTTGGCAAGAGAGTGTAACTGACCGCTTGACTGACGTTTCACGGGTTAACCCCGCGAGACCGTGACCGTAGCTCCCGGCCAGTGGATGCTCTCTCGCTTTGCTTCATCGAGTGCCCCAGCTCGCAATCAATGCACTTCCAGTGCCCAGGCGAGTGCAAGTCAACAGGCGCTGCTCTCACCCCTAGCTCCGCTCAGGCTAATGGTAGCGACGCTCCCAGCTTCCTCCGGTAATGGGGGAAGAGAAGCGTCGCAGGTGGGCCTTAGAATAGGGGTAACTAAATTGTTTGCTTTGGAAGAACGGTTTCTTCCGGAGGTTCATTCGTTTTTGTACCATACCTCCTTTCCCGTAGAGCCTGTGCATTTTCCAATGTGACAGTGGCTTCACTTTATTTGCTATGAAATTCCTTATAGATAGTTGAATTAGCACTTAAATTTATGTTTTCTGGAGCAGTAAATTGGTAGCTATTGAAAACCTGATAAAAATATGTAACATAAAATTTTCAGGATTGAAAATATTCCCTTCAAGTTTATGCTTCCAGGAGGTGACGCGCCTTTTTATTCACAGTAACATTTTTGGGGATTTTCTAGAATTATTCATAGACCTAATACATTTATAAATGAGTTGAATTTAATTTACACTTTACCATTCTCATAGGTTGTGGAAAATGGGAATATTTGTATTAGTGTATATACAGTCAGTTTGAACGATGCAAGAAGTCAAAATAAAAGGAGTGATTGTCAGTATGTCGTAAATTATTTTTTATACTGATAGAAAAGTTTGAGTTAAAAACAGAAGTATTTAGGTTCAAAGTATCGTTTGAAAAAAGCGTTAGCCTTTAAGCAAATTCGGCCCCCTACAAAATCGTTTGCCAAAAAATGCCATTAAATTTTATAGCACTAATTTTATTTTTCGGATTTACACTTAAACCGTTAAAGATCCAACAACGCTATTACCCTCCGTCGACGAATCTCGCTAAAAGGTTTACTTGGACTTCCAAAAGTGAGTAAAAATGTAAATCTGTGAAAATTAATCACAGGAGTGCCAGGTATAGGCATAGCCAGAGGTATAGCCATTCTTAAAAAACTAAAGCAGAGAACATAATTATAAGCTCTGTGGGAAAAGTAAGATTTCTTTATTTCAAAAATTTCACATCGCGTTTAGTCTCCAATGTCAAAGCCTAAGGATCCATGATTCAGGGGGTCAAACAAAAAATTGGTTAAAATTATAACTCAAAACTGTTGTGTACCAATTAATTTAAATTTTGGAAGATCGTGAAAAACACTTGAGCTTTCCTTGAAAAACCTTGGCTAGCACTTTCATTAAATTTAATGCTTCTAATCAATAAATAATCCTACGAAGTAAGCGAAGGGAAAAGCGCTATCATTGAGAAAGAAGTTTCTTGGAAGGAGTCTAAGGATTATATTGGCAGGATTAACAGTCACGTAAGACCACCTCTAAGCTCCTTCGGAGTTGCTTCACCATATCATTAGATACCCTTAAAACATAACAATCACTTTGCCGTTAATTTTCGGATTGGTAGGCACTGACAAATAATTCATACCTGTTATAACTGATCGATTTGGTAGAAGAATTTATATTTGCAAATTTGTATGCAGTTGAAAAACCATATAATGATTCTAGAAAAAATAACCGCACTCCCTCTTTAGAATTGCGAACATATTTAGCTTTTACTTCTAGTTTCGTGGATAATTTGGTCAACATTCCCATAATGAAGTATGCTTGCTCCAAAACCTATTTTTCTCTCTCATTGAAGAATTCTTTAAATGTCATCCAACAATCCATGTCATCCAAAAATTGTCCTTCTAATTCATTTATAAATGTATCTCTTTCATATAGAATGCCTAGAAACAAAAAAATATTAAAATTAATTTTGCATTAGTGTATTTTATAGTTAAAGTCTTGTATGATCACCATCCCTGATGAATTTTAGGACATCACTACTTGTTACACGTAATTAATTTCTGGCTCCTTAAATTTTTTTGCTGTTGGATTTGACGTCCCCATTCCATATTGTTTGTTTCATCTCTGTTTTGACATCATCCGTATTTTTCTTCGCTGTCCTGAGCTCGCTCTCTCTCTCCATCTCTCTATACCTCTCTCTCTCTCTTTTTCTCAATATTGATGGATGGGAGAATAATAGTCCGTTTACGGGATGGAGAATTTTCACGGTCGGGAGGCGTGATAAATTTTGTCTGCGGCAGGGAAGGCGCGCCCCCGCGCGATGATAGCCCGAAGAATGTGGAAGGAAAAGTCGAGTTTTGAGTATTGTGAGGAAGAACATGAGTTCTTCAAACACTTTTTTAATTTTTTCCATTGGATTTCGTACTGCCGCGTTCCTCATCGTAAAAGGTTATCCATTTCTCATCGCATGTACATTCAAATGAAAATCTGTCAATATATCATCCACCAAGAAAAAAGGAATGGAAATTAAATTTTCACATTTTTACCAATGCATTATATGTTGGAATTTGAAGCATTAAAAATTATATTATTTTAATGATTAAATATTATTATAACTATATAGGTGACAATAATTTGAGTAGAAAAATATCTTAAGCTCAATGTAGAGAGTAATATTTTAAATTATTTTAATGTACTAGTAGGTATCGATTTTCCACTTTTCCGTTCATTTAAGCTATGCTAGTATATAATGCGGAATACATTTACCTAATTGCGTAGAGCAATTTGAGTTTTATAAAATTATAATTAATAAATATAATGAAAGACAAGTCCGAGTATTTAAAAAATAAAATGTTTCACGGTAAAAATATATAAACTCGTTATTGCTTTTCACTAGGAGCTATCAATAAGGGTGTTGTGCTAACATGCATAATTTTTGTATTATTTTAAAATGTATGAAATAATTTAAAAAATGTGAGCGATCTGAAGTTGTCAAACTACAATTTTTTCGTGGCATGTGAAGTCGTAGGTATTCGTCTGTGGACTGGAAAGTACTGTACACTGAGGAAAATAAACCCTGCACAAACCTACGGTTAGATGGATATACTAAGCAAGGGATAAATAATATGTTCCCAGTAAATTTTATCCAATTTTATGTTAAAAACATTTGTTTAACATAATGCTTATGAAGCGGTTGTTACAGTATTTTTTCTATGGATCTCTTAATCTTAATCTCAATTTAAACTATCTTATTAAAATTGTATTTTTTCCTTAGAAAAAAATACAATTTTAATATTCATAGTGAAGTTACAAAGACGTAATGACTTTCAATAATAGCGAATAACGAATTTGAATGCATAAATAAATTTAAAATGTCGATCGTTACAATGTTAGTCTTAGTTTTCCTGAATAGGCCTGCGTAGAAATATACGGGGGCTAAAATAAAAGTCGTTTGTTTTCTTAATTATACTATAATTGTTAATCTGTGTCGCAAGTTTTTAGTGCCTAAATTTATCAGTTTATAAACAATGCTCTCTCTACAAATCGCGTTAAATTTATCTGAATATCAGAGAAAAAAACCAAAACAATAATTCCAGTCTTATTTCAATTCGTAGTTTATTACACTTTCATGATTGCGTAGCAGATGGGAATCCTATGAACTGGGATTATTTCCAGTTTAATTAATTTTATATACTTTTTCCCCAGACTGCTGTTACTCCATAAAATGTCTACTTTTTTCCGAGATCAATGAATACATATTTATTTTTCTTCTTCCATCCTTTAATATTTCCGTCCGCATCCTCATCCTGCATTTATCATAGCTAATGTCTGCTTTGGAATTTGGCACATTAAAATAATTTGCTTAAATGCGTCGGAATTGCCTCAGGTTGCAATAGTTTGGGCCCAGACGAGTGCAAAAATTTGTTTATTTTGGAAAATAATTTTCACTAGAGCCGTTGGGTAGATACTATGAAACAATGCTAATTTTTGAAGTTATGCAGTTATAATATGCCACTGTGGACACCACAAGCAGAGAGGACTAGCTTTATATCTATTGACTTAGTTGCCAAGTAAATAAAGTTGGTTGCACATGCAGGAAACATTTAAATAGGGTCCGATAATTGTTATCCTTGGGTTTGTTCTTGGATGCGTTACCTGTCAGCTTTGATATGTCCATTTATAAACTCGAACACTATTTGGTAATGAGTATACCAAGCGAAGTTTATTTAATTAAATTACAGCTTTGAAAAATCCATTTATTATTGATTCAAGCGCTTTCCGTGCGGTATGATTGACCATATTTGAATCAATTTATAACTATAATTAAGAGTGAAATATTATCAGTAATGGATGTTATATTTTCCGTTCACCAAACGTTAATGCAATAAGCAGAGTCCCGCAACACTTTGAGGGAGATGGATCTGCTTGATGCGGGTGTCAGTTAGCTTGCTTTCACAATTATGGCGATATATTATGCATACCTTGAAACAAGTAATGTTATTTCCCCTGCAAAAGTCTTATATGCCTAGGCTAACATAGCAATCGATTTATTTTCTCCATTGTTTTCCGCCTCATTGTTATTTTCTCTTATTGTTAGGCACCTTTTCAAATGAAATTATAGCACACTATGGAGCAGAATGAAATCACATGAATATTTAAATTCAATTTCGTTTCACTCTGTACACCACTGATGTAACTACCAACATGGATATACTGATTTGTAATGTGAAATCATGATTAAATTCCATTCATTTCAATCCTCAGCCCTCAAAAATCAAATTTGGTATAAGACTTAACTAGCCACATAAATTAAATTAAATCAAATTTGTGATTAACCAGCTGTAACTGTTAGTCACATCTATGGATTTGTAGGGGATCCATGTTAGAATGTTAGAAGTTAAACTTTTTTATATAGACGAATCAACGATATTACTTGTTTTTATTAATAATGCAACCATTTATACAATTGGAGATTTATTTCAATTTTTGCGCTACTAGCATTTGGTAAGAGAAAATCCAAGAATAGCTTATTTATTTTTCAAAATTATTTTCCGCTGAACCCCATATTTTATTTATCATGTATGTACTGCTGTACGATGTTGTAGTTTTTCCATTGCAAAGTCTTAAGCACTAAAGAATAAAATGCGTCATTTGGACCTGCGTTATATTGAACTGTTTTTTTAAAGGTCAATTAACAAAGTCGTTCAGAATTATTCAAAATCCATACAAGATGCCGAAAATGATGTAAAGGGAGTGTATCAAGTATTAGTCGATAATCTCATCAATGTTATTTGCGAAAAGAAAAGACAAGGAAGGTAATTCTAACTATTAAAAATTTGTCAGTTAGAAGGGTTTAAAGCCTGATTCGGTGAATGGTGTATTAAATGGGATGTGATGGTGATATTTTACTCCAGAATGTATATAAATCAGGATTTATGACAATTGCAGTTCGAAAATAACATTGTACTGCTAACTTAAATTCAAAATTCGCTCAGTGAACTAGATTCTGAAGGTATTACAATCACGATTAACCCTGACAAAACTCATGAAGTACGATATTTTGTAAATTAGGTAATTATGTCGTAATATTTTTATTTTGACTCTCTAGATAGACAAAAGTACTCCTTGAACACTTTTAGATCTTCATCACACATGGTTAAAATTTTAGAAATTTCTCATTTGAAACTGTTACATAATGAAAATATTCCAGAGGATCTCGGGGGATGCTTGTCCGAATCACGTTTCAATCTCTTGGTAGGATCCGTATTTAATACCGTGTGCCCTCGCCCCGAAAGATGTGTGATTCTCCCCGGGGAAAAGGGATGAAATAGGCGATTTGGTCAACCTATTCGTCTCTCGTGGGTACCGAAACCGCCGCGGCGACTGAGCGGAGCGCCCGCGAACACAAGGGAGAGGGAGAATGAGAGGTGGTAGCAGACGAAGTCCCGGTAAACGTCGAGGATCCTCGGGATAACCGCCGCTGAAAAATGGAACGTGCATGCGCGGGGTATTTTGGATCACAGCCGTGTGGGCAGCGATATCGAGGTGGATGTGAATCTCGGGGGCAGTAGTCAGGGGAGTCATTGCCTCAAGAGTGTTGATAGAGAGTCGGGGAGGGAGAGGGGACAAAGGATATAACTCGTGTATGAACATGCGTAAGTGAGGTTGATGACGGGAAGGACAAGAGTGGAGAGGTCACGATAGGGACCAGAATGGGGATCCTCTCTTTCTGGGTCGGAAGAATGGCTTCAGGAAAGGGTGACGGGGATGTGGGCAAATTTTGGAGGGAGGAGGAGGCATGATGGACAGAGGCCGAGTAGATTTTATTGACTGCCAGTTTGGTGTTGACGTTTGCCATGATAGTCATCAGCCATCATCACCTCTCCCTTCTCATCATTCCATCTACTCCAAATCTCGATGACATCCTCTCTTTTTCCGTTCAGAGATCTTGTGCCGCGTCAACACCGAGGACTATATTTCCCATTCGTGTTTTGAGCTCATATTGGCTCTCATTCAGTAATAGACCATTTAAAACTTTGTTATTGCCTTCAGAAATGGTAGTATTCCTATTCTCCCATAGTCACAATGAATGTTTACTTTAATGCAGAGCATGGCAATTTATATTTAGAAGGCTAAATGTTTTTCACTAGTTCTTCCGAACAGTTATCGATCTAGCTTCAGTTGAGCTGGTCCAATTAATTACATACCTACATCACTTTATACATTTCTCTGAGTGCATGTAAAATTAAAAAAATAAATAAGGTAGAATATATGATGGCTCTAAATCTTAACATGCTTTAAGTTTTATTTCATTTGCAGAAGATAATGTTGCGTTCACGCTTGTATCTACCTCATTTCCTAGCCATTTCATCGCTTTATGCTTACTCCCTATTTGGCTTTCCCATTCTAATATTTTAGGCAAATAACTATACCTCTTAGGATTCAAGCGTAAGGTGTACACTATGAGCGTGATACCCGGATATTTGATGGAGTATTTGGATATAGACCGCAAGGTCCATGGTTCAAATCAAATCGTTATAGTCTGGTCACGGAAATTGGAATCTGGAGCTGGGACAATGGTAGAAACTACTCTGAATGTGTGAAAGTTACACGCTATAGGGCTTAGTGCAAAGTGAGCTGCACCCGTGCGTCTAAAAATATATAATCGACTGCCAACCGAAGGCCCCAGGTTCGAATCCGAGTGATACCTGGGAGCACCCCCAGCTTCACTCAAGAGGTGTGATTTTTGGGAGTAAGATCTATCTGAGGGACCTCAGGTGGCTCATGGAAAGCACTTTTTTCCGTAAGTTTCCCTGAGTTTCCACGAGGAAAAAAATCCCATTTTGTTTTAAACTTGGGTGAATTTTTTAAACTTCGTGAAACTAATACTCGTACTATCTTTTTTGACTACACATTGCTTTCCCTTGCTGTAATTGGGAGTTGAAAGTCTCGATGAAACAGAAACTGAGGCATGAAGTGAACGTGATTACCTGCTCACCGACAAGCTATAGAGATGCGTAAGGAGCTGATAAAAAAAATTCTCTCACCCTTGTTCCCCGATGTTATAGTGGCGAACTATCACAAGCCTCACAGGTACGTTCCTTGCTTCATATAATTCAGAATAGGCAAAGTTTCGAAAAAAATCTGGATTAAGATCGGTCGCAAGTGTCGATTTAATAAATATCCATAATTCATGTCCGGAAGAACATCCGAGTGTTCTCGGAGTGTTGATAGTTGAATAGTCGCTACTCTTTCATTTCCCCAGTCCTCTATCTCGGATCAGCACTCGGGGCGTGTCAAACCCTTCGCTTCTTTGGTGAAACTCTCACCCTGGGCATTTCCGAAGGAATTCTCCCAGGGTAAAAGGGAGGGGAGGTGGCAGGGCTGAAAGTAGGGGGGAATGGAGTAAAAGAACGGATTGAAAAAAAATAAAACCAGCACGCGTCACTCTGGAGGCGTATCAAACGACCGCGTAAACGAAATACATCGAAAGCGCGGGTGCAGATGTCAATCGCAGGAGGCTGCAAAATCGAACGGAAGACATTCAATGAAACAGAAAAATTGCTCCGTCGGCGAATATATTTCCCGAAAGAAGTTTGGATCTGAAACAATGAGAAAATGATTTGAAAAATGAGGATGATGAGGTTTTATTCCTTGAAAACACCGATCGAACGTCTTCACAGGAAAATCTGGGAAAAATGTTTGATTAAATAACAATTTACAGTGCAGCATGAAAATAAATTCATTGGTGTGCAATGGCCATTCATGTACATTCCCGTAGGTAATTTTATTGCGTGACATATGATTTCATCAAAGTTTTCATTTATTTACCATATTTTTCATATTTACTGAAAGCATTATCTAAACCTATTTCATGAAATTGATAGTTTCAGGCATAACTTTGTGGAACTCCATGATCACGAAATTTCGGGAAACCTCTTTCACATTTTTCTGCAACCTGAGATCTGATTACTACTTATCTTATCTTTCAAGTACCAGCTCCAGGTAGTACTGTATTCCATGGGCTACAAATTCATATTTTACTGGTGGGTGGAAAATTCTTGTGTACCAGTGAGAAAATAAAAATAAGATTTTTATAAAACATAATTATAAAAAAATCAAGATCGTCTTTAAATTTGTTTTATAAAAATACTTTCATTTGATAGTTATCATCTTTGCAGAATACTACCAGAGCATTTATCAAAAGTCAATTTCTGTTTTCACATTTATCAAAGAAATAAATTTTTAATGTCATTGGGTCAATGAATTTGGAAATATTGGCATCAGAGTAACTTACAGTTTCTATTTTTTCTTTCCCATATCCTTCTATAGTAAAATTATCTTTCCTCCCCGTAATAATAAATATGTTGTTTCCGAATGTCTCAATGTAAATGCAGTTCATAATAGGGTAAATAATATTTATTGGATGAAGGGTATTTTATTCAACATTATCCCTGACGCCCTCCATGGCCTACTTCTTGTAATTCCTTAGCCTTACTCTGTAATTCCTACCACTCTGTACTTCAATTTATTTCCTTCACTTATTCACTTCATTTATCTTCAATAAATTATCGCACCTCATGGTGTTCACTACAAATTTTCCTCTTACTTTCTTAATTGTACTCTATAAGCTTTTCTCTCCTCTCACTCTTCGAAATAAATGCTTCTACATTTACCTGTCCATTCATTTTATATTCACAATTCTTCACCATCACAACATTTTCATTGATAATAATCTTATTTTATAGCTCCGTTATTGTCCATATCTCTCACAACCGAAGGAAAGTAAGCCCAAAGTAAAGGTTTTAACGAGCCTCTTTCCTATGTTTACGTTAGTATCATTTACCATTAGAAATTGTTTATTTTGGTAGAAATAATACTTTGCCTGCGACATTAAGCTATCTTCGTCCTGCTTCATCCATCGCTGATGATCTTGCCGCTCAAATAAAAAAAAAACTTCCCCTTTTCTTACTTACTAGTTACTTGAATATCATTTCCTTACTTCGAGAAAAAAACCATACTTTCATGAGAAAAAATTTCATTTGAGAATCTTTCGAG
>LYUA01000037.1:2035101-2048895 GCA_002093875.1 Calopteryx splendens | reverse complement strand
TTGTTAATTGTTAATGTTCTGATGTAAAGGCCAAAATGGCTGTTTTCGGATCTATTGGTAATAAATATATTTAATTGTGTTATGTCAAAATCTATGTCATAATAGTTTCTATTATAGGCAAATCATAAATTAAAGGTTTCTCGTAGGTATTCATCACAATACGTTGGGCATAGTTCTTAGGTACCGTCCAAATCCTATCTTTAATAGGTAGATTAACTTTAAATGAAAATACTGATCAAAATACTTATTCTATTTTTCAATATCTTTTCTCAGTGGCATACAAAAAATTCTGTGTCCTCTGTATTCTATGTCTCAAGTAAGACGTCATTTTCTTAACACATTTTAACTAGAAAAAAAATCAATTTTTACTTACATTGTTGCGCGAGAAATCCAAATATATTTTCCGACATAAGGTTATTTAATCGCCTAACGGTTTTGAACACACTATATATTATGTTCTCGTTGTGCTTAAATTTCTGATGAACTTTTGTGCGAAGGAGATACTGAAACTGTCTATTTCAGCGTCTCAGAATCAATCCTGGTTTAATACTTCGAAAGGCTTATGGCAATAGTCGAACCCTTCACCTTTATCTGTCACTATATCAAAGGATCTTATCCGGTCTGATTAATATGAGTTGAGGTTCAAGCGAATTCTCTCGAAAGAGTTTCCAGTATTATCTCTCTTCGCCTTATACGTTGATATGAGCAAAAAAAGGTTTTCTTTCGTGCAAGGTCATGAAAAAAGTATTTTCTCCATGATTATGGAGCCGTGGAAAGGGCGTAATGGGCTTATCCCTCAACTTTTTTCTCTTTCAAAAAAGCATTTGCAGCTAAATAATACCGAACCACCAAATTGCAGCTCTTTTGATATTAAATGAGTTCACTTACTAGGATTCACTTCACTTACCAGAATTATGGTTCACATTAAAATCCGGGAATGAAAGATCCATTCTCGAAAGTATTAGTTAAGGCAGGTAATATTATAGTAGGTATTATCCGATAGATAGATGGGATAGATAGTCATGCGGAACTCTACAAATGATTTTTAAATACGCAAGGTTTGGCAAATAACAGGCAACATACATTGTGCTTCAACTTGACCGTTGACTAATGAAAATTAAATGATAGCCACATTTATTAAAATTAAATTTTAAATATTTACAAGTGTAATATAATGTAATAAGAGAAAAACCTTTTCAAAGTTTGTGTGAGAATTTGTACTAGGTTAGGCATATTGGTGCACAGCATTCATGTCGTCGATATATAATTGCGTTATCTTCTCAATATTTTGAATTCTCCGACGTTGTAATCGATACTTCCTGACGTTATTCAGTGAAAAGCGTAATTTTGATGGAATTCTCTTGCTTGCTGTAGGGCAAAAAATAACGAAGTATAAGGGAAAATGTAGTTCAATTCGAACTATCATTGTGTTAGCAAGAATTATTCTTTAGGTATGACGCTAAGCGGTTTGTAGGCGAATAACCTGGTTAATCAAACAGTATGATTAATTTTTCAGATATTCTAAATGAAGCCTCTATTTAGTACATGTATAGTTTTTTGTATAGGTTACATGTTTCTAAATGTGCCTTCACAAATGGGTTTTTAAATAGGAATATTGCGACATTCAGTGACCCCTTTGAAAGCAGCCCCATTCTAAGCCATTTTGTTGAACAATCCTCAACCTGACCTTTCTCATTTCGATTCCATGCACTAGGTGACGCTACATAAAAGGAAATCTATGTTACAAAAATAGTACCTTAAGCTTAGTAGGCGCTCCCTTCTGATAAATATCGCTCAGAAAATATTTTTTTTCTGATTTAAGATAAATGCTATACCTTGAGCTTTCATCTCGATTACTTCAATACAATTTATTTTTTGTCGTCCCAAAATTACCTTACTGTCCATTAATGTTATTTCTCTTGACTTTGAGTATCGCGTATCTACCCCAGCCCATGTTCTTCTGAAGCTCTTTTGAGAATTAAATGAAGGAAGAAAGTGGAGTAATTGGTTATATATTCCATTATTTAGTTCTAATAACTGACGATGACTCCACAGGCTCCATATAAGCATTAAGGAATAAAAAAATTGCTTTTAAGGAGATCGCTACTCATTTTTAGTCTTTTTATGTTTTTCGTTCATCTTGTTTCGCAGCATGCAGGATGTTTTCCGTAATGACTCTTTATGGGTGCAAAGCTTAGCTAAACGAGCGTTCTTTATGTAGCTATAATTTTAAATTACTTGAATTCCCATGTTGTAGGCAATACAATTGTTTTATTTAAGCTTGGAATTTATTTGGAGTTTGGATTGCCTTGTATTTGCATTTCCACGTTTCGTCTGTGATCGAATTTTGAAGACATGGCCAGAGAGGTTCTTTATAGCTCGTGAACATTTCGTACCTTTGGAACTTAAGAATGTTAAATTGGCGTGCATTGTTTTATTTTTCCGGGAAGTCTTGATGCTCTTTTTTACAAAAGAAAGCGAGATCAAGCTATTCAAAGGGGAAAATTGAAAGTTAAATGCTTATCATTCCACCGGGGTCGTAATCCTTAAGGCCTAAATTAAGCGAAAGAGCTTTTTAGACTTAGAGAAAATCAAGGAGAAGTGTTGGAGAATCGGCGAGGGGGAAAATGTTGGGGAAAGTGGTGAGGAGGAAGAGACCCGGGAGAGAGAAATTGTGACACGCTAAACAAAGATTAAATGCAAGGTGAGGGGGGGGGGTGAGGATGAGGAACGGGGAGGAGATAGAGAGAGAGAGAGAGGGAAGGAGGCAGACATTTCGAGAAAAGAGAAATGGACGTTGCGGTGGTGGTGGAGGGAACGAGGGGAGAGTGTGTATTGGAGTGTGGAGGTTTTTAGGGATGGGGAGAGAGGGTCGAAGAATAAGAATAGAAAACCTTTTCCCCGTTTCAGACGGGTAATTTTCTCCTAATGGGAGTAAAAAACCTGATTCCTATCCGCCCTGACCTCCTTCCCGATGGCCTTTGCCCTCGCCTCTTGCTCCGACAACATCTCCTCCCGCCACCCTTCACTCCCTCCTCTTCCCCGCATACAACTCCTCGACCTCATCCTCGTCACCTCCACTGATCTCCTCCACCCCCTCCACTTGTGTTCTGAGCAAAGGGGCGGAGAGAGAGGATGAGCGATCGTGTTATAAAGGGATAGTAATGGAAGTTGGTTTTACGCTCTCGTTGTTAGGTAGTCGCTTGCATTGATTCAGGAAATAATTGGGTTTTACGAAAATGATATTTTATCTTCAAAACTTTTTTCGTTCTCCGCAGGTTGTACGCCAATGCCAGAGACTATGCGAGGTGAGATAAGTGTCCGCTGTTACTGAGATCTGGGAATCTCCGGAATGAAGGGAGGGTGTTGATGTTATTACGCTTGAGATATACATCTTTTTTGCATGGTCACACAAAAGGGTATTTCTGGGGTATTTAACGGCGTGTGTGTGTGTTTAGAAGGAAGATAATAGGAGAGAGGAGCTTTCTTATAAATTTGCACTTGAGTTTCTCACGTCGATAGGGAGGGCAAAAATAACTTAAATGTATAGTGCCAACGAGTTTGTTCAAAGGAAGGAATTGGCGGATTTATTTTCAAATAACCTTTTTCTAGTAACTTAGTGGCACTTTTAAAACGGAAGTGCACGTAGCTCTTAGTGTCAATTTATATTTACTAAACCGTCAAATTGGCTTCTTATTGGCCAAGTGACAGATTTGCCTGTCTTATTAGACTAATCCAGGGTGTTTCCGCCTTTCATGATTTCTGAGCTAAAGAAATCGAAGCATTTTTCTAAAAGATTCTTGCAAATATTGGACTCGGAATATTGGTTTAAGGTATACGTATGTTCCGAAAAACCTAGGCGATTGATTCCTCTCATACCACCCCGTGTCTTGACAAATATGAACTTACTCAGGCAAAGGCTTCCCTCCATTCAATTAAATTTATATCTATTTGACATTCATAGTGTACTTAATGTGTTTTAATATTTAGCACTTACATGATAGCATTAGAAGAAAATTACTATGTTCGATGTAAATAGCTAATAAAAACTCTTACATCTAGGTAAAAAATACTTTTTTAACCCTGATATTTTATTCAGATCTTAAAGAAGTTATAACGGGGAATATTAAACTTCTTGACTTAAAGTCTTGGATAAACACTTAAATAGAAGAACGAGAAGACTCCTATGTGCAGGAATAATTGGTGCACAAAATTCCTTGATGACGCAAAGTTTCTGCTCTCGCCTGGACATATCTTCTCATCTGCCTTTTTAACCTCGTATGTGTGAATGAGTTACTTGTGAACTCGAGTCCTACTCGCCTTGAGTCTCCGGAACATCAATGGTACGGCATCCGCTTTTCTTTTAACCGAGAATCACATTTCGTCTACGACTCACGCTGAGAGTTTCGTCGCAAATGGTACGGCCTAACGTCTCTCGGTCTTACAGTGTCGCGCTTTTCCCGTATGAAATGGGTAGGCGAAGTCTTTCTTTCCGGCTTGAAAGCCTACAGGAATGCATCATTTCGAGTTTACGGAGATGGGGGAAGTGGCAACCATGGAGTGAGCAAGCTCCTCTTTTCAAGCCGTGCTCGCCTTCCGTTGAGATCGTTGGGGTTGTGTTTGTGAATGCATGAATGTGAATGGTTTTGTGGATCTTTCGGCAAAGGAGATCCCTGTGGTCTCCATAAAAGCTCCTGATTTTATTTCAGTCTCGGAAATATTTTGTTGCGGAGAAAATGGCAGAAAACCATAAAATCAAGTTAGGGAAAGTGAAGATAATTTCACGAATACTTAGGATTAGATGCCTATATTCAGTAGGATGATAGTAGAGTTTGGAGATCTCGCACACACCATTAAAGATAGTGTGCTTGATATTAAAAGTAGACAATTAATAGTCACTAGCTCGAAGAAAGATTAATGTAGCAAAGATATTTAATAAAACTTTGTTTAAATGGCACAGTCTGGAGATAAAGTATCAATCTAACCTTTTTTGCGATTCAGGAAAAGAGTGCAGATCTAATTTGGTAACTTAGTGGTGAGAGTGACTGAGAAAATTTTTAATGTTTTTAATTTCAATATACGATTTTGCAAACAGCTATATAAAGTTCATATTTCCGTTTCACTTCGATAAAAATCCATTTTCATTTATTTGATATGAAACGCCTGGAAATAAGATGATTTCTCGTATTAATTTAATGCTTGTTCAAAAAATTAATTTTAACTTCGGAAAATATTTTGGATTCTTGATGTAAGACCGATTTGGAAACTCTCTCCTCCCTTTTAAAAAGAATACATAATTTAGAAAAAGTGGGAGGCACTCTTTTGGTAGGTATAGTGGCCAACTACTGACCTGAGGACCCAGGTCAAAACTCTAGTGACTTTGCACACCCTCAGCTTTACCCAAGCTGTGGGATTATTTGGATCCTATATCCTCCCGGGACACCGCAGGCGGCATAGTGAATACAACTGACCCCCACCGGCCATGATGTGAGAATTTTTACACGCCTGAGGGCTTAGGAGAAGCTAATCTCAAACCAGCCCGAAAACTGGTTTGAGCTTACTCGATGAGTCAATAAAATTTTAACTTTTACCATCAATGTTATTTTTAGGCATCAAAACGACGCACGTCTTCTCTGTCGTTTCACCGGTGAATATTGTGCATAAAGTCTGTTTCTCAAGAGATGCATCAATAGGACTCATAAGGCAGCAAAGCCTTGGAGAAAGGGTTTTGTGTGGCACTGATTTACTAAATTTAAAGATTCCTTAATCTGTCAAAATATCTTTTCATCGCACTGAATAAATTAGTTATAGCGAATTAAAAACAGTAGGATAAAGCCTTCTATTGGATTGAAAAAAAAGATAAGATGTCATTTTCTTATTTAGCATTTTAATAATCGAATGCCACATGTTTATTTCACAATTATTAAGTTTCTTGAAATGATTCTAATCTTTTCTCCAGTTATTTATTATAAATCTATCTTGGTTTTTGAAAATATTCTGTGAAAGTTCATGCGTCTACTGTTGCCTGGGATAACTATTGACCCGAGAACATTATAAAAATGATAAGCTCAAACTTGCAAATAAACGTATAATTTACCTTCGGATTATTTGTATGTCATGTTGAGAAAGCATAATTCCAAAGCGTGGCCTAATTCCTTTGCACACAATCTCGTGGCAAAAGGGCTTGGGTTGAATCAGGGAATGGCAAAACCCATGCGTGGTAAACGTGGAGGATCACGTTCGATGCGATAAACTCGACCAATTGAACGAAAGAAAAGTCGAAAGAATCCTTTGGACCATTGATGCGTTGCATATCAGACCTAAAAGTCATACCCAATAACTTCGAATTGCGTTCCCTTTAGAGTAATCCCGGAGGCAGGTAGTGGAATCGAGAGGGAGATCGCTGATGGAGAGTAGCTGATAGGTATATTCAGATGTACTCCCGTTCTCCTTGTGGGTGTTTACTATGGCAACGGCTGATCTTGCTTAACTCGGGATACCGACTCTGTGTATCATTATAGTGCAAATCACGCCCGGAGGGAGAGATTAAATTTTAAGGGACGCTGGATCTCTGGCTTCATTACGCTCGCACATCGTTGCCAATTAATCAGCTTGCCTCGTTGCCACATTTGTCAAGTGCCTAATGCAGTGGGAGTGTCTTAGCTTCGCATTTAAGCAATGATACGTACATACCCGATCCTCTTACGCCCCCAATAGAGTCCAGTCGCCAATATGGAATACGGCACTTATACCAGATTACGTGAACTTCGTTTCCGCAGGGCCTGACAGATCCACCCCGATTTTCCAGTAACAGGATGAGACTATTATCGCCTAATCCGTCATACTTTATTTTTAAGGCCAGCGAAATGCAAGCGACTAACTAAACGCAAATGATTGTGCTACTATAATTAAGGAAGCGGGAGAGAAAGGTTTCAGTCATTGGTCACAACCAACAGATAGGACAAACAGTGTACAGAGGTTTAGCTGCATTAACGTGTATGAAGAGCTTTGCATGTCATTAGATACTAAATAAGCATGCAAAGGGAACCTTTTAGCAAGCATACTTTATTAAATGAAATTCGTCACGTGTATAAACGTCATTTCATTAAACAGTACCGTGCAGGTAAAAATAACCTCCACGAAGTCTAAAGATTTTCAAATATTCATAGGAACGCATAAAAAAGGTAGCCCCTGGAAATGTTTAGCCATTAACGTCTACCCAATAGCCGCATGCCATTCGAGAATATTTTCATTCAAAAGGTCAAAACTCTATGGTCAGCTGGTGCTATTTGAATGAGTCTATATTTTCCTATTTCGAATATTAGTTACGTCATTTTCTTCTTGATCCTGTTTTTTTATTTTGTGATAAAGCATGAATTTCAAGTAGGCCGAGATTAGGTGTTGGCAAGATTGAAATATTGAAACGGGTAGTTAATTTGGGAATATTTATACAATTAATAAAATATTTTACTTTCTCTTCAAATGAATGTTGGTAATTGGTTAAATACTATGCATAAGTCGGTTTGACTGTGTATTAATTGCAGAACCTTCTCAATTTATTAGGGGTGCGGTAGTACAGTGGTTAGAGCACTGGACTACTGGCCGGAGGGCCCGGGCTCGAGTCCGGTTGATGACACTCCTCCGGCTTTCCTCTTGGAACCCTCAATTTCACCCAGGCTGTGCACTACCTACTTTTCGGGTACCAGATCATCCTGGAAAATCACAAGTGGTACCCTCACCTACCAAACCGACCTTCCGGTTGAGTACTGTGATTGATCAGTTTCTTTCTAATTGCGTCGCATCACATATTGTAAATGGAACTGAGGAAACTTGAATGCCTGAATTGAAATACTTTCAATGACTCGTACGTGCCACTGAAATATAACAACACACTTTAAAATAGTGTGGTCTGAAAGAAAATCCATGATTTAAATATTTCTGCTGTGATCATTAAACGTTATGAAGAAAATCCATCGACCAAAATGAAATATAAGATTTATAAAACTTATTGAGAGGAACAAAGTATTAAATGTTCAAAATTCGCTTTTAAAACAACCGGAACGTATAGCCTTGACACACGTAGAGTTGATAGAACAGAAATTTCTCACAAAAATAGAAAATTAATGTAGAAAGATGTGCCTTAAGTCTTGAAAAATATTGTTTCGTGAGTTATGTTACTCATTTCTGGACTGTGGTTTACGATTGGAATATTTTTTGATTCTTAGGTAGAAGAAATTTAATACTTTCATCTCATACTAAGTATTGTTCTGTGAAAGCAATGCGTGATTCTCGGAATAAGTAAAAATACGTCATACAGTTCACGAAGTGTTATATTTATGTATGTAATATCTGTAATATTAAAAACCTGAATAGGAGTTTAAGAGGAATAATCAATATATATATTCCTTTGAAAAGTATGTTAATGCAAGTAAGTGGTAGCGGTAGTAAGCAAGCGGTACAAGTAAATTATGTTGTTATCTAATGTATGCTTGATTCTTAATAGGAATGATTTATTAATTTTTATTTAATTGAATATTTATCAACTAAGACTTGTTCCACCTCTTTTTTCTGTGCACTTGTTCCTTTTCCCTAACCAAATGTTTCATGCATTTTTTAAATTTGGTTTTATAAATGTAAAAAATAATTGACTAGTGGGAAATTCAAGTTGTTAATTGATGCTCCATAGTGGCTTTTCAAAGTTATAATCAGAGGAGGGTTAATTTCATCGTTAATACAGTTAATTTTCCGTTGTTAAATTAGATACACATATACAATTACTTAATTAATCGCCTGTCCGAAAGACAAAACTACAAACCAAAGAAATAGATTGTTGACGGAAGTAACTGTATTCAACTCATATTGTTATATGAATTTGATAACGAATAAGTACGATATCAAAATAAATGACTTTATGCATTAGGCAATTAACTCTCTAAATAATTTGCTTATTTCCTCTTTAAAATATTATTGCTAAAAATATAGAGTTCATGATAACCTTGGATTTATTTGACACTACCAGGCCTTTTATATTCATGATCAAGGGCCATAGATATAGCCTATGAATTATAATTATTTTTTAAAGTCTGTAAGCATTTGCACAAAAACTTTACGTGATATTATTGTGAAATACCTAATTAGATTACCTTCCATATGTAAGAGCAAACCTTTGCTTCCTGCATATTAGATGCAGGTTTCCTTGAAAATACTTTTGTGTATTTAAAGACAAAAAGGTTCACAACTATTATTTTAAAATAATATGATATGATAAATAATGTAGAAAATTCATTAATATGTTTATCCATTCATGACCTTTATGAAGAAAATCTTAAAATAAGGTAATGTGAAAAATAATATTGGTAAAATGAATTATTTCAATAGTTGATTTAACTAAAAAGAAGCTTAGAATTAACAACTATGTTCATAAAATCGACTATTTTAAGCGTTGGTTTAACATGAAAATAAATTACTATAATTAAATAATTTAACTATTTACATTGGTGGTAGGTATTTATAGTTAAATTTGGATGATTTTCCTATTTTCTTGGTTGGCTCAAACAAAGTGTTGTTTCAGTGTAGGAAATAGGAAGAATTTTAAGCTATGTTGGGATAGATAACATGCAACTTCCTCGTGTGGTGCGATGTTGTAGACTTTACTATCGCCGTTGAAGTAACTAACGACACATCTTCCGTCTTGCTAGCACCCACATGCCTTCAAAAGCCTCGCGAAGGCACTCCTGCAAGCGATCTACTTCTCCTTTACTCCTTCGATCCAGGATGATGGTGAGAAGTCGGGCAGGGAAACCAGTTGCCAAGTAACAATCAACCGCAAAAGGGAGAGAGTAATTAAGGAACAATTCTCCTAGGCAGGGACTCAATGGCCTCAGGTGACGAGAGCTTATTACGTCCTCACCACATTCTCGTCGCCGACCAACCTCGTTAATATTTAGCGTGAGATGAGTTCGAAACACGTGAGAGAATATAACAGGTGATTTAGCCTTTACAATAAATGTACTAATTCCCACAGAGAAAATTGAACAAGAAATAAGAAAGCTATTTTTTTCTTGAGAAACGCGAAAGAGCGATTATATAAAGGATAAGGTTTTGAAAAACAGTCTTAGAGAGTATTATTGTTAGGCTTATAGAACTTGATTCCACTAACTGATCATTGAACTTTTTATAATGAGTTTTAATAATTTCTCGGATAAGGGTTGAATTTTAATAGCAAATAACAATTTTTGCATTATTAAATATTTTTAAATTGATAATTGGTTAATGACTATAGGGTAAAAAAATAATCCCGTCACTTTTTGAAATTTTAATTTCAAGGATAACATACTGCCATAAATTATTATTAACTGGCAAGGTCGAAAATGTATAATAATATTTCAAGAAGGATAGGGGATAAACTTGGCAATTCCACACGAATAGTGTTATTTCAACGACCAGGTTTCGCTACAGTGCAGCATCATCAGGTTTGATTAAGATTTGATTACTATTGTTAAGATTTTTAATGTTATTTCAAATGAAATTTAAGTTGTATTTTACATAAATAATTTAAATACCTGTATACCCCATGTTGCTCATCGATTGATCTCGCTCGTAATTTGGTTTGCTTATTTTATTTCTTAAAAACTTGGATAACACACCTATTTTCAGTGATTACAGGATTACTTTCAGTAGGTACTTATGTTTTCGTGAAAGAAATCGACCTTGTAGAAGCGTAATAATGTCCATGAAATAGAATTTACACGCTCTGTTACCTCAGAGCAAAGGAAAACATAATGCATGTTCTTCGTTACATTTATTGACCCAAATAGGGAAATGGAATTGCGTTAAGAAAACATGGAAGTTCGTCACCACATAGCCTTTAGGCATCAAGGGAATCATCTGGCAATCCATCCATCCCAACCGCTATGTATATACGTAAACGGAGTACTTTCGCGGGGTGATTTAAGTGGTGCTAGTGAGGGCGATGGTGGATGTAACTGCGGGAGGCAAAAATGGACGGCTCCCCAAAAAACCATCGCTTTGGCACGTAGATCGCCCGTTTTGAGAGAGGACTGAAAAAAATCGCAGCTGTCAAATTCCCCATCAACTCATTTGGATGCGAACCCATCTCTTTCGCGCGCTTTAACTCCTTCCCTTCCATCACTTATCATCTCGCTCCCTCACTCCCTTTTTCCTCTCCCCAGCCACGTGTTCTCCCTCGGCTGCGTCCCAATCGCACAAAAGGAACGGCGGAGAGACGGTGTGAGTAGGGGAGGGAAGAGAGAGGGAGAGATTGCCGAAGAACCAGCAACGAACGATTCGTCGTCGCAGGCTGCCTCTTCCCCCGGAACCCTCCCTCCCTCACCCACCGTCGCCCTCCTCCCCCCGCCAACCCGCTCCATTCATCAAGGCGGAAAGAAAGTTTTCAAGAGTTCGAATTCACTCGCCAGATGGCACCCAAAGTGACGTTAAGGCTTGTGGAGCGTTGCAGAAAAATGGAGGATGCGCTCTAGGGGAAAAGGGAGGCGACGGTAAACAAAAGGGAAAACAGATGACGAACACGGTGCGAGGTTTCGAGGTAACAAGGCGTACGCGATTTCTCTGACCTATCCGTACCTTTCCCAATTCCTTAGTCCCCGGTGCCGTAACTTTCCGTCCTCAAGAAGAAGTCTTCCATCGTGTTGGAGGGAGATGGGAAGAGTAACGATTTTTGAAAATTTATTAGACTTTCAGACGATCCTAGGAGTTAGTCCTTGATATGAAAGGGACTGCTATTAATTTTTGAGTAAAAGGACTGCAGTGCGAACAGTAAATTCTCCTGACTCTATCGCAGGTGGCATGCAATTTCATATCCACTTAAAAATCGTCAGCTCGTTCTATGAGTTATTACTTAGGTTGTTTTTATTGAAATCACATTGAATCTGGCCTAGCACTATCTATAAAGCCTAAATTTTATTCAAGTTATAAGTCGTTTTTACTTCATTCATTTGTAATAGTATTCCGTCATGCGTATTTCCAAGACGCCTCCAAAACATGATTTTGGATCCTCATCTTAATAAATCCTCGTAAACAGCTCCATCGTAGGAAATAATATAACTATTTATCAGGAATAAGTGTCGCATATTTTGTAAAAAATATTTTAGCGGTTATAGCTATAAAATAACAATTAAGTATATGTTACGGGAGTAACCTATCAACTTTATTTCTTCCATCACTCTTTTCTGCAGTCAGAACCGAAATCTACAACATTGAGTGATGCCGCATACACAAGAAATCACAGATATGTACACTTTAAAATTATTATTTGCGTCCGTTGCGTCCTTGCGACGAATACAAATCTATCTTTTTGTCAATCCAACAAAATGTCACCAAATCCCTTTTTTTGCGATTCGAAGCCGTTTATAGACCGAAAAAATTGGGATCAACCACTATTGGGAATTGGGAGTTCCTATGTTGTGACGGAGATTCGAAAACACACCATATTAACCATGAGCAGAATTTTCCGAATTAGCATTTGAAAACGATCTCTTCATTATGGTTCTGTGATGATTAGCAAAGATCTAAAAGACGAGCAAATATCTCGTATACATGTATTTATTTTAACATTGTTACTATTTTTAATTTTTTTACTTTTTCGCCAAAATTTGAGTGCCGAAATTCAAACAATCATTGATTACAATGAATAATAAAAAATTAACTCAAACTGGATTGTCACTTAATATATTTAACATGTGCATTTAATAGGAAAATATTTCCTACAAAAGTAATCAGGTCGTTAGTGCACTTGAGTGCTAGTCTGGAGGTCGTGGGTATGAATGACACATCGAGTAAGAGTGGTATGACCCAGCTAGATTTTTTCAGTGGCTCTTCCCGAAAAAAAATCAGTGATATTTTGAGATGCCAGAAAGGCTAACCAACCTAACATGAAACTGTGAAATTAGCATTTTGTTTAGCCATGAAAAAGGAGCTTAGGGAGAACAATAAGCTAGCTGAAGGCAGATCAGCTAGTCATAAGGCTGTCTTCTCCCACTCCGTGTATAGGACCCTTCCAATTTTCCTTGTGAATTCATAAGGAATATTTACCATTTTTACCGTTCGGTTCACAAGAAGGTGAAGTCTTTTGACTTATAAACCAATGGAAGTATTTCACAGATTCCCCTACATTCCTGTAACGGCATTGAGTGCCTCCTTTTCTATTGCGTCGGAGAGATACAGCCAACCAATTGGTACCTCACGCATTATGAACCATAAATCAAACCTTTACCTGGGTGTATTCGAGATTACGTTTGGTGAATGTCACGTCGGAAAATAAATTTTTAAGTCTATGAAAACCATCGGATTTCAGCCTCTGGATATATTTTATATGCCGATATTTTTTTCCGATGCTATGAAAGCTGTTGAGACATCATTTAGTTTTTGAAGGGTCATTGAATATTTTTTCACTAAGTTGTTCAGGAGGCAAGGAAAATTGATATTTACTTGTGCAAGAGATTATATGTTCTCTGGTGCAAGGAGTGTAAGAAGGATCTCAGTAAAGTTTTGATCATATATATTAGATTAAAATTATTTATTTTGCTAAACTTTTGCGTTCCATTTTTGGCTAAATGTGTAATGTATACACGTATGTGGTACAAGTTTCAGTACGCTGCAATACATCAGTCAAATCAATGAGACTTGTATCACGCATGCATTATACATTAAGCTAAAAATTAGGGTGTCCCAAGACATACGGTAAAAATTTTTTTTCGCGAATTCAAATACGCATACCCTCTATTTCTTTTCTGTTTGACCTTAATAACTCACATA
>LYUA01000037.1:2000238-2014797 GCA_002093875.1 Calopteryx splendens | reverse complement strand
TTCATTCCGTCCAACATGCCTAATCTCTTCCTCCCTCTTCCTCGCTTATCCAATATTCTACCCTCTATCACATACTTCAGCAATCCATCACCCCTCAGAACGCCATGCATCCACTTCTCCTGCCTATTTTCTGAAACATCCAGGGAATTCTGAGAAAACCAGGGAAGAAATATGAATATTTGAAGCAATGTTTTGGCTTTGATCAAACCCACCAAGGATCGAATTAAACCGAGAATATATTTTTGATCCAAGTACTTACGTCCATGAGTATGATCTTTTGCTTGTGTCATAACCTTATAAGTTTAGTATCAATTTAAAAAAATATCACTAATACCTATTAGATGATATGTTGACTTTTTACTTGCCTTTCTTTCTGAAGACTTAAGACGTGATGCTGTCATGGACATTTTTCATTCAGTCTGGATGAAGGAAAACTTCATTCGCTGATTTATTTCACCATTTCTCTAGATTTAATGTCGGACTTGTGTCACGTGTATTTGAGTTAAATGCTTACAATCTTCATAGAAATATAACAATTATCATTTATTAATTGAAGTTATGTATTGAATTTGTAATTTAAATCATAAATATGTTATTAAACTACTAGTTTGGTCTTAAATGAAAAATTGTGTCATAAATTTTATTTTTCACCTTCCTTTATGTATTATGTAACCGGGGGGTTTTTGTTAAATAATTTGACATAGGTACTTAATATGAGTCTTTAAGTTATAAAGGTATAAAACTCTGTTTCAATCCTTGCGGGATATTTCATAAAAATCTATTTACAGTGTCCAAAAAATACGTAATATTATGGAGAAAATTTAGTTTCCAAATTATACATTTTTACCTGCACCTTGTAGTTGTAATAGCCACATTTTATATCATTATTACCGATTTACCTTTAGAGAAAAATATTAGTACAGTCGAATATATGGAATTAGAATTGATTGCTTTCATCCACTGCATAAAATAAAAAAGACACTATGTTGCGACTCCCTAATATAATATAATCTCAACCCAGACGTCTATTGCGTTTACGAGAATATAGGATAGATTTTATATTCGTCCATAATCGTCCAATCAAGTGTAATTTATTGCCAGTTTTTGGCATTACCGGCATCAACAGCTGACGTGAATTTTATGAGGGTACTTTGCACAGTAGGCGAAATTTTAACCTCCCATTCTATTGTATTTTTTGCCTGCATGCTAAAGGAACTATAGAGAGTTAGTTGGAAGGTTACCAAAGTCTCTCGGCTACTTTTCGCGGCTATCTATAATCCGTGTACGACTAAGATCCTTCGTCTATTTTAGTCGAATGGCCTCTTCGCTACTATGTATTCCCTTGCACTATAACCTCCATTCTTATGTTATCTTCTTGCTCACCTTCTTTGATCAAATAAGGTCAGCGTGCATTGTCCCGTGTTATGGTGTAAGAATATCTGAGAACATGTCAAAACATTTCCATAATTTTGAATCATTCCCACTCATATTAGTTATGTTGCCAGAGAACTTTTTATTAATTGGAAATCGATAATATTAATAAATATTGCATTTTAAATGCTAAATGTCTACTTTGAAGATAGGTAACACTTATCTTAATGTCCACGAAGTTTCATTTCTAATTTTTTAGTTAAATTGCTGATTTCCTTATTTCATTGGTTATTATGGGATTTTTCGTTTTTTTTATAATCCCTGGAAAACCTTTTTACTTTTCCTTGTATTTATTCTAAGGGTTTTATTCGAGATTTAAATTTAAATGTGCCGTATTTTACCCTTATTCAACGCCCTAAAGGATCCTAAGTTCCGCATGAATCCCTTGGTTTAAGTGATAAATGGCGAGAACAACGCATCCGGAAGCGATTGATTGCTGGTAGGGGCTGGGGTTTGGCCCGTGATCTTAAGCCAAAAGTTTTTTTTTTATATTGTGTGGAAGAGTCTTCGAAGTCCACCAAGGTGCGTAAAATGGACCGTGGAAAACCTGACCCTATTCTTATTTTTGTTAAGTAATGAATGATATGATATCTGTCACGCTATCCTGGAAGGTATTAGTTTCTTGATACTTCCATTACTTAACACTCAAAAGTTAGGACCAAGCAATGGTTACTGAAGCGTATGCTTTTCTTTAGCATTGTTGCTGGAATTATATATGATTCCTAAAAGTTTTCAGTTGCATTCAAGTTAACTCTATCGTGAATGTGCTCCCAAGACGCGTTGAATAGAATTCTAAAATCAGCGACTTGCCTCCGAGGAACGTTTTCAAGATTTTTTCTTGGCGCACTGCGGTTGGTGGAGCGTTCAGCGAAGCGTTAATTTTATAGGGTGCACAAAAATCCTTGAACTATCTAAAACCTGGATTTAACTGGGAGACGAAAAATCATTGAAACCCATAAAAACCTGGAATAACGTAGCATTAATAATTTTTCTGGCGGCAAAATTGTGAATCGAAGATGAAAAGCAAGTTATTTTTCATGATTTAGGGATCACTTCGTATTCTTCCTCTGATATTTTACCGAGGAATTACTAATATTCAACAAATTGGCGTTATCTTCAGGGTAAAAATTTTAATGGAAGATAACACAGTGTTCCTCAATTCGATAACATAACTTTGGTACAGATAGTTCATCCTGAAATCGACATCCTTGTCCCTCGGAAAATCGCATAACACCCTCAATTTATACTCAGGTAAAGAACATAGCTACTCCAATCTCTATTTTAGGTTTTAAATCGTACATTTAGTAGAGAAATAGACATGCAGAAAGTAATTATATATTTTGAAAAGTACTTAGGCAATCCAAAAGCTTAATTTATGAGAACCTGAAAAGACTCTGGAATGTGATAACACCTAATATCAGACTGCCGTTTTGTTGCTGTGGGACAATGTCTTCTTCTGCTCGCTTCGAAAATTTTATTTTCCAGTTACATGGAAGGCTTTCAGTAGTTCTTTTCCTGAGCAATGTAATTGGGTGTTATTTTATTATGTGTGTTTATTTTCGGATATCACATGCGGTCTCCTTTTCATTCTACGTCAAACTCCTCCCTCCTCCTTTATTTTAGACCATGACTACTTCCCTCCCTTCTTACAAACACTTTCACTCGTCTCTCACCTGATCCTTTCCAACAATCCCTCCCGTGCTACCCTGTGTGCCCACGGAGAAGGAGGAGTCAGGCCCACCACCCATCCCATACCTCCCTCGGCTTCCCCTCCGCTCTTCTCACTACACATGCCACCATCCGCCTTCCTATTTGCACCCGCCTCTTTGCTTCATTTCAAAACATCCCTCGGACGCCTCCGCCGTCCACCCGACCCCCCTCCTCCCGTCGCATCCCGAAGATGCCACAACCGCACTCCTCCCCCCTCGCTCTCAGTGGCTCCCAGTCCCTCACCTCCCAATTCCACTGACTTCCGACAGCCTGACGTTCCTCCGCGGGGAAGAGTGGCGAGAATAAAATCCACGTTACGAACAAATCGAACACTTAAAAATAATTATATAACCAAATGTTAGTGAAATGGTTACCTATGGGACTTGATTAACCAAGTTGATCCACTGAAAAGGATCCACTTTATTCCTTTTAACTTCGAGCCTACTAATCGTTGATATAATTGTTTGGCATCCTTCTGGCATCTGAGGTCCTTCGAGTGCTTGTTAACTACTGTGCAACTAATGATGTTCTTGTTGTGATTTCTATAATAGGAGCAAAGCCTCTACCTTCAGGTACTAATTTGAGTAAATTTTATTTTACGCATGAAGTAGCTATAGACAGCCTACTTACTCCATGCATTGAAAAAGTCAAATCTGAAGAGTAATGTATATTAAAAATCAGAAAATTTGTTGTTTTACCCGACTTGGATTAGTCGAATCGTTTGCAGATAGTCGTTAAAGAAGTAATATCATTAATTATTTCTGTCAGGTATGTGAAGACGTAACTCTAAATTTACTTACCATTACCTTTATTAGCTTGAGCATTAACGCATTAATGCTGACTTATGCCATAAAAGATTTGTCATAATTTCCTCGAAGCATCGATTAGGCTTATCTGTTTTATATTATATATTTTCCATTTGAATTTTGCACTCATCGCTGACTCATCGTAGAACTTCCACGGCGGCAGCTCTATCGATATTTTCTGAAATTTTTCGTCATATTGCTGTGGCATTTCGCTGCCAATTCCACCGTCCCTGCTCCAATCACCATCCTGCGTTGGTATCCATACAAAGTATATTTTGGCATATTTTGACTTCATGAAAGCTTTTCTTGCTTCAATGAATGTTTCATTATTTTTCGTGAACTTAATAACATTTCTACGGGCTGCTTTCTCTCCGTGTGCTGCACCCAATATTTCTTTTTTTTTCTTTTTTCCTTGGCCATTCTACGGTGACCAACTATTTTGATAGATGCACACCATGAGATGGGACTTATCTATTCCTCCACCTCTCCCCCTATTCTCCCCATATTCTCTTCCTCCTAGGATCTTTCATTCTCATCTTCCTCGAGATCCTTTAGATATTCTCTCGCCCTTCTTCTTCCGCTCCGTCGCCTCTCAGTCACTCACGTCTCTCCGCATTCTTCCATTTGTCCGCTTCACCATTGTTCCCTTATTCCTGTCCTCTCTTCCTTTCCCTCGTGCCATACGCCTCCTTAGTTTTTCTTCCTCTTTGTCCCTTCTGTCTGTGCTCATTCTATGTTTTAGGTGGTGTTCCCTGTTGAGGAATTTCCCAGCGTTTCCTTCCAGCGGTCCTTTCCTATAAAGGACGTTTTTCCTTGAATTTTCTGCGAGGGAGAAATTGAGGATGAGAGAAACTAGATTACACCCTTCTCTGAATGTTATTTTGTCTCTTTCATGATTTATTTTTCAGCTAAATCATCTTCGTCCAAAGGTTAGTTCATTGTATCAAAAAGATGTGTTCAGCAATACAAATGCGGGAGTTTGAAAATTGACTTTTGGATAGGCTAGCTTGTTCGCTCCGAAATCATCTCACTTAAGCGTTGTAACTAGCGATATTTTTTATTTCAATAATTATTAAGTTCATTTTTTGTTTTGGGAATATTGATTTTATTTTATACTCTAAGAAAGATCACACGTTCTTTCACAATATGGTGTTAGTCCCTCTATTGTATAATTCCAATAATAAAATGAATAGAATTCCAAAAAGAAATAAATATAGTTTGGATATTTATAAGGGGAGAAGTAAGTGAACACTTTAAAAGCATAATAATTCTTTTACTCTCTCGACAATCCGCTCTTAATTTTATTTCCTTTTTTAGTTCCTTTTCTTCTGACATGTCCATATTAACGTTCCTCTCTCTACCGCAATCCTCTAAGGTAGGTAAGGGTAGAAATTACATGAGTTTCATCATCATTCAATCAATCATATGTAACTTGAGCGAAATCACTCGCTGCCGTGCATTCATATGGCATACTCGATTTTCAGTGTATACCAGTAGGAGAGAGATTTTCCGGTAGGAAAGAAGATTATTAATTTAAATTTTGTTCTCTTTAATGGCTAGAATGCGTTATCCTTTACGCATTTGCCATGCATATCGCGTTTTTTGTTGTAAATTTGACGGCCAGATCGACTTAGATGAATAGTAAATACTTATTGTGTAAGTACTTGATACTATTGCTTACTTTCTAATCACAATATGAATTTTTAAATATTGATTTTCTCTGACTACTAGATCTACCAATAGATGGATGACCCAAATCACTGAATATAGTTAAACGCTAGTTCCTATAGGCTATTTTAAAATCAGCGTATTTTTGTATTCGGTAATTTTTTTTGTTTTCCTCCTAAGAAAATATAGAGCGTCATGATTCCATTTTTTTTAAAACCTGTTTTACTAAATGTTTTAGAGATATGAGGTTTCACGGGTCTTTGTGAGACATTTATATAGGTTTATGATTCCTGTGGAGTATTAGTAAATATGCACTTTCTTACAGTAAAAAAATATGCAAAGGAGAGGGAGCATTAATTTTTGACTCCAACTGTTGGAGATGGGGATACAGGCTGCACATCTTTGGGCGAAATAAGGACCTGTGAACCGCCCACGTCAGTGTAAAATCTAGTGGTCCGCCCCCGGGAAGCCTTAAGGGGGTGACTGACGAAAAATCAGGATACTAGGGATACGATGAAAGGGTTCAGAATGAAAAGTAAAAGCACCTCCTTTTCACCAAATCAAACCCATTCGTCCATGTTTAGCTCGTTAAGAAAGGAAAACAAAAACTCCACCAGTTATCGGTTTTCAACTTTAAATCACTGCCCACGCAATAACTGATGCCGGTGTAATTATAATTTGAATATATTGCAAAATAAAAAATAGTACGAAAAAATCCCAGTGAAGAAGTATTCCTCCTAAAGCCACTTGTATGTGAAATCATTTTCAAGCAAATAATTGTAAATTTATTTTGAATAATACGTCTACTACTTATTTATTGCAATAGATTTTACATTCATGCATCAACAATAAAAACCAAGCAGAATGCAAAAAAGTAATCTTTTTGTTAAAATTTGAACTCTTTTGCTTTTGATTGGGAAAAAAAATCATCGTATATTGAATAATAATCATCATAGTATAATATAATCATCAAATCATCACAGATTTGCTACGTTGTACGAATACATGAGTAAAGAAAAGTGGGCGAGTGAGGGATATCATTTTTCATAGTAAATGCCCGTATCAAAATTATTTCTTAAAGGACTGTAGAAGCTTTTAAAATGCCTTTGCGTGGAAATAATTAAATTTTCACTTCATTTTTTAATAAATTAGAAATATTTGACCGACTCACCAAACATTAAATTATGGACTTTGGGTTACAGATTTTGCTAAGAAAAATTATTTGACTTTTCTATAGTATTAATTAAACAGAGTATGTAATTCAGTCCCGACAGTATTCAACGCCAGTATTCAACTGCCCTTCCTTGCAATCAATGTAATCTGAACGGAGCTGTGTTCTCTACCATCCTTATGAAAACAGTCCTGTGTGAAGAAACGTTTTTTTTCTACTGTAAATTTAGAGCACAGGGAGTAAAAGGGATGGTTACAGGTATCTCAATGAATAAAGTATTACAAAAGGGGCGTCGAGCATGCACGATGAAACGGAAAGGTTTGGAAAAGCCAGCGGTCGTGGGAAAATACGCTGACTTCAATGCTTTCCCTTCGAATGCCGTCCTACAAAAGTTTCGAGTCAATTGAACTGATTTTTCGTTCCCTCATTGTTTTCCATCAAACAAACGTTGAAAAGTAAAATTGGGCAATTCACTTTTGCAATTCGGGAATCGCGATGGGGGAAAAATAGTGGATGGAAAAATTTTTATTGAAGTTCAAAAATAATTTTTCGCGAGTAAACAATGAAAAAGTTTTCATTGGATCATTTGTTTAAATGCAAAGTTTGTTCGTTTTATGACTGACTCTGAATGGTATCATTAATTTACTGCAAGTCAGCGAAAATACTTTGTGGGTGGCCTTTCATGGCTACTTTTTATTCTTAGTTGTAGGAGGATTTTAATGCAGAATTGTGTCGCGCATTTTGTAATTATGTTTTTCTTGTCCCCGTGCTCACGCCTTAGATAATCTCAAAAAAGGCGACTCTTAATCAAGGTATTTGCTGTTGAAGAATTTTATTCCCTGCCAAATAACATTTATATGAAATTATAAGATCCTGAAAAATGCTATAACTTTAAGGGAGGCGCCCGCGGTAGTTTCCCCATATGCTTATCACTTATCAATGTAAAATTCATTTGCCTAGACTGATAATTGAAGCCGAATTCCTCGATTTCAAAAAATCCCGAACCCGGCTCTCATGGTAGAATCACTCGAACTCGATTTTCATCTTATATCGAAGTTATATCTAGGTAATTTGAAAGCGAATGCAATTAACTTCTATGCAACTATTGACTTAGATCCCTACGTTAAACCTTTCTGTTTCCCTTGTTTTCCCTAAAATATGCTGCAATTATTTTCTTTAGAATTCTATCCTAAATTTGCCATGGTGTTTTTTTATAAAATTGAGAATGTATTTAGATTTCCGTCAGGCATTCAACAGTAGTAATTTGGATACCGTTTAACTCAAGCACCCGAGTCACGTTTACAGGTATAAACTCAGGATTTCGAGACTAATATCGCGATTTCAACACGTGAAATGACCACAAATTTAAAGATGGCCTCTGTTGATTACACTATCAATTCTTTCAGAGAGCTGACGAATTCTAAAAGCACGAAACCAACCCGAATATTTTTTTAATGTAATCGTAGTGAAACATCTTTGAGGTTCATTGAGTGCATTGAAGATTATCTTCAGTCTCGGATAAAGCTATCACACAACGGGAACCTACTGATCAGAATACCTGAAGACTGAAATGTAGGCTCATTGAACTAAATAAAGGCCTGTATAAATTATGGGGGAGTGAATGAGAAAATTAACTAGTGCAAAAGATAGTTTAAACAGAAAAAAAAAATACGATAGTTAAAATGCAATAACTATTTGGGACCTTCCAAATATGCCTCCAATTAGAAAAATACCCTTGATGCTTTGAGGTAATAAGATTAGCATTACGTAAGAATAGTGAGAGTAGAAAAATACTGTAATGTTTTTATATGCCTTCAATGAATTAATGTGCTTACATAAGTTACAAAGAGTTTAATATATTTGCAGGAAGAGATCATACGGTACATGCAATGTACTGTACTGTATATACTGTACGATAATGCTAAGCTAATTCATGCCTAATTGAATCTTAGGTACTATTAGTGAATGCCGAAAAATGTTTATAATCTAAAATTTGGAGCTCAAATTTTTAGTATAGTATCGCCGTAAAAGAGCGCAATTAATTGATCGAATTTCCATTACTGTTTGGCTCGGTAAAAGCTCCCACAATGATGAGGATTATTGACACCTAGAGAGGGTTAGCATCTCTGGGTTGTATCTGATTGGCACAGCCAAAAAGGCCATGACGATTACTAAATACTCAAATGTTTGCAGAGTGGGAATGGACATAAATTATAACTCCGAGTATTCCAAAGCGTAATCGTATATTCTCTTAAATCTTAAATTTTCTTCTCGTGAAGACCTTGAAGTGTTGATCATCAATATGTTTAGCGATAATTATGTAACGAAATGAAGTCTAATTTCCGTAAAAAATTGTTACGGGAAGATAGTTTGATGGGGCTACTCGTAAAACTAGAATGGGAGTACGATACCCAAATACGAAGAGAGCGAGCGAGACTTAATAATTCTTTATTGAAGAGCAGCACGTCAGAGTTCAATTTTTACACCCAAGGTCTTTTTACATTAGGGTCTCACATTTTACCAGTTGATAGGATCAATTGGATATAATAAGAGAAATAGACATGGTATGGACTCATATAGATTCTTTTTTTTCCCTTCCATAATTCGTGGACAAAATTGGCATATTAAGCACCCCAACTATTATTATTATTATTGGTAATCTACCGGTTAAAAACATTAAAAAACCTAATTGTAACATGAAACCCCTGTAACGAATACAAAACATTCCCCTGAATTTACGTTATGAAGGATGGTGTCCCAATAGCCGATTTCACATGCCCTCTTACTGGGTAGCAGAATATAACATATAATGCATTATGATGATCCGAACTGGAAGTCAATGAAGTGATTCGAGATGGGGAGCAATTGCGCGGAAAATGTTATTTCTTATATGCGATTAAGAGCATATAGTTTGCGAGTAGACACGGTGAATCATATTTATGGCCCGTTAAACCCTAACCAGTTGTGACCGTACTGACTGGAGGCCGTCGTCGAGACACCTACCTGTCCCCAGTCGTGTAAATGTACCCTCCTATATGACCACTAAGGAGTGGTGTCTTAGGAGTGGCCCAATGGCTTGACCCAAGAGAGAATATAATGGAACTGGGGAAAGAGACAGAGAGGGGTCATAAGATCTCGGAAGGACCGAACAGATAGAGTATCTGAATACATGACCAGAGACGGACGGACGAAGTCTGGAAAAGAAGATAGACAGAAGTAGACAGAGGTACAGGTAAGAAGAAGAGTCTAAATCCGAGGGTAATCTTTAATAGGGATGATTGTTAAGCAGAAGTAGCTGTTAGACTCTTCAATCGCTAGAGAGAGAAAGGAAGCTGTTTATGAGGAACCCATCCATGGAGGAGCTATCCCTTTCAGTTTCCGGTGGAGGGAGGTTACAAAAAGTCTCCCTCTGACTAATTTCCGTGAGCTTTTCGTGGGAGATTCTATTCCACCATTCTATTTGTTTTATAAGAGAGTTCTTAACTATAGTTGACCCGTTTTGATTGACTTATATAGAGTCACCAAATTTATCGAACTCGTTCTATAGTGTGAGGACCTTATTCAATTTCCTTTAATTCTTGATATACCATCAATGTCATACCAATTATTCAATTTTTCATAATCAATTGCTGTCATTCATTAAGTCACATCATCTCTAATTAGATTGTTTGTATCTATTTTAAATCGTCTTCTTTATTGTGTGGTACCTTGTGATCAAATCTATTTATTTCGTGTAATAAACTTTTGTAAATACTTGAAAACACTATTTGTTCAGTTATCACCGCGGCCTATCGTACGTTTGCGCGTAACTCCGATGGGATATTTATGCTCAAAGATCCCCAACCATCAAATCCCTTAGCAAAGAGGAAGAAAGGAACGGGGAAGGAGAGTGAAATACTATTTTCCTTTCACCCTCTCTGAGCGGACAGAGATTTTATCTTGCTGAACCGATAGAGTCTAGCCGAGACCTCGCGATGAGGGTGATCCTGCATGGCGACCAGAGAACGATTATAAATTTTCACAGGGATTTCACCAAAAGAAAAGGGTGAAGGGTATGTTGTGTGACGCGTCGTCATGAAGTTGATGGGCCTGCTGTCACAATATGGATGTAGATAAGTTGGCCTTCGCCAAAAAAAGTGAAAAACTTGAAAGGACTGTAAATAATGGTCAAACGGGTTGGATGCAGAATGTTCAAAATAGCGTCAGTTTTCCCTTTCCCGAGTTTTCTATTGTCTACCGTTTAGGTATATGTTAAATCAGTCTCTTATCCCGTCACATTTTGATCTTTCCCCTAAATAACTACAATGCAATTTATCATCTGTTACTCTGTCGCAAGAATTCAATTTCTTTTTCTTCCATTAATTTTAAATTTTTTTCGAAAATATGAGATAATTTACCTTAAAAATAATTAATAAAATAGCTTATTGATTTTGCGGTAATGTAGTATGGAAACTCCTCTATGGGTTCTTACATGATATCCTCAACCGATACATCTCCAAGATTTACTGAGTGACTGCAGAACCTGGAAGCGCCTATTCTTCTTGCTTTCATTAAAGAGGGTAGTCATTTAAATTTTGTGGGGGATGAAAAAGATCTGACAAAGCTTCTTCGTAAGAAAAAGAAATAATTCGACTATTCACTCTCCAACAACCGGAGTTGGAGCATTCGTTCCAGGGAAATTTTCCTCCCTCTTAAAGATTTCGGATACGGCAATCTCATTCGAGGACGCATCGAGCGAAGATGGAGGGAGTGGTTGGCTCGGCTGGAGTTGGAGGAGATTTGAGTATATCGTTACCCTTTTATTTTTTCGTACCGAGGGGCCGGAAATCTCAGGGGAAAGCCTACCTTGAGCCCTCTCATTCTTTCTCCCTTCGAAGGTGAATTTACCTAAGGGTAGGGGGGAATGGCGTATGAAAGGAGAGGTAAATGCTTTCGGTGGTTGGAAGAAATGAAGAAGGAGAGTGAGTAGGTTAGCGGAGAATTACGAGGTGAAGGTAATGTCAAATGTGAGGAGAGAGGATATTTTCCAAACACAAGCAAAGGTGTCATGGTGGAATCCATTAAAGTAAATTGTTAAGAAAAATGTTTCAGAGATTGAGTAAAAGTGTTATGTTGCGAAAAATGAAGGTAGAAATTTTAATAATATATTAAGAGCAACGGTTAAAGTATGTCACATTGACGATTAGGGGACGTGGTAGAATATATATCAATGAGAGAAAACCAAAAATATTGTCCGGTAAAACTCCGGTCTTTAATTTCTTACAATTGTGTTTTAAATAAAAAAATTATTTTTTATTTTATTTAAAAGATATTTCCAATGGTAATTGCTGTTACATATCCAAAGGGCAGGATTTATGGGTATAAAATGTAAATGGTAAATTCACAAAAGTGAACGTATTTTTGTCTGTTTTCCGTTAAATCAATTCTTATCAAATCAACGGCTTATTATTCAGGGAAAGTACACAATTAAAATATTGGCTTGGCTGAAAATGGTTGAATAGTATTAAACTATGGGATGACCGTTGGATGAAAGTTAAACGGAGTGCTTTTTCATTTGAGTGCTTAGGCTTAACCTTAAGATGTGTAACGATAGGTGAAGCGTAAACTTTAATTTGATACATAGTATGTCTCTCATAGAACACAAACCAGTAACACACACCTATCTTCATATTTATGATTTTAGATTTTACGGATTATTATTTGAAAATAAGACTTGATGTTGAGTGACCTTCCTGTTTATGGCGTTGGATCAATAATTTTTGGATAAAGAGAAATTGATGAAAAGTAATCAAGTTTTTTTTTAAATAATAACCTACGATTTACATTTGCCGTGTAAGCACTTTGTACACATAGAGAGTTATGATAAAAATATACTTAATATTTTGAAGAAGAAGATAAAAGAATGGAGTGAGTTGTGGTAGTGAGAAGTAATCGGGAAAAAAGGAATGGAAGCTGGATCACTAAGAATTTTCTCAGTGATCCAGCCGTGCGGAAACGAATAGCAAGTGTCCGAAGGGGAGATGATTTAGAAGCAAGTTCAAGGAAAGTGATTCTTAGGGATCAACCTGAAGATGTCACTGAGTGATGAAACGGTCGTAATAAATTCTGATTTTGTGGAAAAGCAAAGTTTTTTCGTGCATTCAACTAGCTGATTTTTTTCTTTTGCTACCATAAGGTGACCGGTGTGATAGACCAGTTATTAGAGCATTTGGTCTCTCGGCCTCTAGGTTCTGGTTCCGACGATATCCTTTGAGTATTCTCCTCCTCCTCTACTATATGATTTTCTGTGTACCAAAATTTTCTTGCGAACCATTGGTGTGATATCAAAATAAAAGAGGTTCCCAAGGTTAAAGAAAATTATAGTATCCTGTAGAAAATACGAATTTAAACAATGATTAACCATAAAAAATAATTATTTTCGGATTTTTCCGCGTTCTGTGAAATGATATTCAATTCCTATACTTCCCTTTGTATAAGTGACCGGAAATTGTTACGGAATTGTTATGGTAATACCATATACAACGTGAAAAAAACAGAAAATAACAAATTTACCTATGTAATTAGGTATTTGTCTGAATATTGCGTTATTGTTATCCGTATGACGATTTACTCTGCGTTCATAGGATTTTCCAAGAAATATAGCTGCTTTAGTGAGAAAAACTGACGGTTTTGTTTGGATTATCATATTTAACATTGACAATAGAAAATAACGAAAAGGTGACAAAAAAACCACATGGAACGTAAAATTAAAACACGATGAGAACAAGAGATTAAGATTGTTAGAAAGTTATAAGATTCCTCAGTTTACATGTGACACCTTGAGGATTATTAGGGACGCACTCTTTGCCAGAGGATAAAATATGAGAAATAAACTCCAGCACGGGCAAATTTAGTTTAGTTCTCTTTTCCCTCTCTCAATTTGCGACTTAAGTAAGAATATGGTTAGGTATCCGAAAAACTGTAATCAAAGGACCTAACTGCAACGCGATGTTCCTTTTACGAACCCATTGTATTATGCTTAATTAGGCATGGTTTTCTAACATAATCAACCCCATGCGCCCGTCGCGGCTCGCAGTGTGTAGCGTAGATTTCGATTTGATATCTGAAAAACCTACATAGATGAAGATTCTGGCGCTTGAGACCATATCGTAGTTTACTTCTTCCATATGAAAGTAAAACCATAGGGTATGAGCAATACACTATGATAATTACTTATGGTTTTCGTGCAAATGAAATAAGAATGCATGTGAGAAATTTTATGGTACGCATAATGCACCCACGCCTAAAACAGATCGTGAGAGATATATTGTAGGTGCTATCCCGCGGGTGGTTAAGATGAGTCTTAGAGAGAAGAGGGCGTGCGGAAGAGGTTGGACACAAAGGGAGACCAGGAAGAGATGAAGAGAATGGCGTTTGAGATTATGAAGGAGGAGCACCTAGGAATAAACTCGAATAACAGACTTAGTCCCGCGTCTCGCTTTGGGCTCAGGGAACAGCGATGGGTGGAGGGAGGGAGGGAGGCGGATGGTTCGGTCGATCGACAGGAAGGAGGCTGAGAGGCAGGGGATAAAGAAGAGCGGGGGAGGGGCTGCGAGGCGGGCGGGCGGGGGGCGTGCAGCGCGAGAGGTGGCTGGGGGATGAAGATTTTTGGAAACGGGTGAGTGGAAAGGGGGACTGGGGTGGCGGGGGTGTTGGAAAGGTTCTTTGGACAGATAAGACCGTTCCGTGGTGGAGAAGGGCGATTGTGTGGAAAGGACGCGATTGGGAGGGTGG
>LYUA01000037.1:1937377-1957439 GCA_002093875.1 Calopteryx splendens | reverse complement strand
TTGTGTAATGGAAGGAGATATTTGACCGGTAAATAGAAGTAATTTTAGAATGGCAATAGGTTGTGGTGCTTACTACACAGCCATTGAGTTATTATCAGTTTGCCATTTGAGGATGCTCTAAGGAAGGAAATCTAGAGGAACACGGCGGATAAAAATATTTAGTAATTCAATGTTTGCCTAATATTTTTATTTCAGAACGATAGTGACATTTTCGTTCAAATAATTTTTCATTGGAACATTATTATAGTTTTTAGACCCATCGAATGTACGCCCATGTAATTGACATGTCAGGTGTAATAAGTATATAATGGATAAGGTACGAAAACACATACTTATTAAATGAGGTGTTGCAAGAACAAACTAGAATTTATCGAACGTTTCGTTGGTATACAGCAATGAAAACTTAAGGAAACCCGATTAGAATGGTGCAAAAATTTACGTTCCATGCTAGTAAATATCCTTTTGAGAAATTAGAAAAATAAGAAGAAAGAATGTTCAGTTTCCAAAAACTATATTCACGACTGTGCAAGAACAGAAGTGTCATGCATTTACTACAGAATATTGAATTATAGTCTACGAAGGCATGAATTGTTTCAACGTATTTGAAAAGCATTAGATATGCTATCGAAATAATAAATGATTGAATCCTTTTGTATATAATGGGAGGTCGCACAATAGTGAAGTAATAAGATGTCGCTGAGTAGGCTGATAAAAGACTGCTAGACTCGTCCGGAAAACAACAGCAATGAATCAATAAATCATAAAAGTTTTTATACCTATTACAGGCATTTTCACCTTTATTCGTGGCTGCTGTCCGAAGGCCCATTTTTGTATGCCATTGTGGAGATATCAGGGGCAATGCGCTTCTTCAAGGTTTTATTATCAAGGATTCAAATGATATAATTTTATATATACCCTTACAGCTAAATAGGAACCGCGAGCCTTCATGAAGTCGGGAAGGAAAAAAATCATTTATCTATAAATTCCAATTGTTTGAAAATATGGGATTCAGTTTATGTAATTATCGAAATTGATGAGAAAAATCCTTTTATTGTTATTAAATAATCTCTAACCTATTATCTATTTTCTGTCTCAACATTAACTTTGTATTTGATGCCCAATCAATGCCTAAGGTCGGTAAACTGGTAACGTCTGGGCACGACTCAAGGTTTGTTTACCCTATACCTCAATAGAATAATGAAAAATAATTGTATAACTGTCGTCCATAGTCTCACAATGAGTACAGTAAAGATAAAATATTGGAGAAATCTACAAAGGATCAAAAAAACCAGCGAGTTTACTTAAATGGTCCAGAATGAAGATTACAAAGATTTTAGCGGTTTCCCTTAATCCTCCCTTTGGCCCGTATTTATATTTTTTCCTATCCCTTTATCATAATAATAAGGAGAAACCTTCGAAGTCATTAAGAGGTTTCTTAATTCTCAGCATTTTCGACTTCATAATTCCTTATTCTCCTCTTATTTTAGGACCGCCTTATCGCCAGATTTTCAGAGTCAAAGAAGCAGAAAATTACCAACTAAATTAAACTGATATTATTAATAGTTATTCAATAATAATAGTTTTCACTGCAGGAAAATCGTAATTGGTTTATTTAATTTCCTTATTTCTTTTAGTTGGTTGGTTGGTTGACTTTGTGAGAAAACGTTTGATTTATAGGAAAACACATTTCCCCCTCCCCTTCTCTTAAGATAAGGAATTCATCCACTCTAGCGCTTAGTGCGAAGAAAGCACATTCGTATCCTATCTTAAACAACCTTCGGAGTGATTGCTGAGTTTGTGTTAGGTGGCCTAGTTCAAATGGATTCTTAAGCAAAGATACATAAGCCGAATATTTTGCGTCTCCTATATCTCTGAAATTAACCACTCGCAGTCGATCTTTGCCGTAAGACTAACTCAAGAGATATATTTTCTTTTGTTTCTCAATGTTTGTCACGCGTGCACCGAGACCTCTGTGCGACAAAATATGCCTCGCAGCATAACCAGGAACATCGGTTTCAACCATTCTGCTTTATATTTGCTAGTAAGCACGACCAATACTTCTGTGACTTCGCGTCCTGTGTTACCGCAGACTATGGAAGCTGAGTAGTAACATGGAGAACCATAAGGAACTTACTTGTAATAGTTAAATGCTCATATTAAATGGTTTAGATTATACTGAAACGAAAAGGTGCCTTCCAAAGAAAGTAACGAAATTTTCTCTAAATATTCCTTCCTTTGGTTTAGTCAATCTTTAGTTCGTTATTTAATTATCACATACCGGTGCATGGAACTTTTAGATTTTATTTTATTTAAAAAAATAAAACGGTGTACGCGGTTACGAACATGAAAGAATTTTTTGTCACCCACATAGGTCAAAAGGGTCAAAATTGTATGAAATGAGAAAAATTGGTTTAATTTACAGAATTAAATGAATGAAGATGCTGAAATGAAAAAAGTATAAAATTTTCCCAAAATCGAACGCAAATTAAATGAACGAAGATGTGTCACTAAAAGCGTGTAATTCACGCCGATGAATCAAGATGTGAACGTCTGTGGTACACCTGTTACAGAACTGCTGTTGCTTGATTAGTATCCAATATTTTTAATGATTAATTTTAACAAAAAATCGGACAGACTGGACATGGAGTCTACCATTATACGTCAACGTCAAATTCAGGAGTCAGCTGTTCCTGACATCTATGCCATTACAAATCTAAGTAAAATATTTAATAGTTTGCACTGAGAATTGGTATAGAACTATTTATTGATTATAGTTTTTGAATTAAATTATTCCTTTTATTTTTTTAAATTCTTTAACTCTTGAAAAAAAGGCTTCATAACATTGAATTACTCCATTATTGAGTAATATTAGAAAATGAATCATCTTGAGACCTTGTTCTTCATGCTAAAATTAATTTTATTCGCCAATATGAATTGGTGCTTTCCATTATTTAACAAATGTGAGTTCAAGAGTACTAAGCTCTTTTTTCTATACTCCTATAAAAGAATTTCATGCTTAGATGGCAGTTTTGTAAGATAATTTACAAGTCTGAATAAGGAATGCGCAAGTGGGCACAATCAAGGCCGTCTTAAATAGGAATTAAATGCAAGGTCATGAGGATTTCTTGTAAGAGTTATAAGAGTCAGAAAAGAGAGAACTCCTTCTGGTTCCGGTTTGAAGAATACTGAAGAGTTAGATAAATGGTTAGAATGGAAGAGGACATGGGTCAATGTAGAAAAGGTGCGGTTTTTTTTAAAGCGGGAAGGATGTCAGAAGGATAATAGAAAAGAATGCGTGGTAAGTCCGAGATCTGAATAGGTCATAGTGGAATGGAAGTGAAAGTAACTCGGGGGCAGAAGCTGGAATATAGAGGGGGCGCTTGAGTGTTGGGGTGGTTTGGAGGTGGGAGGCTCTGCGTTGGCTGCGCAGGAAATGGCAACGAAATGTTTTTTGGAGTTATGCGTGCGTGTACGAGGCAGTTTTTAGGGTAAGGTTTTGTCTTAAATCCTCCCTCCCCCCACTTCCCACCACTTTGCGTCTCAGGCCTTTGAAAGGCTCGCCCATCCCTCTTCCCCCCACTTCCTATTCTGCCCCCACCGCCACCACCTCCGTCACTTCCGCTCCTTATCCACCCCCCCAGCCGCCCTAAGACCTTCATACCCCATTTTCTCTCCAGTGAGAACCGTCTTTTACCCATGCCATACCGTTTTTTTTCCTATTTGCCTGTGTTTGTGTGTTCCGACTCTCCACTCTACAGAACTGCTGCTTTCACCGTTTTAACCTTCCCTCTTTAACGGCCTTCCGGATTCCGTCACTTTTATACACCCAGAGGCATTCTTCAATTTTTTTCGTCGGAGTTACATAAACGCGCGCAACCCTGGAATTCTTGCTCCTAGAAAATTCAAGGATGCGGAAGCCTCCACTTCCCCCCTCCCCCCCCCCTAACCTTCTCTTCTCGCAACTGGTATCTGTTTACGAACAAAAGAGAGATTTTTTCCCCTTGCATGGAGCTATCTGATGCATTTCTCATTCAAAATTCCGGTGAAATTTTTTTTTCTACAACTAGTGGGAGCCGTGCTTTGGTACTTTGTAAAAATTTGTTGTCACCCAGATTATGTAGGGAATGCATTGGACGTCAGTATGCGTGCGACTCTGACAGCGAATGCCGTCCGTGCACCTCAAGGCTAGGCGCTACGAAGTTTGACAGTGAAATAATGTCATATCTAATACCTATGGTCCTAAATCTGAGGATCTATAATGCTTCATTCATGCCGCTGAACAATTTAGCCACCGGATAAAGAATTAAACGCAAACTAGAATCTGTTAAATTTAAATTTTCTAATTATTTTCACCAAAAAAATCATTTGGCATTGGTGAAATTATAAACCTTTTATAGTAAATTTTCACAGACGAAATTATTTTTACTATTTCGATTATGGTTTCGATAGGCTATGTTTTTTCAGGTTGAGTAATTCCTGTGCACCGTGTTTTATATATTCTCAAAGAAATAGCAATGGATGGTGGAGAGGGAGGAGGTAAGGAAGAACAAATTGGAACAGATAGGAAAGGAAAGAATGCCGTGAATAAGAGAGGTTGAGGTCAATGATGTCTGGATGGAGGGGGAAGGGGGGAGAGGGAAAGCTCTAAGGTTAAGTGGGGGAAAATATAGGATTTAAATAGTACATCCTCCAGCGTCAGGAATGATCATTGTCTAATTAAATTATATATTCGTGAAACATTTGCTTTTTCTTCAAATGTAAAGACTGAGGGCGTTACATTTGCAGGGATTACTTCCTGAAATTGAAAAAGTCTTTAATTACTTAGTTTCATAATTTTTAATTTCAACTTTTATATTTCAACATCCATCTTTTATTTTAAAGAGATCTATTGAATACCTTCAAAAATCATGCATAAAATTTTTTCATATTCATGGAATCATTTAGGAATATATAACTATCGCATCGGATGAATTCTTAATTACGAGCTTTTGATGTCTATCTCAGCAGTATGCGTAATAAGACGGAAAATAATGGAAATTAATGTTGTCTCTGAGGAAAATATGTGAATTAAAACTTTAGTAAAAATGTGGGGAAAAATTAGGTAAAGAATTGGTTTTTAAACAATTGTGAAATTTATCATCTCTCAATTTTCTTAATTTAATTTCAATGTCCCAGGCATTTATCGTTTTAGGTTGAGATGATATTCCTATGAATTATGCAGAGAAATGTTTGATATAATGGCTGGTAGAGGAACCCGCGCTGTCAGCGACAATGCTTTCTGTATCGAATCTTGGTGGCCACCCACCGTTTTCAACTATTTAGTACAGAATAAGTATCTACCAGAAGTTTCTGACTAGTGTAACAATGACGTGACATTTTTCCAATATCCCTCCGTGAACTATATTTAATTCACGTGGTTCGGTTGTCATCCAATGTGCCAATTTTGTTCATTTGTTTTAGAAAGATCTTTGCATGCATGCTCTCTTTAGGAAAGAAATTCAATTGTGAATTACGAGCAACACTTCGTCTCTCGAGGTTCCCTTAAATTACTCCTCCATGCACATTTCAAAAGTTTCGACGCAGGGTGAGGTGTGCTTCAGCAGCATTGTTGCAGGCCCCTCTCTGCCCCCCCCCCTTCTCCCAACCTCATACGCTCCGTCGTCTGAACGGCTGGTGGCGAAATATTTGTTTTAATTAAGGAGGTTCCATTAAAAACGCAATGAGGACATTTCTATGTTTACACTCGCATTACTTTTTTTATCCTCCTCCTCCTCTTCCTCGACGGGAAAAAAATTAGCGCTAATTTCCCGAAGATTTACACGAGGTTGTGAGGGAACGGAGGTTATGTGAGGGAGTTGAAAGGTTAAAGGTGTTTAGGTCAGGCACGACCTTCGGATACGCGAGTGTGCACAGAGGAGCACATAAACCCATCCCTCCTTCACATCGCGTTATATTTTTTTTCCAGTTGTCGCGGAAATTAGCCGTGTTATTTCTCCCTTCCTCCCCTCCTTGCCTCCATCCCTCCTCCACGTTTCCCCTCCCCATTTCCCCCCCCCTCATTCTCCCCCTTCGTGCCCTCCGTTTCCCTGAAAGTGTTGTGATAAAGAACCCGGGGCGGGCCAAAAGTGTTTACGTGCGCCTCACCTGAGTTAATTGCGTTTTCTTCTTTGGCGATTTAATTTTCGACTCGCCGGGATGCAAAAGGTGCAAATGCTCAATTTATGATACGCGTGTTTATATTTAATAAACGCTGCACCCCGCCATTGGAAACTGGAGGGATGCTCCTCTGGCTCTGGAAATGTTTTACACTACATATTTTTTCTCATCCCCTCTCCCTAACACCTCCATATACATTGCATCGGTATTGGAAGTAGCAGTTGTTTTTTATCAACGAATAAGTGCTACCATCGCCTTTAATACATATTAATAACATAGCCTTAGGAAGGATAATGAGCAAATTAAAAATGGAATGCTTTAATATTCACGTTTCCTATTGAAAATTTAAAAATATTCTACTTGCTCAATATTTAGTGTAGCCATTTTGAATGGAAGGGAATTTTCAAACTTCACACGTGTGTAATATGATGAATTTCGTGAATTAATTCGGTGAATCAAAATTTCACCACCTCTACGTTTATGTGCATATTTTTTTTAACTTTTTGCCTATTTTATTTACTATTTAAAATAATTGTGCAATAATTATCAGTGAATAGATGTAATCAGTGTTTGAAGCGAGTGATCACTCCTTGTGTAGGTTCATTTATGAGCTCAAACACTTCAAATTCAAATAATTAAATGCTAGGAGCAGTTGTGGTTACTTAGAATGTCACCTAGTTATGATATCAATTACATTATTTGATAATATTTTCAATTATGTAGTACTTTAACAATAATATGCATCCGAAAGTACTATTATTTACTCTTTATTAGCCTTTTCTTTTCATAAGGCTCAAGAATACCAAAAATAATACAAATGAAACATTCTCATGAAAATCAGAAAGCAAATTAGTGAGCAATATAATACGGACAATGTCCGCAATGTTACATGTATAAGACATGGTTTTTCTCCGTAAAGACTTTTCCATTTATTCTACTATGAATTTTACTCTTTTTCTTTAAACGCATGATGTTATGATGGTAGCTTCTTGCTAACCAGTTTCAACCAATGGGAATATTTTTAAATTAAAGGTTTTGATAGTGGTTTTCACGTTAATCCATATTTAATAAACTTCTTCGATTATTGGCAATTCACCAGTAAAAACCGCGGTTACCAGAGTATGAAAAATACCTTACACCTCTACGTAAATATTTTCGTCGTTCATATGACTAACCTTGAGAATGAGAATTTATTGCTCAAAAGGCTTTGGTCTTGCATATTTTTTCAGCTTCTATTATAACCTCTTCTTAAAAAAAACATGGATTTTTTTGAGCTGGTAGTAGTATGAGTAATAATATCATAATAAAAGTGATTCAGGAATGGTAGCAATAAAATAAGCCAATGGAAGATAATTCAATTCTCACAAAAATACATTCTATAGGACGAAAAATCGATCGTATTGCTAGAGTTTCGCAATCTCGGGTAACCTAATTCCGTCGAAATCACAGTTGTTTACCATTCGTCCCCTTAGATTAAGTTTGTCGAAGACGTATTCCTTCCCGTCTTCCTCCCTCTACCTTTCCAATCGCCGGAGGCGGGAGTGCTATCCCTCCACCTCCTTCCAGTTGTGATTGGAACGTAATGCCGGAACATATATTTCCGAAATAATTCCGCAAGTAAACCGGGCACCCATCCATCCATCCTTGCATGGTTCCTCTCTCTGCCTTTCAGTCAAACCCGTCCCAAACCCTACCCATCCATCTCAGTTATTCAGTTTTGGTTCGGAGCACAGCTGCGAGGCTATTAGCCCCTCGATATTGGCTCATCAAGATGGCAAGGGGTCCCTCTCCTCCGCTCAGACGTGACCGAAAGAAGAATACAGGAGAAGCCCAATCGGGGGAGCCTCCTACCCCCTCCCTCCAAACTTCAACCCGTCCCTCCGTAAAACCTTCCCGCCCTCTCTCTCTCTGTTCCTTGAGGAGGAAGGGCTGACGGAGGGGGAGTAGGGATTTCATTGGGGATACGGGTGAGGGGAAAGGATAGTAAGGAGGATCTCGTAGAGCAGTTTTAAGGGAGGAGGAAGAGAGTAGCTGAAGGGAATCAAGTGTGCGTTTCCATTCCTTTTCAGCTTATCTCCTTCCTCCCCAAACCATGACCGTCCTGCCCTTAACAAGTAACGGATTATCCCTCCTTGGGCGATTCCAGAGAAAGAAGGGAGGAGAAAAATAAATAAAGAAATCCTTTCTTCCCATTCCGTCCCGAAATGCCACTTATTTCCATTCCTTCCCTCCGTTTCTTTTTCCGTCTTCATCAACCCTTTCCCCCTTCCCCTACCCAAACCGTCCTATTTATGCCGATCTTAATCTACACACACGCACACAATCCTACTTTCTCTCCCACACTCGTTTTTCATTTTCCCTTTGTGCGCATTGCGCAGCCCTGACTCGATATTCCATCCGCATCTTGGCGTTTTGTCCGCCTTTCCTTTATCCCCGCCTTCCTCTTCGTCACTCTATTGCCTTCTATGTTTTTTTTACAGCTTCATTTTATCGCACCATCCACCCGACCAGGCCTCTTCGTTCTCAATCCCTCCCGTCTTTCTCGTTACGCAGATTTACCTATACATATATTTTGCGAAGGTGGCTACCATTCCACTTCCTCTTAGAGCGTTACACTCCCTTATCTGCATTTCATGATCATCATTTATTTCTTTCCTTCTATCGTTGCTCCTCTTGGTAGTTTTATTTCTCGTGTCTATTCTGTTTCCGCAGTTTTTTCTTCCTTCTCTCCTCTCTATTTCATCATTAACGGATATCTCAGGTTTACCATTTTTTTTCAGTTTTTAGACCTTTTTGACGACTTTTTATTCCCATTGACATTAATTGGTTTAATTTTTTTGTTAAAGTGTTTGTTGTTAACCTATGTAAGATGCAGACTTCCTAAACTCTCTAATTCACAATTTCGGTCATAATACTTATTGAGCAGTAGTTTTATTGGTGTCTGCATTAAAATTTCATTTTACTAAGCGTGGTTAATTCATTTAATCCGATTGAGTACCTATTCACTTAAAACCTAAATATAATTTTGGGTCTCCTCCTGATAAATGTTATCAGTCCGTATATTTCTCACTGTTTTACCATTTAAACACAATTAAGTTCGGTATATCAAAAAATGCTCATAATTATTCAACCCAACCGATTTTTTTTAAATTAATGCTACTGAAAGTCTCTATGTATCAATGAATATGTTGGTAAATACACAGCTGATTGTTAAAAAATGCTTAGCATATGCCGGGTTAGCACCTTCCAGGACATTTGGTAGTGGTATTGAGGCGACCAACTCTTCAGACGAGGCTTGGAACGAAACGGGCAGGGCGAAATTAGATGTTGCATTAATTACACAAATCTTAACGTTTCAACTGATTCAAGCACGCGTTCTTCCTCTATATCATTTGAAAGTTACCTTCCTTACTTCAACTCCAGCCCACTACCATATTACAATACCATACACTACCATACACAATACCTTACCTAAGTTTGAATTTGACATTAGGAGTACATTTACTTTAATAGAGAAGAAATTGAAGGAAATGAAAGAAACAAGGCTATGGGGGTCAATAATATCACTGCAGAATTATGAAAGAGTTTAAGAAACATGGATGAAAGTGCTTTTATGAGGTACTTCGTAGCATTTATGAGAGTAGAGTGTGACCAGAAGACATTGTTAGAGAAGTATTAATTCCCATCCCAAAGAAAGGAAAAGCAGCACTATGTGAGGACTATATGACAATTAGTTTGATTTCGCACGCATCAAAGGTAGTATTCAGGATCATTAATAATAATACGATGGAGAATAAAGCTTAGGATTACTTAGGAGAAGCTCAGTTTGGGTTTAGGAAAGTTAGAGGTGCACTTGACATCATAGCAGTAATGAGGTCAATGATTGAAAGGAATAGGGAGTAAAATCATGATATATTTGTCTTCTTCGTTGATTTCGAGAAGGCGTGATATAGGGTAACCTGGGAACACCTAATGGAGGTATTGCAGAAGATAGGAGTAGATTGGAGAGATAAGAGACTTATTCCAAACCCACTCAGACGGCACAGGTGAGGGTAACGGATGGAGAAACAGGGTGCGCAGTAGTAGCCCGGGGGTAAGGCAGGGCTCTCACCGGCACTTTTCAATGTATAGGCACGCAGTGGAAATGGTAAGGGAAGCGTGGGAGGAACTGGAGGCAGGAGTAAAAGTAGGTGGGGAACTTATCAAATCAGTCAGGTTTGCGGACGATCAGTCAGCCAATCAGCCAAGGGGTTGCAGTTATTGCTTAGTACACTAGAGAACCAGTGTGATAGGTATGGAATGAAAATAAATGGGAAGAAGACAATGGTAATGAGGTTCTCGAGACAGAAAACCAAAGATGAACATAAAAGTGGGAGGACATAAGATTGAGAAAGTTTAATATTGTAGCTATTTAGGCAGCGGTTTGGACGAAGGCGGAAATTGTGGTAGGGATATTAGAAGAATATTCCCATTAGGTAAGGAAGGTTTAACGCGGAGGAGAGATTTTGTTACAAGGACCTTAGGCAACGATGTAAAAAATATACTAGTAAATGTGTTGATATGGTGTGTAGTTTTGCATTTCTCGGAAACTTGGGAAATTATGCATGATGAAAATTTAGGTTGGAGGATTTTGTGATGTGGGTGTGGAGAAGGATACAAAAAGGGGAAATGGACTGAAAAGAAGACGAACGAAGAAGTTTTGGAAATGGTATGAGAGGAAAGAAAGCTATTGGGAGAAATTCAAAGATGGCAGGAGAAGTGAAGGCGTGCTGAGTGGTGATGGTTTGCTGAAGAATGTGATATGTGAATGTGAGGGTAGAATTTCGGGTAAGCGAGGTAAATGGAGGAATAGAATAGGCATGTTAGATGGAATGAAGGGAAGCAGAAATGATGCAGAAATGAAGAAAAATGGTTACTGTAGTGGTGAGTCCATTAGGAGCCTACCTCAACCGGTAGATTTCCATTTATAATAGTGCATTTATTTGTGAAAATAGCCTTATTTGTTGCTATACGATATTTTAGCGACACACTAATTTTTTTGCTGAAACAAATTATTATTTTCTCTCTTATTCTTCTTCGAGTTGGGGATTCTTCTTAGATTATATGCCGTTCAAACTTAAATACGTGAAATTTGAGCTCCATAAGTGAGGTGAGATACTCAGCGCCAGAAGACGCTATACGAGCGAGGTGTTGTTTTTATCCTGTTTCTTCCTCGTATCGTGCATTGTCATGCTGAAAAAAACGTGATAGTTCAAAAAGGAGCCTTATATGCAGTCTGGTGCAATCTTATTCTAAAGTATTCGAGAATATTTCTTCCTGTATTTATTCACAACATCAGTTCATTCAACGGAAAGGCCGTTATTCCAACACGTGGGAGAAACGGACATCGGTCCATTTGATTTTCATCGAATATTAGTGCCCATATATCTCATCTGATGTTGTTCTAAACATTTAAAAGTTGCTTTATTAAGTTTCCATCAACTATGAACTCAGTGGCAAAATTGTTTCGTGTCACCAATGGCGCGTTCATTCCAGATAGCGTACTTCATGCGTGCGTTTCGTTATAATTTCCCTCTGAAAAAGTGGAAGGAAAATATTGGCTGTAGAAGATTCGTTACAACGTCATTTGTGACTCTCCACACTCCAAATGTTATTTGACGTCTTATTTGTTTTGAGGGTAACTAGGTGAGCTGCTTCTGATCCCTAAGGAGTCATCCACTGGCGCTTTACGTCCTTCGAGACAACCCACCGATCTTGCATTCATGAATTCAGTGTCGTAGAATAAATAAGCTGGAAGAGATACCAATTTAAACGATCAATAGTTTTGTGAGGGTAGAATATAATGAATTTTAAGGGTTTGGGAAGTGTTGGAATAAATTAAGTTTCACGGGGATAATTCTTTTGGAGTCTAAAAAGATATCACACAGGGTCTAACACTCATCGATCGCTAATTTGACTGCATATTAATTCTTTAGGAATGATGAATCGTATCAATAATATTATGCTACAAGGGTAGGGATAAATAAACCGAATTCTGAGGAATTAATGTGATAAAATAACCCTGAAAAACCCCGTGTAAATCAGTTATTAATTATTTAAGGGGATTTGCACAGTTAAAAAGTTGTGAAAATGGCTTCCCATTGTGAAAAATGGGCAATCTCGCCAGAATAACAGCTTCTAACATTGAATAATAGATAGCTGTGGTGCACCTTTTGCGAGAGGCGTGATTCTTAATAAATGTACTATATTGAGTAGTAGATATCTATGCTGTGAGAAATAATTTTTCCCATTCGTCATGAACTGAACGAGTGTAATTGCTCAGAAACGCCTGAAAAAACCAAGCTAAGAGTCTTAGAGATCTACAGAATTATTTTTCCTTCGTAGAGCCAAAAATGTTGGATGATAAGAAATAAGGCATAGCTACGATGTAACACCTCCAAGGGAAAGCACCCGCTTACTTCTCCCTTGGGTGCTCCTCACACCCTTGGAGTGACTTTTATCATATCTTTTTTTCTATCTCGGTCCTTCCACAAAGGAGGAGAAAAAAATCTTATCGCTCACACTATTCCCACAAAACGCCAGATATATATTTGTATTTTTTTCTGCTCTTCGCCGGAACCATCTGCTCCCCCAGCTCTTTCTCACTCCACCTCTTACGTCACTTCTGACTCGACCTTACTCTGCCTACGCCTATTTTTTTCAACACTTCTCCGCTTCTATTTTCAGGGTCTGCCCATTCCTTGCTCCTTGCCCTCGCCGCCCCCTTCACCCCCTGTCTGCTTTCCAAATCCAGCAATTCTCCCCTCGGCGGATCCGTTCCCTCCCCCACGCTCTCCCTTCTTTTCCCTACCACCCCACAATCACATCCCCCTCCCGAAATCCTTCACCCTACCCGGAATCCATCCATCCTCTCCTACATCCTCCCTGGCGGTTCCGCTAATCATTACCCCGGACTGTACGGGAGCTCCTACGCCTCCCCGCTAATCCGAATCCTATTCTATCCCGTTCTCCTCCCTTTCCTTCCTGATCCCCCTTCACCATCCCTCATCACCAAGGTTTCCTCCTTTTTATTTAAACTTTAGCTCCACAATCTAGGCAAACACGCCTTCCTGCACTACGTACGCTTATACTCCTCACTTTTTCTATATTTTTTATGCTCTCGGTAAGGAGGAAACCAATTAATTTCATTTCATTTCCATTAATTTTCTCGGAATTGACCTTAAACGATCATGCAGAGATGCGTTATCAAATTTCTACACTTTGCCAGAGAATGGTATCTAGAGCTTCACCGTAATGAATATTTAATAACAATTAATCTAAATAAAAGCAGTACTCTTTATTGGAATGATACCCTTATCCAATCTCCTCTAAAAATTTTTTGGTATCCGCCTGCATTTCAAATATTAACCTAAAAAATCTCAATTACACTCTTTGTGGTCTTCTCCTTGTGTTCTACACCTTTAGCTGTTTTTCAAAGAGCGTGGCTAACTTCAAGTTTAAATTGCATTATTTTTACAACCTTGGTGCGAAAATACCTATTTTAAACCTTGTCGTTCTGCAGCATATTTGAACTAGTATTTATTTGAAAGTCTTACGTGGTATAACAGGATCTGTAATATCTTATTGTATCTTCAGAACAAAGAAAACAATTTTTTGACTTTTGCCTCTCGATTACAAATATCGGTCCGTAGATGAGCCCCATTTCTATTCTTCTGAAAATCTATTTAAAAAACCAAGTTCATGGAAACATAGTTTTAAAATTCAGGAAATCAGGTATGTCGTAAGGATGCGATATGTATTAGAAGAATGTATTAAGTGAAACTTAACGAGGAAAAAATATTGCTGTTTTACGTTCTGTATACATTTCCGCAGTAGTATTTTTATAAATAAAAATTGGTATTACACAATACAAGATTTTTCTCTCAACAACAGGATATCATTAAAAAAAATCTTTTTTTTTTTAGTGAAATATTGATGAACTAGAATCGCTGTTTGCCACGTGAGTTGTTGTATGCGCCGACCTGTGTTAACGACGGTACGTGTATTAAAATTGGAGCATTCACCTGAAATTCGAATTTATAGATACATAAAAATAGCTACTGGATATCGTCGAAAAAAAATTGCTCCTACGTATTTAAGCGAGAATACAACTCAGTTTCACCTGATTTTATGCGTATTATAATGAAAAATGTAAATGTATACTCCTGAATATAATTTTTCTCCTTTATTAAATTTTATTTCACTACGAAAATGTGCATAATTCTGGTAAATAGAAATGGTAAATAGAAATGGTAAATATAGAAATGGTAAATATAGAAACTGGTAAATATAGAAATATAAATATTTTTATTAATGCTGAGCATGTAATTATGCCGCAAAAAATCTAAATTATGCCAGGAGGTGATTTTTAGTGCGTGATACTAAGGAAATTCTTATGCTAAACCAAAATAGCTCAACATAGTTATTTCAAATTATTGTAAATGGTATGACGAAAGATGAAGACCATATTGGATACGCCATGCTCAATTGCCTTTGATCTTGGTTCTTTCATTTACTCTACAAAAAATCCAATTTTATTCTTCATCTATTCATTCTCATCATATTTTAGCCTCTTTTTCCTTTTTTTTCGTTTCGGGCTTACTCTTTCAAAGATTATTTAATTATAAACCCCAAACTTCCATATCCAAAATTTTCCGAGGTCATATTTAGAGACTTTTTTATGCTGATTGTCGTCTTTATCCATTTCCTTCACTATTCCTCCCATTTTTCTTCTCTCTTATGACTATCTCACTTTGGTTTTTAAGAATTTTGAACGAATGTACCTAAATAACGGTACTCTCTTCGCTACTTCAACCGTCAATAACATAAACAACAATTTCAGGTGAAGTCTATCACTATTTCAATTGCCACCGAATAATTATTCTTTCAATATTGGCTGAGGATGACTGGAGTAAATTTTAAAATTATTTTCTAAGACACATGAATAAATCATTATGACCAAAATAACTTGAAAAAGGCATTTTAAAAATGTTTAAAAAATTATGGAGATAGTGTCAAATTGTTTCAAAAGGATTGAAACCATTATGTTTCTACATCACTTGTACTCATCAAGAGCCGCAAGGTTTACTATACACACTCTTAAGCATTTGGGGAGGAAAACTTATCGGAGTGTAATTGATTCTTTGATTGATTGATCGCTCTTTTAAGATTTCTTTCCCCGAATAGATGTTGACACTCTGCTTAAGGTATCGATTAAGTGAATAGCGAGTCGCGCCATCCTCCATTAATCTCACTTTTAAGCCGGAGCAGATTCTATGGGAAAATATCGTGAAAGGAGCTGAAGAAGACCCTTTTCAGATACACCTCACTCCATAATTTTCACAAACATTTTCCACCTTTTCCCTTTTTTTAAAACATTTTAATTTCCATGGGATAAGTCTTTGCTCGTAGTAAGTGCTCCTTCGGTTAATTTTTCCAACTTTATATTCATGATTAATCTACAATGAACAATCCAAAAACTTCGCTTTTAATTATTAATTTAATGTGATTAGTGTTGATCTGAAGCAGAAAGTGAAGACAAAAATTTTCCTTTAACTTTTCTCATCATGTGTTATGAGAACGCGTTAAATATATTGGCTAAACATGTCCAAAATAGTGTGTGGGATCTGATTTATCTAGCAACCATACAAATGTACACCACAATACAATGCCATAAGAACACAAATACCTGTAAAAGAGGTATTCAGTAACACAGGATTATCACACTGATAAAAATCCGCTGAGCCACTTACTACAACCCTCACCAAAATAAGACTGAATCAGCATCTCTAAATATCATCATTTACTTCCCTAGTACTTACACAATTCATCAGGCATTAAAAGACATAAAAAAAATAATGAGAAACCATGTTCCCACCTCACTCAATCCAAAATGACCATCTGTCGTCTGGAAACGCCCCGCTGATCTAAAACTTACTACTATAATGGAATTGAAGTGATAGAGCTAAGAACTGGGAAGAATTAAGTTATAAGAGAAAAACCAAGCATTTATCTCGAATCCTAAATGGTCAGTAAACTGATTACATTGAACATACATTATTCCTAACAGAACTAAGAAAGCCATTTGAATGGTGAAATTTAGGTTTTGAACTCCTTAGGATGCAAATTTTAGGGAAATCTTTTGAATCTTAGGTAAAGCAAAAGCGTCAAAAAAATCTATTTTTTAGCTCTAAATCACTCTTTTTTTAAGATTGGTTTTATGTTCATTACGCAACGTTATGGCAACCGAGGACCCTTTAATTAGCTTACGCCCGGCCGAAATCTCGTATTTCAGAAGTATTATAAAAAAATTCATGGAAAGATATATTTTACATTATCTGACAATAACTGAAGTAGCTTTTATGCTTCGAATCAGTGCACCTAGTCAAGATTACGCCAGTCAAATTTAGTTCACGGTTTTCAGCATTTTGTATGCATAGATTTTTTTTATCCATGCTCCTCCTAGAAAGTATATGACTTTTTTATCATGCTTTCGATCTTTCAGTGTATTCCTTCTGCCCATTATTCATCTTATTATGCATTGGGATCTCTACCCAATTGTGATGGTAGTTTTATCAAACCTGGATTCTTTTTCAGCAGCCCTCCAGGCTATCCAGTTCCCTGCCATGCTATTCATTCCTTCTGGTAATTTTTTCCATCAATCCATCATGTTTGAAATTTCTCGGTAGTTCCACCTTTCCGCATTTCCTTCCATTACGGTTTGAGTAAAACATTGTACCTACTTTAAAAAGCGTTAAATTATAATTTTATTTTTTTCTTCCACCCCTTCAGTAAAATTGTCTCTTCACACCCTCTTAGGAGGATTTCTCAGTCACCCATTTATCTCGTCCATTTCTCTGCCATCAATCTTCTGTACCATCACATTTTTGCCACATCTATTCTTCATTCATTTTCTGCTTCTATCGTTCAAGCATATTATTAGTATAGAGGTGAATAATCTACTACCATGTTGATACATATTCATCAGACCTTTGAAATTGAAACCTAGGTCGTGAATAAAGTTTTATTTTTTGGAAAATTTATTTCATATAATATGTTTGAATCCCATGCATTACCGACCGAATTTTAAGAATTTTAAATTATTGGTTAAGGCTAGATTATATTGAACTAAGCAATTTATTACCACCTACTCTTGTGCTTTGCAAATTTTTGCCTACATCATTTGCATACCCATTACCTGCTTAAGTTCTTGTTTGTAATTTACGCGTGAAAAACATACGAGGGAAAAATGATATTTAACATAGACCGTAACAGGGCAGCATTAAGGAGGAGGCCATGCATCTAGCAATATATATTTTATTGGGCTCACCCGTGCACCAGTAACTTTGGCCGTAGATTTATATACTCTCTTACTTAGCCAAAATCCCAGTTTTTGACTAGGCAGCCGTATTGTAGATAGCTCGACACGCATACTATATATGGGTCACTTTTCATGCTGGAATCCTCCATCAATTGAAACGTTGTTTTATTGCGGTAACCCTTATTGTCGTATCAGTTACCGCGATCGCCGCGTCCATTAATTTGCTTCCATTTTTAACAAACCCACCTTCCTTCCTCTATACCCGTTTGGCCGGCTCATTGTGATTCATTTCATCCACTCCCTGCAATTATACCCCACCCATAAGCGCTCGAATTCCTTATCTCCTCCTCCTTTTACCTCCCCTTTCCCTCCACCCGGCGTCTACTAAGCTTAATCCTCTTCCTCCTGCACGAAAAATAAATTGTGCTTTATGGGACTCTTGAGTCACTGCCGCCTTTACCCCCTTAACAATCCACGAAACCCGCTTTTAATTTGAAATTATACCCGAGAAGCATGCCCTAGAGGGTCTCATGCGCTGAATAAAACATTGGTATATATTTCTATCGTGATGATAAACCTCGCATCCTCTCTCTCCTTCCCTCCCTGTTATCGCCTTTAAGAAACGCGACGAACTAGAGGGAAGCCCATTTGATTTGGCGGCAAAATTATTGCACCTTTCCTGCATACCTACTCACTTCCTGGTGCGTCCAAACGCCATAGTTAATTCAAAGGTTTATCAATAGAGAGCTTCCTTATCTTTCTCATTTTCTTTCTTTACATCCTTCGGATTGTTTGGCTATCGGTGAGTCGACTGTAATTTATTCACCCCTGGTTATCATGTAAGTGAAAAATGCGAGTAATTTCCTTGTTTCTCCTTCGGGATGAAATATGGTGCCGAGATCCCGGGATTCGTTGCCCGCGTGAATCATATTTCCAAGAGAACTAAACTGTTGAAATGAATAAATTGTAGTAGCGTGAAGTCAGATTCTGATAGATGTTTCTCTGTTATATAATTTGATACCTGAATAAAGAGTTATGCCTCAGAACGGTTGTTTAAAAAAGGTGAGGATTTCTCCGGGCATAGGGAAAAGGAGAAAAGAATATTTCGTAAATTGTCTCAAAAGAGCGACCATGTTTTGGGTGATATTTTTAAAAATATATGCATATAGCGTGGGTAACATTTAGCCACTGGTTTGTAGCAGCAAATTTTTCAGAATAATTTGCAGTTCATGTCGATTGTAACTTATTTTTTAAGCAAGGAATGACTTAATAGTTGACTATAATCATGCGTAATTGGAATACACTGAATGCCCAGAAAAATCATTCTCCTATTGATAAAAAATTTACTGCAAATTTAGTTTAACCAGTGGAAAATTATACCTTTGGTTTTTCAGTACCCTTTAGTAGTATTCCAATTATAATACAGACAACACAATTGATATTGTTTGGGAAACAATATTATTTTGCTTGAATTCACTTACCATCATCGTAAAGTAAATCAGTCTGAAAGTTTCTGGGCATTTACCAGTTGATGTATGAAGAAATAGAGTTTCATATGTTAAGCGCCTTTGTTTCAGCGTTACTCGTCTGAGGATATTTCGTCAATGCCCCGAGCTCAGCTTCCTTGCATCTCCTTTTCAAGACCGTTAAATTATGATCTCAGACCAGAGCTCCCTTTTTGTCCCATCAATAACCGGCTTCATTTCCCAGTAGGTTCCTTCTATATTCACTTCTTTCCCTGGATAAAATGTCTTAGTTATTATTTCGATCCACCTCTTTTTTAGTTTATCGTCAAAATTTCACTTTTCATATTACAAATAGTATCTCAGCTTTCCTGATGTACTCAATTATTTTCCTAGCCTTACCTGAAAAAGGGGGTAAATTTGGGAGATTTGGGAAGGTCGAAATAGAGAATGTATGATAGAGAATATGTACATTCTTCCCACGGAATATATGCTTCCGATACACAAAATTTGAACGTAAACAAATGCAAATGTTTCACAATTACCGAATTTTTGCTTATTTATGGCTGATATCCTAAAAGATACTTTTCTTCCACCTAATCCACAATACATCACCATGTCTCGGTGGTGTAAAGGTAGCACGTCCTACCGGCAATTGGGAACTCCGGGTAACATCCTCCGGCTGGGGAAAACTTTTTTCTGTTTGGAATCGGCATCTTTCCCTCTTCCGCACTTACCCTATGTCTTGTCCTTTTTATGTTTTTCTTATTCCTTTCCTCCTCAATTCCAATGCCTACCGGTTAAGGTAGGTTTCTGATGGACACACCCCTACTGTAACCATATTTCTTCATTTCTGAATACTTTCTGCTTCCCTTCATACCATCCAATATGCCTAACCTTTCCCTTCCTCGCTTACCCGTAATTCTACACTCTATCACAGTCCATCTTCAACAATCCATCACCACTCAGTACGCCCTGCATCCACTTTTCCTGTCTTCTTTGGATTTTTCCCAATAGCCTTCTTTCCTCTCCTGCCATTGCCAAAACTTCTTCGTTCGTTTTCCTTTCCGTCCATTTCACCTTT
>LYUA01000037.1:1853171-1863189 GCA_002093875.1 Calopteryx splendens | reverse complement strand
AGCATATCATTCCACCAACGTTCGAGTTAAAATATGAATATTCAAACAAAATCGGAACTCATTGAAGCTTAAAAGAACCTATTTCTATGCTAATGATTCTTTTTTTCATAACTTTGCTCTCCATTTAAGTTTTTCGTAATTGTTTTCATAAAGCTTATTTTCACATTTTAAACTCTAAAATGAAACCGTAAATAGCTTGAAGTTCTTTCCGTTTTATTTGTACACATTTAAGAGCACCTTATAATAATAACTTACGTCATTTCGTTAGAAATATATTTTGAATGAGATCAAAACTTAATATGTTTGGTGCTTAAAGAATTTTCCATGCCTAAATTTTTTTAATGACTGAGAAAAACATTGCTGCTGATTGCAAAGGGATTTCAATACTAATTTGTGCAACTATTATCTAAACTTGAAATTATTTATTTAAGAAGCTCGTAAGGAGAATTTCAATCACTGAACCAGTTCCACTCAACGTGCTCATTGAAAAATGGTTGGTTAAATTGGTTAAATGTTGGTAGTAATGTTGGTATTGAAATATGTGCAAAGACGGCATTGCTGTTTCACAATAGAGTCACAATGGCACGTTTACAGCTTGTGCTTAAATAATTAGGGAAGCCGATGTATCAACCAATTTTTAATTACGGATGAGTTACATGAATTTCTCTTAACTTATTTTATAACACATAATAAAATGTCAGCCGCTGGGTTACCCAAAAGTTAGTAGATAAAAGTTGTATTTTTAACTATAGTTAAGGTATAATTTAGTGTATTTTGGCTTCTTGTCAATAAAAAAATTACAATAGGGTTTTTATTTATTTTATGTTATTTAATCTGAATATAAAAGAAAGAGATGGACTTGTCCATGCAATAAATAATATTAAGCCAACTATTATGAGTTAATTTAGGCAAATGTTATAAATAGTTTTCCGTAAAAGAATGGACGAGGAAATTTGTTAGATAATCTATTATTAGTATAAGCCTTTCTTTTCAAGTTAAAATATGTGAAATTATAACGACATTTATTTTACTACCGAAAAAATGTAGCAGTACCTGCACGCCAAAAAGTTAATTACATTTGTTGAAATTTCCTGTCCGTAAATATTTCGGAAATTGAAATATTTTATTACCTAATGACGTACATAAATGGTACATTCTTTATGCTAGGTCTTTACTCTGTCTATTAGCTAATCATGTGTGTCGTAATTAGTAACGCTTATGCATTTAATTGCTGATTATTCATACTTCAAACGGGTTGTTTTTCGGTAATATCACCTTTCTAGGCTTTTAAATTTATTTTTATTGTATTAAAAAGGTACAGTTATTAAAAAGTCTATTAATTGTGTTTAATTTGTTCTCAGCTTTTTAGTTGTACAACTATTTTTAATATTTTTTTTCAAATTTATCGACAAATTTCTTACTGTTTCTTTCACGAATAAACATTTAAACAGCCTCTTACACAGCAATGTTACTTTTATGATCATCATAGCTTTATATTAAAAATAGAAAAACCTTGAAAGTATCACTCATTAACTCATTTTATTGTTTTTTTGAAAAATCTAAGTTTTATTTAAAAACGTGTATGCGTGATGAAATGGTTACCGATGCAATAAACATATTTGTTACGGATATGCATTTAATATTGAGACTAAATCACCCTTTACTATTCTTAAATATTTTTATGTTATTTTTTGGCGACGAATTCAATAAAACTTAGATATACAGGTCGTATTTAACTTTTCCACTTGGTTTTGATTCATACCATTTTAATGTTTTCTCTTCTACTAGAATTCAGATTTAATACTTGGTATTAGAATATTAGAATACAATAAGAATGCTATAGGTGTTTTACTCTTAAAGTTAAATATTAATAATGCTTTAATATTTGTAAAAATAAAAACTTACCCACGCTATAGTAGCAGCTCATCAGTACCACTGTCATGTGTTTTCCCAGTCTCTTTAGCTACAAATAATTTACAGTTTTGGAGTTTAGCGGATTACCAAAATTATTACTAGCTTAAACTTTTTCGTAAGCTATCTAGCGTTTTAGTAGTATTCATAAACATGTGATTGCTTTTAAAAGATACCGTGGTTTTAATTTTATTTTTCTCTCATTCTTTTAAATATTTATTGCGAACTAAGACATTTTAATGAAAAGAGATCAGAGTTTGAGGTCTACATGTTTTTTATCCTCTTGATTTGTCCTCCTTGATATCCTTTAAAATTCACTGAAAATGATAATCTGGGTTCAAATTTGAAGTTTTCACTCATTTTTAAAATTTTAATGTTGGTTCTCATAACGGTTGGTAAGACCTGAGAAGTGATAAGCTGTAAGATCCGGCGTGAGATTATCGGTGTACGGAGAAAAGTTTGGGGAGACGTTTGCATATGCTGAGGTTATGTCCTGCACGTGACGGGGAGAATGGGGTTGGGAGAGTGTTTATTATGCCAAAGATAGGCTCAAGGAGGTTCTTTCGATGAATAGATAAGAGATAATGGATAGTGAGGTGTCAAACGATAATAGCTTAACGTTATGAATGCATTACCCGTCTCTTTGAGAAATTGAATTTTCTCTCAGTTCGTTAGAACCCAGGATTATTCCCTTGTTTTAAAAATCTAGCTCATGGTAAAAAGTTGGGATTTTGGCTAGACTATTACAAATTAGTAAGAATTACCGCCATTTTTCAATACAAATAACCGTATCCAGCTTTGGAACTCACGTGACCTCTGATGTTGGTGCATCAACGAGTTAATTGAATACATTTTATAGCAGAAATAGATGTTTAATTTTTTCCCATAAATATACCTATATGAATTTTTATTTTTTTATTCCAGTTGTGGAATAAAAAATCCTAAGTTGAATTCAAAAATGTGTTTACAAATCATAATTTTCATGCTTTTCACATTAATGCAACGTATTTTCCGAGATTGCTACCAAAGATGTGTCTGGTAAATTGTGGGTAAGGGTTTTTAGAGTAGAGCGATGCTGTGTTATGTTTTGCGTGACAAATCTAGATCGAAAATAAATACTCTTGTGATGTAAAATACTCCCGCTATCTCACATTCGTGTTTTAATTTTTAGAATAATAATTAAATAGGTACTATCTGAAATTGTTATAAATCCTTTATTTTTATACTTTGGTATAAATTCTCATTTTATATGCCTTCCTTGATCAACACAAGATATGTGATCTTTGCTTAAATTTAGCTCTTTGATTTTTATTTCTAGAAATATTAATGAATTTCCATTAAGTAAAATATTTTTTTAATAAGAAATACTAGTTACTGGTTCATGGAGGGCATACGAATATTTAACACACTTGTTACTGGAACTCTGAACATGAATGTCATTTGTATTGCATTAGCAGTACTCAGAAATTCCTTGTCTCATAAGTAATTCTTCTCAATGCTAAGCTAATATTTGTTACATAGATTGGAGAGTGAGTTGATGTTATTTCTGTTTCATATTTATTTTTCTAAATTGAGAACATCGTAGTACCGTTTTGTATCATATATCGGCCATGCATTGAGATGAAATCGATAAATGGTAAATATAGAAGGAGAAAAACTCATTAAAGACAAGTATACTACTTATTTTACCCTTAGCAGAGCATTGGGATGCATAAATGTTGGACTGATAGCTTTATGCTATACAGTCATATACCAAGAGACAAAGCTATGCGTTCAAAAAAGTCCAGCTACCAAATTCATCGTTAACTTAACTTTAATGTCAAATTTTAATGCTTGTAACAATGTTGGATAATACTGTAATGACCACCTTTAAGTATACTTGAACATTCGTAGATGTAATTTTACCATCGGGAAAGGAAAATTAACATTGGGTTTTTGTTTTACTCTTACAATGGTTCAAAATTTTCTTTAAGGTATATACTTCAGAAAAAGGGAATATCTATATCATATTGCTCAATGCAGCCTCGAGCATTGTTCTAGTTGGAAAAGTGATAAATAGCTAGTTTAAAATATATTTAGCAATGCCGATTTTTTTAACTTTATCATGTAATGATTTTCATTGTTACTAGATTTTTCATAATAGTTGCCCCCTCGATTGCTTGGACAATGTTGTGCATCGGTGTAATAGTCTAATGTAAGAGGAAATTATTATTTTAAGTTAATAATTTCTGTAAAATTTATGGAAAAATATTTCTGATTAAACTTTACTCGAGTTTAATAAAAGTGTATAAGTATTAATTAACCACCACCTTTTTTAGTTTTGCCTAGAATAATTTCCTATTGCACTACATTTGAGTTTCTATTACTCTAAGAACGTGTAGTGCGCTTGATATTAACATTATATTGCCGATTATATTGCCATCAAGGACATTAATGATGTAATAATACTACCTCTAGGTGGGTTGAAACTATGTAAATGGTGTAATATTTTTATTTATATAGTCATTAATTACCTATCAAATTATTTTGTCGCTCTGATATAAAATTATAAATTATTTTTTGCAAAATGAAAATTATTCCTGAAGTAATTGATGCAAACATTAATTTTTCATTCAATACGCTTTTGGCTCTAATTTTCATGCATTACATGAAGATTGTATTCATATGAGATATTAAAAACGACGTTCAATGATCTTGTATTATCTTATACCTATATTGTTTTGAAATAAGTTGAACTTATTGCTCTGATAGTTTTGGAGAGATAGTTAGTTAGGTCCTTAATTAAGTTTCGAGTCATAGGTTAATATATAATAAAAAAAATTATATGTAACCAGTTATAATCCATATTTGAAAAGATAACGAAATAGTTTAATAGACTTGAAGCAGTACCCAATTTGTTTGGTCATTTTTGTGAATTAATTTTCTTACTTTATTCCGAGTCAGAGGAAAACCAAAGCGTATTGCACTGAGAATGAAACGATGCTGAAAACAGAAAATTGAAGGAAAATCGACAATTCAGTCTTTATAATGTTTAGATGGAAAATCGTTTTGCACAAATATAAAAAAGTTGACTAAAAATGAAAAATTTTTCACGAAAACTGGTGCGGGAATATGCTATCATTTTACGAATGGAATTCGTAATCGCAGTCAAGTAAGCCATTCTGGAGTGTATGGGACTTGTTTCGATGGAAAGGGAAATATGGCATGGAGGAAGGGTTTCATTGATTTTCACCTGTTTTTCCTTTATCCAGTAGCGAGCTCGCATCGTCAATCATTTGTTCAGAATTTCCGTGAGACAGCACGCGATGCGCTCCCTTTATTTTTCCTTCGAGGCAAATCTCGTCATTTTTTGTCTGCCTACAGTGTTGGTGATTTTGCTGTCTTGTTAAAATTCAATTTAAGTTTTATTTCATGAAAAAGTATGGACTTTCTCGTGGTTTTATTTCTTATAGGCTTATGGCCTTCAGTTGAAGAGAATGTAATGGAATTACAATAACTTGTGTTTTGGCATGTCAACGTTTATCTCAGTACCTGATCATGCAAAAAGAATATCCCTTTTATGCATTCAGTAACACAAGCAAATTGATAATTGTATGCATAGTGTAATTATAATTGTCAAATATTGCCTTTGGAAACTTTAAGAGATTTCTTTCATTGTGTAAGAATTAAACTATAGTATGCCTAATCTTAATTTTTTTGCAACTTTCTTTTGACGTAATTGTCATTCCTTTGCGACTGTAAAATGCATTTTATTTTTATAACTTAAAAGCAATTATGAATAAAATTTTATGTTTCATGTTAAACTATGCAATCTCTTTTGTGAATACCATAACTCATTTACTACATGCGTTTCAGGTTTCTAAAATATATTGTAACTAATGTGACAGGAAAATCGAAAAGGTACATACGCATTTTTCAAATATAGAATGTATAATTCCACAACCATTTCAACATGGAGATTATATTTGAGGTTATATTACGTATTGAATTAAATTTAAGCCGGTATTATCTCGGAGAAAGGAAATTAGTTGGTAACATAGCAAAAATACGCCTTCATTTGGTTAATGCCTATATATTCATCGGTAGCAGTGAAAGGGAATAGAATATAATATTTGAATTCCATAATAATAGGAAAACGGGGAAGAGTCCGTATAGCGTTACTTTCATTGCTCCATAACCTTTTTTTGTCCGAAATTTTATTTTCCTAGAGTAAAATCCAATATCACAGCAAGGGTTTGTAGTTTCTCCTGACTATAAAAATTAGCAATTATTATGCTGGAATTATTTGTTTCAACATCTGTTATTACATACCAAGTAAATATAACGGTATAATCGTACAAAGTCCGTTAAAAACATATAAAAGGCCACACGTGTTTCTTTTGTATAAGTTTATATTTATATAAAAAGATCTATAATTATACTTTTACGTGATTTTGACCGTTGTTGAGGTACTTCTAGTATAGCCTTTGTTGTTTTCAATGATTCAGCCAATAGACGATCACGCCGACTGTAAAATACGGAATTTTTTGATGCAAGAAAGCACAAACCCGCTGATAATTATTGGCATATCGTTAAGATTATACTGACAATGGCAATGGGTGACTGAATGGTTAGGAAATGGGTAAGACAGTCCAACGAAGAACGAACGAATGTGCATGACGGTCCAAGAAGTGGTCGTGCTTCTGTTGTCAATGAAGATTTGTTCAAGAACGTTGATGGGAAAATTCGTTAGATTCGGCGATTCACGACTTCCTTGCAAGGAGGTGAATTCCCCAAAATGTCAAGAGGGTTCGTCATCGTTCAAGAGGGAGTGTTTGTCATCATTGGTGGTAACGTTTTTTGAAGAGGGATTAAACAAACTGATCTCCCGATGCCACAAGTGCCTCGAGAATGGCGAAAATTATTTGGTAAAAAAGTTAAAGTATGTTCTTTGATGCATCAATAAATTCAAACCAATAATTACGTGAAGTGTTTTAGACAAAAAAGGTACTTAATTTTTGAACGCTCTTCGTACATTCTCCTGTAGCTCTTTGGAAGATTCGATATTGTATTTGCTTTCTTTTTTCAGTCTCAAGTCTTACCCATTATTGTACTTATCGTTCCTCCACTTTCTCCCTTAGAATTTTACGCTTTCCCATTGCTACGCCGGTAAAATGAATACTCTCTATATGATGAGCATAAAGGATCTATCCAGAACGATATTGAGCGCATCTAATAAAAATGCAGTTCTTTTTACGAAACCTCCATCGAACGCACAATTGGAGCAATGGCGAAATGAAGGGAGAAAGAAGACTCGAGTCAGTAAAAAAGGATTTCCTGGAAAAATTGAGAGATTCCATCAAAAATTCCATTTCGTCCTCATTCTCTTCTTCCATTCTCTTTTTCCTTTCCCGTCCCTTTCCTTTTTCTCCCTACCGTGAGTAATTTGATTGGCAGTCCGTTTTCGACGTGGCCGCCCTCTCTGTCTTCCGTGGCCCTCTCGATATGGAAATTTTCAAAATTATTCTAGTGAGGGCAGTGGAAAATGCGAGGTTGGCTCGTGAGTTTTTAGCCCATTTTAATAGGCTGGAAAAGTCGCCGGTTTCAATAAGGAAGCGAATATGCATGTGAAGGAACCCAGTTGAATATGCACTGTGGAAATAACCGCATATCAATCAAGTCAAGGAAATCCTTTAATATGGAGTTAATTGGGTCACCCATATCGGAATCATTCAATGACAAGAACTATTCGAGCACGAGGACAAATTCGGGCAGTATGTCTGAAGCCTTTAATTCAAAGTTATTTTTCGATTTCTTGTGAATAATTTAATGTTTATCTTTAACCTACCAACAGTGCAATCTCTAAGTTTTTCCCATAAAAAACATTACTAGAAAACCATTGGATTAGAAATTAAATTTGTCAATTGGAAAATGAAAAAAATTAAAATCTTTTCCTGAATATACGAGGTTTATTGGAAAATATAATACAAGTATTATTATTCTACCAAATCTCTTGATATCATGACCGTATTTAACATAATGGTACCAAACATATGGCATTATTTTGACAAAATATTAATATGTACTCATTTCTCTTTCAGGTAAGCAAGAATTACAGATTACAGCATTTCAAGGATGTTTATGTGTCTATTACATGTAAGTAGAATTTATTAAAATCTTTTACTTGAGAATAAGTAGAAGTAGAGAAGTAGAAGTAGACTAGTAAGTAGAATTTATTTGAATCTTTTATTAATCTTTTACTGTTTCATGAGAAAGAATGAGTAATAACTTAGATTTTTACTTCATAAAAAATTTTTAACAGAAAGATTTAATATTTCCCTTACAAGTGGAATATAATTTGACGAAAGGAACGCGGTTTTTGGTGATTGAAGTTCTATTAGTACTTTATTATTTGTGCACCGTCGGTAAAAAATGAATATGGTGTGTTGAAATTTTTAAATTAAGCTTATTTTATGACTATTTCAACAGAAAAGTTGTGTTATTTATTATATTGTAGTGAGTATATAGCATTATTTATTAGAAAATGCAGCGAATACATTGCACCATTTCACTGTTGTGAAAGCTTTCGCTTGCGAAAACTGGCCCATTTACGTTATGGCGGAAAAACTCCAAGTCCAATCAACTTGGCTTTTCCCTGGTGTGTTGGAAGTGGAAGAGATGAATATTTATGCATCATTACGCTTGTTTAACAGTGTTAACATTTCTAGAGTCGGGGAAGTTATTAATCTCATGATTTTAATGGAAAATGGTGAAGGCATGAACATTTCGTTTCACAATTATAATACGGGTAGTTGGGATGAATATCTGAAAAGTAGGTCATGGTGTAATTAGGCCAACGTTTTATAACACATATTTTCCACCATATGGTAACAGTAGGAAAAAATTCCAATCCTTAGTGCATATGGTTGGACAACGCAGTTAAAGGAGTCTATTAGTAATCTTTCGAAATAGAGACCTCCCTATAATATTGATCACAAGATATGTAGACGTTCCTTATTATGCGTGGGTTTTCAGGGTACACCAATTTTTGTTGAAGAATAATATCCCTGGAGACTGTTTAATTTTCTATACTAACATAAGACATTTTCAAAATAAGATTTTATTCCTTAATGGGACTTCATATTCATTGCGTCGTTGGTATAAAATTTAATTTTACCATGGATAGAGTTATCAGTATAATTCTTTAACGCATTTACTGACTCCGAAATCACTTTTATATAGCGTTTACTGATAATGTAAATTGACAAAAATGTATTGATCTTAAATTTTGAAAGGTTGCTGCTATTGCATAATTATCCATTACAAGCGCTTATAATAATTGAATTCCTTCGAAAAAGAAATTTCCTTGGGTTGGAATTTCATTTCATTTGGTTAAAAAAGTAATTGCAATTAGCAATACGTTAAAAATCAAAACGGTTATATGATATGATTAAGTTCTCTCCCGCGTGGTTGTAGTAATTCTCGGAGTTTTTCGTTAGTTTCTATTTTATTATCATCCCGTATATCCTCCTTTGCTCCATCAAACAGATTTTATCTCCATCTCTCTCTCCATCTCCATGTAATCATCACCTAAGATTATTTTGATCCTTTAATTCTCTGTATTAAGTTTTTAATTCATCAAATTTACGTGAACCAAGATTCGGGAATGGCTCAGCCAACGCCTCTGGCTTGGCACAGGCAACGTAAACTCTATTAACCGTGGTGATTCAATGAAACACTGAACACTAGGGTATTCACACCCGAGCAGAGAAGACGCTTTCTTATGAATGCTTTAAAAGTCAGCCCTAAGCAACCTGAAAACTAAACGTCAGGTGGAAGATCGGAAAAATACAGGTCGTTGAGTTTTTTAAACTCTGTTGGATAAGGATATTAAAAAAGCTACAAACTACCCATAATAGTGATTATTAGTCTCTTAAAAAAAATTGAAATTGGATTAATAAGTATGTAAATATACGATTCAGATTTATGATGGGACAACAACAAAATTTACGTCGTGGTCGCGTCGACCAGTAAGTATCACTTGCAGTCGCAGACTAGGTTATAGGGAACACAAATTCATTGTTTCATGTAATACTTATGCAATCTCGAAATACGCACAAGTATTTCT
>LYUA01000037.1:1836411-1851553 GCA_002093875.1 Calopteryx splendens | reverse complement strand
CCCCCCCCCCCCCCCTCTCATACCCTTCCACTCGGTCGCATCGCTCACTTCCTTATCCGTTCCATTACCTCGACCCTCTCACTTTCTCCCTCTCTTTCTCTCTCCTTCACAGCAGCACGCTCTGCTTCCCTCACATCGATGCAACAATGGAAGGGCCTGCATATTTCACGGCCTCATAGAAAACGTCGCGACTGAATTGGCGCGAGGCTCCCTTTTGCCGCAACTACCACCTCAATTCCATCTCTCTCTCTCTCTTTTAGTCTTCAATGCCTCTCCCCTCCCTCCTTGTTCCCAACTCCTTCCCCTATTACCTCTTCTTTTCCCTTCATCTTTCTTCCTCTGTCCTCACTCCAAGCCGAGTCCCCTCTTCCCTGTCCCTCCATTTCTGCCTTTGCACTGTGACTCCGTTTCCCCCCTCCCATGGCGTCTTCACTCGAGAGGAGGAGGGGGGAAAATCTTGGTTCCTTCTGCTCTGGCGTCTCTCCATCCTACTCCTTCTTTGGTTCGGAGTCTCTATTGGTATCCGGCATTACAGGCATTATCATGACAGTTCCTCTTTTCCGGTCCGAATTATCAAGTTTTTGTGGCTGCAGTGCCCTAGTTGTCATGTAAGTAAGAGCATGTTTTCACACATCGTAAGTTTGCACCGTAGTTCATTACTCTGACAAAAACGTCATCGGGTTTGCTGGATAAATTGAAGAAAGTTACATTTAATTTTCGTGATTTTTTTAATTTTTCCTTCCGTCAACCACCCCTACCCTGAATAATAGAGTTTACCTATTGATATAACCCATGTTTATCAGATGTACCCTCTTCGGAGGCCATATTGGTGGGATACAGTACAGATTGCTTTGACATGATTATCGGATTGGATCGATATTTCAAGAATTATGTGATTTCTTATGGCGATGGCATATCATTTTCTTTTAAGCCCAATTTCACCAAATGTTTTTCACCACTTGCTGAGCATTATAAAAGCGTAGGCAATATTAGGAGAGCATTATGTTTTTTTCCACAAATTTCTCAGAATTTCGCGATAGTCTTCGATTCTCGACACACAGCAGTAGTAGATGTATATGTAAATTATAATTACTAATTATTAAATGCAATTAATCAGTTTCCGTTTGAATGTGAATGTATCTCCTCTATTATGTGTCTTTTTCCACTCTGTTAACAAGTCGATATGCCATAGGTTTCCAGAATTATGTAATTGCTTAATAAAAAGCCGGAAAATTATATTTTTTGCCATAGGAAAACTATTTACCTCTGATCAACTGACGGGCACTAAAAATGTATATTCACGGGGAAAATATCTCGATCAATAGCATTAATGCACGTCATGGAGGCATACCATAAGTGAATATACACCCTTGGATCGGCGATGTAGAAAAAGGAATTGCATTTATTTTACCCATATGTTCACGTTGTCTTGTGCACCCTAAATAGAAATAAAATTATGTATGGAGGAAAACTGCCCCAACAGAGTTTGGATGTGACCTAGATACTTCCAATGCACAATCAGATTACATCGTCTACTCGTATGAGCGAGCGTGAATTTTGTTTTTTTAGCTCTGGTTATTGGAGTTTTTACTCGAGTTTTTTAAATCGTTTATGAAACTATATTTTTCTAAGAACAGATCCGATATATGGATGTACCACTTCTGCATCTGGACTGTTTGCGTATGTGTTTGGAATCTAAACATTGTAATAGTTCATCGATATTACTCCTTACTCTAACAGTCGTAACTTAGAGAAAAGATTTTGATGGAAAAGGTGGTTTCCATGTCCCTCTTATGGGAAACATAATATGCATTGTAAAATCTACGTAACGAGAAAACTATGAGACTTTTGCATATTGTTTCTTCCTTATTATTTATGTTTGTTTTGATTATTTTCTAACTACTATTTCGAAATTAATGATACATGTTTAATATACCCTTGATTGTTCATTTTTAATGAACGATGCCTTTTCAAATGACTAATTTTAGTTATAAATAAATGCCGTACAATTGCTACACTATCCTTGTTCTGTACTCAATTTTTTATAACTTGAATAAAAACGTTTAAAACCTCAAATATTCCAAATCTAATAAATTCATACATCAGTCATTCATAACAGTATAATGATACTAGCTTTCAAAAATTACCAAAGAAGAAAATTCCCTATGAATTCTGAAAGTGAAATAAAAACAGAGACGCTGTGCTATCAAAATTCAGGGATTTTTATATTTATGCGGGCAAGGTACAAATGAAATACATTAATGGGACTTATTTATGTTGCATTGTTTAAAGGTAATGGTTTTGCATAATTTGACATCAGTATGTGAGAAATTGTTTATGTTATAATAGGTCTACAAGGACAGAAATCTTTAGTCATATTTTTGATAACTTATCTGTTGCTCGTGAATATTCGGGAATGTATGGCACGCAAAATTCTAATCGCACGGAAAGCACTTATCTTTTTCATCACGCCAGCCCGAAGGATTTACCATTCCTGATTTATGCACAGTAGTTAACTGGAGAGTCTTGATCGATCAAATCTAGGGGCTGTTACCAATATATATTCAACTTTTTTATTACAAATTTCAGTAATGAAGTATGTGCCAGTCCCTTTTTAAATATTCCGCCCACTTCTTGTGATAGATTTAAATTTAAAAGAGTTCATACATTAGTCAGGAATATTTTAAAACCTCATTTCAAATAATGCTTTGTTGAAACAAAAAATGTACACATTTAATGAATACAAGTGTAGAGTGATTTTCGATTCCTAAATAAAATTATTGGAAGAGAAATTGTGCCCCAAATAATGATGTAGTCAATACGCCGCTGCCTACGTCATTTTATTAACTTTTATCTATTTAAACCGTTATGTTTTTCAGCCGACAAACTGCTGTTTGGGTGAGATAATGACGTAATTACTTTTTCCAGCGGTGAAAAAAACGCGATGATCGAGTACCAGATTTATGAATGATTTTTTTCAAAAGCCAAGGGAGTTATTTCCGATCCGTGGCTGTCAGACCTCCGTCCGCGATTGTGCCTGGAAATGGAATGAAAACATAGGCGGAATGGCCGGAACAAAAGAAAGAAGAATTTGGGAGAAAAGAGGAGACCGGGAAGAGGGGGATGTATAGCGTTACGTTGAGGGAGGGTGGAGATAAAGGGGAGGTAGGAAGTTGTGGGTTTAGAAGTAAAAGAGAGGCACTGTCGATGGGATTTTGATTGATTATTTCCGCGAGCCCGACTCCTGTGGGACTGCGGAATGGTGATCGGTCGGCGGGATGATTAATGGTGTTTTTAAAACATAGCGAGTATACGCGGTGACGGAATGGGATCCAAGAGACCTTATGGTCTTGATGGGAAAAGCTTACCGTTCACGGGTCACCTGGCTACCGGACGGATGGAAAGAGAGGGAGGTAGAGTGATGTGCGAAGGCGAGGGTGGGGAGTGCGGCGGAGGGCGAGAGAGAGAGAGGTTGAGGGGAAGCGGTCGCTCAAATGTGTTTGGCGGACTCGTCGAAACTTTTCTCCGCCTCAGGAGTGTTTCGTTTGTGGTGGTTCTTTTTATGGTTTTTTTTTGTATCACACACAACTGTAGACGTGAGCCGATAATTGCGTTCTCAGGATTTAGTCATTTATTTGACCACGAATTAACTCAGCAAAACTGTATCATATCACCGAATACAACTATAGTAAAATACTTAATATTTCATCTGTCCAGAAAATAAGTCAATGTAGCATAGCCAATTTGTCTATAGGTTATGCTGCATTTTACATATCACCGTTGCATTATTTCTCATGGAAATACCAGGGTAATGTTATCTAATATTTAACTCTAAATATGTTTTTTTTTAAGATTTCCTGTTTATAATTTTATTTCACAGGCACGAAAGGAACTGTTCGTGCTGTGGCTGTGGCTTCCAATGTTGACCAGTATTTATTTAAATAATTATCCAGTTTATGAAATTATTGATACCAAATATAAGAATTCATTTCAGCCTTAATCTAATATATAGAACTATTAAGCGGGATGACTATCATATGATTTTTTTGTGGGAAAACTTACAAAGATTATTCCAACGATGGCAATAAAATGAATATATATCAGAGAAATTGTCATTCACCATGATTGGTATTCCTGCGTTGGAGAAGGGAGGCTGTTTCCTCAACCAGGTACCACGCATAACAACCCAAAAATATTCTTCAAAATATTTTTACCGACCGGAAATTACTAGATAAACCAGGTATATTCGTTTTGCCAGCTTGGTTCCCAAATCAAAATCACTGTAAAGTTGGGCTTCCAACCAAACCATCCACTCCCATCTCGAGGGGGTCATGATAGCCCAAAGGCTTACCTATGTGAAATTCACACATCAGGGTAGGGAGGCCCTTTCCTTTCCCTGTAACACCGTGATTTCCCAGGTACCCAAAAAACGATACACATCTTGGGTGGAGATAAGGATTTCCGGGCCCTCTGGTTAGCAGCTCAGCGCCCTACCCACTGGACTACCAAGCCCGTGAATTCCAAAATGCTGTATTAAATTATTTAGACAACGCTATAAAGAGATATTGGATACGGAACCAAACACATTAACTTTAGCATATAGTCGCACTACAAAATTAATAAATGTTTTTAAGATTCCAATATGAACCTTAAAAACCACCACACACTTATGAGGCTACAAAGAAACTTGGCAGAATGAAAAGACGAGGACGGACGGCATGATATACACTACTGCCACAGAGTATATATACTCTGTGCTACTGCTGTTCACTCTTTATGTGAGCATCAATAACAATAGGCCAAGCACTGCTTCTTACATTTTCAGACAAGGTTTTATTTTCGTGTTTTACCTCATATATTCTTAAATCAGTGCTTTTCAATTGCACCCTTCATTATCCCTTCTCCTTTGTTGACGTTAAAGCGGTGCTCCTCTCACATTTTTGCATCATACCTATGCATCATATCCATCCTGGAAGATGGACCAGGATGAGGATATCCTTCTTAGGAACTTGGTATTGTGATCTTTTTTGTAATTTTAACCTTGTTTTTCTCGTGCCGGAGTCCATGAAAGGAGAACACGTGTAACTAATCAGACCGTGCGGGCAGGAAGTACTCCCCTCGAATTGTATTTCTCAAAGTGTTGCCACGCTTCGCCGTTAAAGTCCTGGTCCTTAAAAGTTTTTTTCCCGCTGGCTTCAGGGAGATTTAGAGGAGTGGGAGGGAAAGAGTAACGGTGTAGGGTGAGAGGTCGAGGGGTGGCAGGGGTGGTCCGGGATGAAGGGGCGCAATTAATATGTTTGCAGCAACGCGGACGTCACGGAAAAAGCGAGAAAAGAGGGCAAAGAGGAGAAAATGGGGACATAAATTTGAAAGATAATTGCAAAGTGTTAAAAAAATAAAAGAAAATCTCAGAAGCTAGGGAATCGGAATATAAGGAGAGGCACGAATTAGTACCAAAACGTGACGCGTGCTGGCACGTATTCGCCGCAGAATAACTGAATAATGTGGTCTGAGGTGTAGCATGGGAGACCTATTACCGTGATAATACAAGAAAAGAAATGTTTTATTGCGATTGATATATTTGAATGAAAATAATATTTCCTTTCCTTGAGGATAATTAGAGTATACTGATGTTTCTAATTCCCGAAATATGTTAAAAATGGATTATTTATAACATAGATTTTGTCATTATGAAAAAATAATAATAAATAATATTAAGATCTACCATATATCATTTTATATTCAATCAAATGTCACATTTTTATATCCTAATCTTTTAAAATACGGCTGAGGTAGCATGAAAATGTAAATGTAAAGTAAATAATCGATGGATTTGTAGTTGATATTTTAGTCTATTATTATTTTGGCTTCCACCTGAGCTTTAAAATTATAAGTATCCTTATTAAACTTACTCATGAAATGGTTTTCAAAGTTTTCATTCTTTTCCTGAGAACTCATTCGAAAATTATAAAATCATGAATATTTGTATCGTGATCATATACACTAATTAAAGGACATAAAAACATCTTCCGTTGCTTCGTCAATTAGCGACAACGGTCAAGAGAAAAAATATCGGCGATCATCCTAGCATTATTTTTCAGAAGAAAATCTCTATGTAAATACAATTTTAGCATAATATGGTAAAGTATTTTAGAAGTCTAGCATTTGAGGGGCTAAATTGGGCGGGAATGGGGTTTTTGTCAAAGAACAGAGAAGTTAGAATACACCATTTATTTCAAAGATATATTGGGACAAGCAAAACGTTAATAATAGCTATGAGATCAAGATGGTTAGAAAAGTCTTTAGTAAAATCTAACGATATAATTATAAATGAAATTTAGCAGTAAAAAAGGAAAGGGTAATTGAATCTAAACAAGGATGATAAATTGTTATTGTTGAGCTCGTAGTAATAGATAAACTCAGTAATCAACCTGAAGGTTTGTTTCGATGAGTGATGGTAGAGTTCATTTCCAACTAAAAACTATCCAATAACATCAGGGTGAGGAATCAGTCTCTTTCCATCAGCCAACATTCCATTTGCCAAGTAGTTTTAGTGAATTGAAAATTGCTCTTTGGACTTTTGCTAGGGATGGATTTCTGATTTCCCAAAGGCATCGCTAGGGGCTTGATCCAATCCGATCGAAAAGCATAACAGAACTAGGTGTAAACATTTAAAAGTGGCTATTAATAGTGATGAAATATGTTCACGCAATTCAAAAAGTTCCTGCCGGGAAAAGTTTCAATAAACATATAACCTCATTTTGAAGTCCCTCTGCAATTGTTTGCAAGGGTAACTTTGCGTTCAGATGATGTAACTAAAATATTTGGGATAACATTGGTTTAAAGACTTGCAAAATTCTTTGATCTATATCTAAACAATGCCCTTCAAGAATGGCGTGTGGCAGGGGGTGTTATGGCCTTGAAGAAAAAGGGGAGGAGAATGTGGTTTTAAAGATGTGGATGAATATACTTGTTAGCATTTTCCCTCCTTGTGATTTGGTCGTTAATCGGGCAAAGGAAAAACAGAACCGTGAAACTTTCAGTCAGGCAGGATATTTCTCTAATTTCATCATCACTGTCTTACCTGGCGATTTAGTGGGGGGTTAGATTTGCTCCTCTTTGTCACAACTAAAAATCATACCATTTGCAGCTTTTTAACAAGTTAAATTTAGAGTTGAATATTCGATTTTCTAGTGATATTTTCTTGTCTTAAGTTACAGGGTTAGTGCAAAAATGTTCATATTACTAATTCAGCTTTAAATATTTCCCGCTTGAAAAAAGACTAAACGTGTGGTTTTATGGACTTAGAACATTGGGAGGAGAAATTGTAGCCATCATACCCGTTCAGTGCCATGATATCAAAGGTATTATGAAATAAAATAGACGTTGCTATGTAAGGTAAGAGCAGAGAGTAATAGTAAGGCAGAGAGAGACATCGTTTTATCTTAAGAAATAAGAAATTGAAACGAATATCAAAGAGCACATTTCCTGTTCTACGTGCATCTTTCAAATGGATTGTACAGCAGAGAGGTTGGAGGAAATGTCTTCAGTGCATAAAATCATGCTGCACTGCATTTATGGTATATAATAATATACTTTTTCAAGAATTATTCCCGTGAATTGTGCCTTTTTGAAGTTTTATACTCCTTGGAAACTTTTTAAATTAAAAATAACGTTACGAAAAAAATGTTACATTGCTTGAAGCCACGTAGATTGGAAAAATAAAAATACGGGAGAGTTTGCAAGGCGAGGTTCGTAGAATTTTACCTACAGACATCGTGCCTAAGGTAACCTGATTACAGATCCTTTAAGTTTGATGGACAGGGAGGATAAAGGGTGTCGGATTGGGGAATCGGCCAGGAAAAGGTGGAAATTGCGAGAAAGGTTCCGAGGAAAATTTAAGAGCCTGGAGTGTCGGCCGTGGCTGTAGATTTGTTCGCGGGGAGCAAGAAAGATGTGAATATTCGACGAGATTGCCTGTCAGCCCCTAAGAGGTAAAAGACGGAAGCACGTCTTCTCAATTCCTTACTTTCATTTTTAACATCCTCACGTTAAATTTATTTCTGTTTAATTTTAATTTTGTTTATACATCCCTTTTACATCTACACTATTGGATAATGACTATTTTTTAACTATTAATAGGCTAAGAGATACTCATTTACCTACGTTTACTTCAAGGGAGAAAGTGATTTCCAGCTATTCGTCAAAGTTTTTACGGATAAAAAAATTACATTTTATACTTTTTTGGTAGCATCCAGTACGAGATATGATGGTAAATTAAAAATATCACCCTTAGTATAATTCTCAAATGATTTTTGATTGAGGCCGGAGCTAACAAAAGTTATTTTTTTATAGATTCAAAGGGTACACCCTAACCAGTGCTCATATTACGCACTGACTGCCAAGGGCTATTTTTTCTTAGCTTTTAACCTCAGTCTATTCTTGATATTGATAATGAAATTTTTGCATTTCAATTTGGAGTAAAATAATAATTGAATCTTTCGTGGACTACCTAACCCTTTGAATAAAATAAGCAATAACAATTTTATGGCCACCATAAACCTTAGTCTTTTTTTCTGCAAAGGAGTATGTGGAGAGGGGTCTCAAAGGATCTTATGTATCTCATTAAGGATTTTCAGTTTGGGACTGAAAAGATAAGGGTGGAAAATTGAAAATGCCACCCAAGATTACGTTAAAATTTGTTGATTGCGTTTCCTGTTGTGCCACAATCTCGCATTAGGGTTTATTAAAATTGGCATACAGTCACAAATGACTCGAGGAGAAAAATTTTAAAAATAACCACAATAGTTCAACCGAATTTTTCGGTTATAAATTCAGAACCTCTTTAAAGTTTCGATTAAATGCACAGTATCTTCGCGGAAATTTCAGTTTTATTTATTGAGAGATTCATTTTACTTTTGTTGTTATTTCTTACTATGCCACATCATCATAGGAACTGATGCACTGCTGTATATAATGTCGTCGTAGCTTACGTTGCCACTAACTTGATGACCATATTGCTTAGGAAACGCATCATCGGTGACATAGGTGTTTATAAGATATTTACCGTAGTATTCAATGTGTTAATTATTAGTTGGATGTAGTAAAAAAGTACTCAACATTTCAAATTAGCCATTGTTCGAATTCATTACATGCACGCATAATTTATTATCATATAATAATTTATTTCAGGTCATATTTAACAGACTCATTTATTTTAATTAAATATGAATTAAAACATTAAAATCAGCGTCAGCATCGGTACAGAGAAGTGAACTTCATTGAAACGCGATACTTTAGAGAGTAATCGAAGCTGTGAAGACATTCCTTTTGCATCTTCTTTAGACTCCTACCATATTTTGTTTGTATTTTTTGTTTTCGCCATAGTGACACAAAAAGAAAAAACAGTTGTAATCATTATTAAACAATGCTGTTTTAATCAAGCTTCATAATAAGAGAACTAGTCAGAAGAAGGTGTACATTTCTAGCTTATTTATATACGTTCTGATTGCTAACAGCAAAGCTATTTTTGCGCCATCATCAACTTGACCTAATTAACCCAATTATATATTTTATTGGTTAAAGTAAATTCAATAACAAAGATGAACTTAGATGATTTGTATTTTGAAATTGCAAAATTTGAATTTTAATTATGTTATTTTCGAAAGGTTTTTAGTTTTTATTAATTATCAAATACATCTTCCAAAGCCATCAATTGTTAACTTTGAACAAGAATAAAAAATTAATTATTTACTGCATTAAAAAATGCGTACCTATTCCAGGACATGGAGAATCCCATATATAACTGTGTGTTGCATCCGATGATTTTTTCTAGAATATAAATCAGAATAATATAGCATTCTCGCAATTTACGCATTAAAGTTATGTACCCAGCCCTATAAGCACTAATGTTTAAATGGAATAATTAATCGCTCCTAGTTTTGAAACCCAGCATTGAAAACAGCAGTCGAAAGTTGTACAAAAATGGGGAATTCTATCAAGAGCGGATCGTGCAGAGAGCTATTAGGTGGAGATACTCCACCTGAAAATAAAGTGCAATGGTTAAAAATGACATTCAAAGAACTCAGAAATATATTTGGAATATTTCTTTGAGATCTCAAGAAATAAAACTACGTAGAATATGCGTACATACTTATAGGTCTCCTTGTATACTGACTCCGAAAGTAAAGACGTGTAACGTTGATCGGGTTTTTAAGATAGAAGAGTGCAAGGTCTATTTCTCTGAGCCCGAGTTGGCGTCAGGTAATCTAGGAAATGTTAGGCGAGGGGGAGAGAAGAAAAGAGTCATGCAAACCTTCTGAATTGCGAAAGTAGGTTTTTACCTGGTAGTGTTTTGTCATATTAGTTGAGGTGGTTTCCCGTTGCCTTCCTCAATTTTATTATAACCAGGCGCCATCACATCAATGGCCACCCCACTGGAGTCAGGCGCGTTCGAAACCTCCTCACTAAGGAACAGGCGCTGCATGGACTTCCTTTTGTCTTGCTCCTACCCCTCCACCTTTCTGGCACGGGTGATCCTACCACGTGTAATGCTCGTTGCTCCCACAAGCACCCCTCACGGGTCATCAGAGCAATGAATCCCTTCCACCACGACAAGGTTGTAGTCTATGAAGTGTAGTTTTTGAGATGTTATTGTAGTGTAAGTCATGTAGTGGTGGTGTATTCATTAGAAACATATCCTAGCCGGTCGATAACCATTTATATTATTTTTTTCCTTGCACAAATTTAATTAACTGCATTTAATTTATGTGCATTTCAATGAATGAAGTGAGCATATTTAAATATTGATTTTACTTAAGTATGGACACCATTAATTTGGCCACCCATCACTACTACACCAGCATAATTTTTAGCAATCAAATTGTGGGGCATTGATTAAAATTCATTTTTTTCTAACTCACAAAAAGTAGCATAGGCATGTAGGGAGCAGGCAGAGGGTAGCAGGCAAAGTAGCATGTGAGTATGATCACTCGGCACTTATTCTGAAAGACAGTCTAAGCCAAAAGGGTATGCGATGTAATTATGATAGTTATGGTTGACCGCTTCTCACTCAATTTTGTGGCTGTGTTGTTTGAGCTAAGCTTGTTTTGGAAACATTGAGAAATGTTTTCAACAACTGAATTAAAGGCTGGTGATGACTTATTAAGCGTACATTGATGTGAATTCCGGGGAAAACTTACCGGACTGATTTTTCGAACGCATTAGTGGCTTATCTTATCACGCATTAGTGGAATATCTTAACTAAATATCAAATTAATTTGGAATATACATCGTATAAATAATTTGGTAAATATTTTACCAGGAACCTATTAACTTCTGCCTATCATACACCTTTCTTTTGAAAAAACAGAAAGTAAACGGTGATGACGGAATCCCTTAAAATAAATAAAATCATTTCCCCGAAATACTGTTAAAGTAGGGAGAATGTGCTTTCTAGGAATAAGCTGTATAGGGACTAGGTTATCAACTACTTTTGTGACCCATTAAAGAGGCAAATGGTTGTAATCATAAAGTAATCAACAAATGCAAGGTCAGTCACCGGCTACCACTGAAATCTATGCTAAATTTTAAAATCACTTTACTAAATGGTTTACTTTATGATGTTGTTTGGGACATTCTTAATACTTTTTTATATTAATCCTTTTAATATTTTCTTAATATTTATTTTTTTTCTATTAATTCATTATGCTATGTACGACTGTCACTATTAAAATAAAAAGAGTGCTTTCTAATCACATAGACAGCGAGTGGGCTGAGTGTAGGATTAGGATTCAAGTGTAGAGGGAAAAAATAAATTATTTCCTCATGCATAAAGAAGCACGAAATTCTATCTAGCAGACTAATATCTCTATTTGAATGAAATCAACTCTGGTTGATAAAATTGTAGACATTTTCTTGAATCTTAGCTTAGCTTGTTGAAATAAATAATGAATGCTTCGAAACTAATTTTCTTTCTTTAAGATGTTACACGGGCCTATAGAACCATCCTCGTTAATGCTGAGAAAAAAACGTACCGATCTAAATCTTCGTGGCTTCTGCAAACATGCTTTGTATTCGCGAAACACGAAATTTCCCACCATTCTTAAGTGTTAATTCCTTTTCTCGTTTTTATTTTCAATATCATTACAGTCCTGCTTAACCTACCAACTCTCTATTTATTTTTTTTCACACATTTTATTCGAAACTTTCCAAGTTAACTCCCTCCTCATTTCGATGCCAACCGCGATAATTAGGTCTTAAAATTGAATATACTGGATCTAAAGGGAACTCATGCGTTTGTTTCAGAAAGTTTTATGAATTCGAAGTTGAGATCAGAGTGGGAAGAGGTGATCAGGATTGGTTTGCAGGTTGGAACTTCCAGTGAGATGCTCCCGTGGGCAGGGTTGACTAAATGGTACCTAGGTATGGCTGACAAATGAGGGAGGGAGGAAGTTTTAGAGGCTTTAGTATACGAGCAATGGAGACGGGGTGAGAATACCAGAAGCTTAGAAAGGAGTTTTCTGAGCGTGTTAAAGTTTATAGAACGTTTTGGTTAGCGTCTTAGTGACTGCCTGTAAAGGTGGTGCCGCGAAAGTGTTAAATTATTGGTGTCAGTTTAAATTGTTCATTTCTGGTGATTAATCACACTTAAGTAATGTGAGTGCCAAGATTTACTTATGGCCATGCATCCCGCTCTATGTTTTCACAAAACTTCTTATTTTATTCCCCATCCATCAAACACATCAAAATCCACAACTTGAAACCAAGTTCAATGCTCCAACCTATTTTACACAACTTCAGCGTTTTAGGTAAACTTATACTGCATATTATTTATCTATTGCTATAAATGAAGTAGTCATATTTCACCTTGTCTACACACCGTAATGTAATAGCATTTGATATGATTGAAATACAATGAAGCCTAAAAGTAAAAGGTGGCGTGGCAAAACTAGATGAAAAATCTTTCAGAGATAAAGTTCAGGAAAACGTAGAAACGAGGCTCAATTGAATATTAAAGGATGTTTTAGGTCTTATAGCGCTGCATCCTTGCACCTCTCTTCCACTAAAAATCGAAATCAATTACACCAGAACAGAATCTCCAAGGTGAGTCTCGAAATGGCTTTGGATCGAAGTAATGCACGCAAATCACTGATCTAACCGAGATGATATGGCATTTAAAAATTACGAATTTTGTTGAAAGGAGTGATGGTTAGAAGAAAAAAATGAAACTCAGGATTAATCTGTCACTTCACCTTGAATGCAATGGTGAAGTTAGAAATTGAAACGCAACACGAAAGGAAACCTTAAGTATGTATCTCTTTCGTTTCTCTCCTAGTCCTCATGAGATCCAAATGGAAACATCAAAAAAATAATTTCATGATGTGAAACATGAATTTTAAAAGAGGTAATAGAAAGAAAATATATTTTATAGAGATCTTCATTGTAATTCAAAATAATTAACCAACATTCTTAAATAACAAAATGTGGCAACAAGGTAATACCCTAAAATGGGAAGGGGGTAATACTTCCGAAAATGAAAATTGAATTAAAAAAGCATCAGAAAAAATCTAGTAGAGAATAGGTTGATGATCCAATGGATGAATTCCGATGAATCCGGCTGGAAAGAAGTTTGAAATTTCAATATTTATTTTTAAATTTGGGGTAGATTCTTCGGTAAAAAGTGAATCTATATTTCCGGGAAGTACGTGATAAAAAAGTTGAGGTTGTTAGGTGTGGAAGATTTTAGTACTAGAGTGAAATCTGTAATCTAGGAGAAGGAAATATTCTGTTTTCTGATATTCCATATCTCTCATGCAATTTCTTCTTACAATGTATGCTTGATTTTTCCTGCTTATAAGTAGGGTTGTAAGTTCAATGGTCTCGAATGGTTGCCAGAGTTAAGCTGTTTAAATAAAATTTGTCGATTCTTAGACAGTTTGTGGGGTGGTCGTGTCAGATTATCTGGTTATGACACCCTATCTGCATCAAAAATGTGATGGTGGAAGCAAGAATAGATAAAAAGAATTAGCAGAGGAGATTGAGTCCTTTGGTTGGGTATGTATCCTTTGGTTTAGAAATAGACGATTCTGTTAAAATAAATAAAAACAGTTATGTCCAGTTAGATTAAGCCGACAAAATTAGACGCCGAGTGAGATAGCTTCATACATTCAATGTTGTGTAAAGCACCACGTTCACATGGTGCTTGAAATAGGGCGGTGTCCTTTCACATAAAATATTTAAACGCTAATTATTAAAACCAATGTACCTATACATCAAAGGGAAATTAGCAAGAAAAGTAAAAAGAAAATAAATGTGCATGAAAAATCAGTACTAAAAATTTAATTATTTATTAATGTACCAATGAACACTTTTCATAATAGTTCTGCTGCTGAAAGCTGCTTTGAAGTTAGATTTTGAGCTCGAGCGTTATGTTTCCTGTTTCTTTATTCATTGAAAGAATTCATCGAAATAATATATATATTACCATTTCAAAAAATCCAATCAAAATAATCTAGACTTATTTCTAAATTTCTAGACCCATTCATGCGCTTAAAATTCGCCCATTTTTCACTGACTATTAATTGTATCCCAACATTTTCCTGCAATATAGAAAGTAATAAAACCTTTGCTGCTCACATAAGACCCGCAGTATTGACGGTGCAAACCGGAAGGAAGAAATAGAGTAATTTTTGGGAAGAAAAGGGGAATAGTCTTCCGAAACCAGTCGCATTTCGTTGCTGATAAAGAGGCGGAAACATTCGCAATATGCGGTAATTCGCACCATGGATTTGACCTTCTCCTCAGCTTTTTCAAACATTTTCGAACCCCCAACTCTCGTCAGAGAGCACGGTGTATTACCAGGCAAGCGGAGAGGGCGAAAGGGGAGGGGATCAAGGGGGCAAAATTGCCAGCGGTGCGGCATTGGTTGGGAGGAGAGACGCGCGGACATTGTCGGGGGAGCCATCAAAAGTGGATCCCCTCGCCCAGCCCTCCGGTACGTTCCACCGCTACCTGGGATTCCTCCTCGTCTCTTTAACATAAATGGGGGAGAGTCGATTGGGAGTAGGGAGGGTGAGTAATCGCGTCTCCCGGCTCCCCCGCCCTCAAAAGCCGATTGCTGACGGGCTGGGGCACTGAAAGG
>LYUA01000037.1:1826122-1836397 GCA_002093875.1 Calopteryx splendens | reverse complement strand
GGAGTGAAATACGTGCGGTGTTGGATGCGATGGATTGTGTGCGACAGATAGGGGAGTTGAAAGGGGGTGGCTGGGGGAGGGAGGGCAGGGGGAAGCGTACGAATCGTCGCATAGATCGACAACAATGGGACACGTTCCTCGAGAGACATAGAGGAGGGAATGCTTGAATGGGCTCTTAGCGTGGAGGGAGGACTCTTTTGCCTCCTCCTCGCAAACGTCTGGAGCGCAATTACGGCCCATTCGCAGGCACGCGTGGACGCTTTCTGCGAGAGAAAAAAAAATTAATTTGAGGGTTTTATATTCGCTCCGTCTCCCACACCCCGCCTTTTTTTTGCGGCGAATGGTGCAACTTCTTTCTTCCATCATCTTCCAAGGACGAATTTTCTCCCTGACGCTGCTGGTGTTTGAGTTTAGTGAACTGTGATAACTAGAATATGAGATCCCCGCGAGGGACAGGTTGTGTTTTAATTGGAATGGTTGAGAAATATGTGATAGTTATTCGTAAATAAAATGCGATTCCGCGAACAGCGTATATGGATACCATTTCCAGTTTTATCTATCATTTGAGTCAATGAGATCATGGGGCTAAGTAAAAATCATCAACGTGATAAAGAAATGTATAACGAGGTTGTTTGAATTTACGTATTTAATCCATCCATAAGGAGCCCCATGTTACGGCTGTCATTCCATGCTTGTAATATAAATGGAATTTCCGTTGAATCAAGCTGTACGTGCTTATTTCAGGTTGGTGAGAATATGTAGCCCTTAGGTTGCAGTCAACCAATCTTCGGATTGAAAGACTATTCATGACATGTCATGAGAAAATTCGCTTATTTATGTCCAAATGTACAATTATAAGCTCAAATATTATTTTTTTCATTTTAGAGATTTAAAAATATACTTGTTTGTTAGCGTTTGTTAGGTGGTCCACGATATATTAAATGATTTAAATGGTGGGATTGTGGAAAAATCGAAGGTGAAATTGGCATTTTCGTAATATTGTAACTTGACCCTTCAAAGCCATGTATCGTTTACTTCTATAGTCATAGTAGACGCATGCCACTGAGAATGGACTTTAGTAATGCGAGTCCGCCACGAGCGCAGAGGTACGGGAATATCCGATGGTTTTCGGTTCAACTTTATGAAGTCTCATTGTTGCGAATGAAATTGAAACTTTTTAGGATTTCACGAATATTTTATTTCGGTACGATCGGTTTTGTCACTTATGTGACATCTTCAGGTCCACCTGAAGATGTGTGTATTCACTGCTTTGGACAGCATGGCTTTATTTTATAAGCACTTTAGGTAAAAAGTTTCAATTTCCTTCACTACGAGAATATGTGTTTTTTTGCGTTAAAAGGAAAGTTACCTAACATAAAGAGGAGTAAGGCAATGGGAAATAGATGAAAATGCACAGATGACTGTCATAAGCTGTAAATTTAGATAATTTTGGCTGTAATTATCACTATAAACGCCTCTTTATAGTTTCTTGCAGTCATCTGTATTCAGCTTTGAGTTCTACTTACCCCGATAGTGAGGGTCCATAATTATTTTTTTCCAGTGGAAACAAAAGTCCCCTCTGTAATTTAGTTAGAATGAAGAATGTTCTCTTCGAAATAACTCAAAATGTGAATGAGAATATGTATTTTTATAGAGGAATCGCGTCCTAGGGTTTTTTGGATCTCTAGAAGTTCACTAACCATTTATCTTTTGACCTCAGCCTTCTGTTGAAGGCTGTGCTGCGCTTCTCAGGACCTTATAAAATCCTCTTAAGGTTTTCTATTTTCTAAAATCGGTTCTTGTAAAAAATTCTGTCCTTCAAATTTCTCTTACCTGCGATTCAATAAATATACCCTTAGAATTCTGAATCGCTGATCTGACGAAACTCTCTCTTTTGGAAAAGAATATCTTGGACATTACAAGGCATGAATTTCACGAAAGTTATCATTAAACCAAGTTTAAAAATCGAGTTTTAATTTGGCTTATAAAAAACATTTTTACCCCCAGCTAAAAGATCATTACTTTTTCACGTTTTATAATAACGTGGCAAGCATATCAGTGTTATTCTACTTAAAGGAATTGTTTAGAGACTTTCGTACTCAAACTGTATATCTTGTAAGAGGTATAATACCTACAAATTCACAGAAACGTACCACTTGTCTTGAGACTCTTTAACGTGACCAATAGAAGAAAAAATGGAAGGTTTTTTAGTTCCTTCATGAAGCCGCTTGGCTTAAAACCTTTTTATTTATTTTTCTGCATTGAGACTGTTCTTAATAATCTAATAAAAAGTCTGAACCATTCTGTACGCTAGGGCACCCTTCATGAACATGAGCAAGAGAGTTGTCATCTGCTTTTTCGTGATTCCGCCTCCAATAGCGTGATTTTACTCTGCATCACAGTTTGCGGGCATCCACCTCTAATCATGAATCTCGAATCAATTGTGGAAGGATAATGTGCGCGCGTTGCGAAGGACAGTGATCCTGTCTCTGCAGACGACATTCGTTGCCCTTTAGGGGAAGGTACCTACTTTAATTCTTTTTACTAGAATAATCAAGCCTTTTAGCCTCAAATCCAGCAATTATGGCTGCATCTAGGCGCATGTATATCACTGAATGGAAATTAACCTCGGTTTTATTAATTAAATTTGATTATAACTTCCCTATGAAATACGGGTCTTACCCGTATTTCCTAGGGAAGGATTCCAAAGGGGAAGATTTTCCCCTTGATCAGTCTGGAAGTCTACCATTTAACGGTTTTTTTCAGTCATAACTTAACAGATGGCACCTGGGATAGTAGCTCTGTGTGCCAAGGATCATACTACGCGAGGAGCAAACTGAAGGAATTAAAGGCTAACTTTTTAACCTTACTTGAGTTTCCACGGTTCTTCACCACCGTAATCAACCCTAAGGCTAGACTTTGAGGGCAGGATTCAATATAATATTCAATAAGCTTCAATAGCAATAAGTTTCAATTTCTTCACCTAAGATTTTGAAGCTAAGTTAGGTAGCCGGAAAATCATATAGATTGTGTGAAGTCGTGTGTGTCATGATTTCACTATCTTTTCGTAGAGAGATATTCTACTTAGTGGGTAACCACTCCGATAACACTAATTTATGTGAAAATATATTGTAAATATCAGTCTTTCAGTGTCCCTTATGTTAAGGAAATTGCTAAGGATACGTGTAGGGATTTCCCACCAATACAAAATATAGCCAAAGTTATATTATCATAAAAACCGATAACAAGGGCCAAAGGCTTATTTCAAGCTCCAAATATAAAAATAAATGCAGTTAAAGTCAGTTTGATAATTGTTCATTCAACACTTATGCAACAAAAGTTAGAAGAATCGTTCATGAAGCTACTAGATATTATGTAAAATGTTGTACTTTAGCGTCAGCATTCATTGGAGTACGTTTCTTGATTATATCAAGCATATAAACCAATTAAAAAGAAGGTTGCGGCCCCATTCTCAAGCTGGAATGGTAGTTTGTACGCTAAATATTCATGCAAAGCAGTTTCCTTTATTTTTCTTTAACAAAAGAACCGTAGGGAATAATTAATTTATTTATTATGGTTTCTTACTCATTAATAAGGCATGATATAAAAGTAAACAACTACGAAAGAACTGTACATCTACCTACCTATTCAACAGAATATAAATTTAAGGAAAATTATGCTGGCCTCATAAAATTAAATCCTTACAGTTCAAAAACTTGAGAGAAATAAATGTCAGTTTTTCATTTTTTTCAAATATAATTTTAATTCTTTCAAAATAGAAAGCAGGAGAAGGCTAAGCATACTTCATTGCACGTAGATATAATTTATTATGAATAAATTTACTAATTCTAATACTTAAAAATCAAATGTCGGATAAAAATAACGTTCTGGTTTGTCGTAAGAATGGTGCAGCATTATATCTTCCTACGTTTCAATAAGCTACATTGGTCCTACTCATAAATTGTTTCTTTATGTGTTAAAAATGGCGTAAATCCAGTTTTTAATCTGGTGGATAATAATATTTCAGAAATAAATATGAGTGATATTAAACGTATAGAAAACTATGAAATTAGAATTTGTAGGAAGTTAAAGACGTGTTTTTCATTTAAAAAAGTAGCATATACCTAAGTAAATCCTCTCATATCTAAGCAGTTTAGAGTAATGGTGAGACAACGATGAATAATTGAAAATGTAGGTAATTCAAAGGGACAGATAAAATGTAGGCTGAACTCATAGTAGAAGCACCGAAGCAGAGAAGTTTTAAATGTCAGAGTTCGAAAAGCATTGAAAAAAGTATTTTATTCTAGTATTTATTCAAGTGTTGCATGGATATTACTCATAATTGTAATGATGAACGAAGTGCAGTTTCTCTCAACAATTCGTTTGCTTTATTTCCTTGATGGTGAATTGATAGTGTCTTCTGAGTAAAACTTACGTATTTTGGTAAGAGTTTCTCCTTCTTATATAATAAATGTAAATGTTGTTCATAGCACTAATAAAAAAATTCTTAGCGCTCCTGATATACCCTAACAGTCATAATCTGAGTGTTTACATCGATAATTTTTGCAAACCAAGCCAAAAGGCAATGCAGAACTCATAAAATCGTTTCTTGCACTGGAGAGCACTAAAATGTATGCAAAAGAAATCCATGATTGAACTGCAACGTGTGAGAAAACTTATTGGGACCCCGAAGGCATTGTAATATGCCGCTGAATATAATTATTCAATACCAGCTGCTCATGCTTCAACGACTGATAATGCTCCACACATTGCTAACCCATCGAAAAAAGTAACGATGAAGTAGCTAGTTATGAACTTGCATCGTCTTAGATTACTAGCTAGAACTATACTAGTAGTAGCTACAAAGTAATCAACCCAAATGTTGATTTGAAAGATGAGAATAGAGCCTAGATAGATGAAATAAATACATCCCTCACATACACATGAAATAAACGCCTCGAGAAAGGGGTGTAGTTCCTTTCCCTATAACCGCCTGCGGTTTCCCAGGAAGACCTCGGAAAAAATCACACAGCTTGGGTGAAACTCAAGGTGCTCAGATGTTTCAACCGGGCCCTGCAGTTTGCTTTCCAGCGCTCTACCTACTGGACTACCACGGCTCATAAATTAACCATATGTACACAAATTTAAACGCCGATAAGATCGTAAAATCAATCAAAGAAAGAATGCTATGGCGTGAGACGTAATTTAAGTCAATGACTGTTGCAATTAGTTTATTTATAATCAGTATTCTATTATGAATAAAAATAATCCATTTTCTAAATATTTTTGAGAATCACTAACCTAATCTATGTATCTTTAAGTAAGTATTGATATATTAGCCATGATTTGGTGTTATGTTTTAAATTTATGATAGTGAATTCAGTTTAATAACCTTGATTAAATAACTATTTTTACGAATTACTTCTATTGCACTTGTATATAAGCCATATCCATAAATATTTTTACACGATTAACGTAAACAGGAGGGAAGCACTCAAAGTCCAAACATTTTCTGGTTATTCAAGTGAATTTTCTGTTCGTAAATATTTGATACAACTTTGTTCTTCCTTGTGGTTTAGTGTGTACGGTGCAAAAGGAAAACCACACACGCATTGCATTCCACTCCATCGTTTTGGATAAAGAATATTCGGCTACAGTTTTCCGAAATGCCTTACGTTGTCAACTAATGCTTCGTGAATAACGCACTTCTATACCTGCTGCTTTAGCAGTGCAAACGGAAATAGATGAAACGATAGAATTTGAACGATAACATAAAAGTAAACTACCCCGAATCTCACTAGCATATCAACACGTTAATGTCCAGGCGTCATCGCAAAACTATACTGTAGTGCATCTCATCTCTGGAGAGCTTGTTTTAAACAATGAGGTCACTGGTTTGATTACAAACGGGAAAATTAATGCCGCTGATATTTGCTTTTACCCGTGAATTTTTCTCTTTTAATCACCAGTTAGACCCAATTAGTCTGACTCTAAGGACCTCTTTTTTTCGGGGTAAATAAATAAGCGTCTCTCTCCGACATTTCGCTACCGGCCTCGCTCCCCTTGCATCTTTTTCGTTTTTCAATTTTAATTGGCGGATCCTCCTGAAGGCGGCGCCATTGTGTGCTCGGCTCGACGAGAGCCGCTAAATCCCTCCTCGCTGCTCGCCGAGATAATCATCATCATCGCAGTCATCATCTAGATGTCCAATCTCTCGACTCATTTCATCACCGATCCATCTGAAAGAGGACACGAGAAATAATTAAAAGATAACCAGCATAATAGTCGCGAATGACTCGGGAAAGAAATAACCCATTGCAGGAGAGCGAATCCCTTTGTGTCCCGCCCTGATCCCTTTGTGTTTCGCATCACGTTTCCTACCTGCTCCTTCACTATTTTTCACATCGCCTTTCATTTGGAAGCGCTTTTATGAACTTGCGTTCCACATGAGAAACTAAGGAATTATTGACGTGAGTTGTTTCGGCTTCAGCTGCATTTCTTCACGTTCTACCTTGTGCATAATTGGGATTGATCCAAATTCATGTCATCAAATGTGACTTTATTTTTTGTCTGTATTTTATATGTGAGTGGTGATAACAACTTTCCATTTCATAAGTCGTGCGTTTATTTAAAATTAAACATGACCGCCCGATGACATTATTTGATTGAATGCACATAGTTATTATAACTTGTTAATATTATACCGTAGTTGAAAAAAAATCAATCTGGCAATTAAAAATACAGGGAGAAAAATATAACAGCAAAATTCAAAGGAGTCAATGGTAGTATAATGTGTATCGCTCTTTGAATAAATATTGATGGCGTGGACAGAAATCCGTAGCAATTTGGTCACAATATGGTGATATAAATATTTTTCCACTGAATTGTACAGAAAAAGTTTTGAAAATACTTTCATTGAAATGAGTAGAGTTTTGGCATATTTCTGGGGACCGTTTTAAATAAATGTGTTTGGTTTTTCATGCAATATTTTTTTGGTATGATATTTGTTTTTTCAATTTTTCTAAATTCAGGGAAGTTCATAAAAGACACGCACTATCCCCACTACCAACGTATTTGCAGAACTGCATTGCATAATTGCAACAGAATTGCATATTTATATTAAAAGACTCGCTATAGGGAACAAGGCAATCTAAGACCTCCTTAGCATCATAATAATTAATTATATAACGGATAATGCTGTTCATCTGCTTTTTCATCTAAGGTGTCAAGAATTGACTTCCCTTTAAGTAAAAATATGGGCAGATAACTCTTATACCTTTACATTTATGCTAGCTAGGAAAGAACCCTTTCCATTTCCATTGCGTCATATTCCAACTGTTGCAGCTGTCCAAAAGGTTTTCAATGTCTTTCTAGTCTGTTATTGGTCATAATAAGTGATAAATATTGAGAATCAGAAAATTAACGAAGTGAATTAACTGAAAACTACATTTTATTATTTTTATTTTCGAGATTATTTATTATTATAATCTTAATTATATAATTTTTTTGCTGGTATGCCTCTCTTTTACCATGGGAGTTAGCAAGTGCTCCATGTGCGTACTCATATATATTCCATTTCATCATTTAAACAAACGTTCATTTGCAAGTTTTCCGCTTCGCTACCTATTGGGACGTAGTTGACGGCGTGCATGGGGTTCAAATGCGTAAGGGCCACTTGGTGTGACGTTCCTGTTTCCCCTAAGCTACTTTGAATGGATGTCGTGAGTGCCAAATATCTCTCAGATACTGCAAGCGTGCACCTTAAATTCCAGTGCTTTAGTTGTGCACTTATCTGTAGTATTAAACTCTAAACTAAGAAGTGAACTAAATCAGAGCAAGACCCGGTTCTTCGGGTAGTTAAATCGCAATCTCTTCCTATTGATGAATTTTTAAAGTATGTGGCCTGAATTTTCCAAGATCTATTTATTTGTGAAAAACTAAATATTTTTAATAATTAACCCCTTGGGTGGGCTAAGCCTCCTAGTTCTTTGTTCCATAAGTGTTAAATATGGTAATTCTCTCCAAGTAAAATGTTTTAAAAAGTAGAAATCATTCAAAAGCCTTATTTCAAAGGGGTTTGTAATATAAATATTTTTAGCTCGGTTTGCACACTTACTATTTTTTACATATATTTTCAAACTTAAAACTGCTCTACCACTGAATATAAAAAAATATTGAATAAGGTTGAATATTTTATGCATTCCAAATTTAATTGTCCACTACCATAATAATTAGTGATTATCTTCCACCTATCACCAAACCAATCACTCCAATCTTCAAACCAATTCACTCATATTTGTAACTGAAAGTGTTCTTTAGAAGATGCTTTTCTTCTTGAAGCATACTGTTATGGAAATAAGGGAAAGTAAGTAGCCGTAACCTTATACTTACCGTCCACAATCAGAAAAATATTGATAGATAGTTCGAATAATAATCGGTAATTCAAGTTTATCATTTAATTAATAACAAATACGTGAAGCAGTTCTTAAGAGGTCACATTAGAAGCTAATTAAAAAAGATATTCCAGCATTCATCATTAGGATTACATAAAGGATTTTTCATTATATTTTCAGAGGTCTTAAATCCAACCACATTACAGTAAAATAAACGCCATTAAAAGGATCATTACGTAATCTCATGAAGTTTTAGTAAGTACCTCACTCGCTGTTTGTAAATAAACTCAAATGTTTTCATTTTTCATTTAATCTCATTTGTAGGCAAACACTTAGGTAAGAGTATTTTATTATGAATCATTTTCCAATGTATAGGTAGACGAGAATTAACATGTCTTGTGCTTGCCAAACAGCGTATAATCAGTACGTAGTATCATAATCAGTTCATAATAGCATTATCTAGAAGTAGGAGAGAGCTTTCTAAATCTCTATTTAGAGAGTTGATTCAAAATAGTTATTCCACTTTTGTAGATCACCTGCGGATCAATAAATCACTTTCCGTTTTAATATTGCGATTAAAAGACTAGACACAAAGTAGTAAAATCGTTAAATGGATTGTATCATTCAAAGATATTAATATAAAAATGGATATAGTGGACTCGTGCGAGCCAATGACCGAGGATTTTCATCTACTCGAATTAACTTCTAAGAAACTAGCTTGAACGAAATATTTTTACTGAACCTCCTAATGTTTCTGGTCCTCTGAATTATTTCTGTTGATAGATATGAAATAAGAAATATATAGTAATATCTCATGAACTCCACTACCCTTTTTGATAAATTGATCTAAAATAACTGTAGAGGTTACAACAGATGAGTTGGCTTGAACTTATTACAAACAAACCATTGAATTTAGTTTAAATAACTGATTAATTTACGAAAAATCTGTTAAAGATCAACGGAAACTATTGATATTCACTGTATTTTTCACAAATGGGACATGTGCAAGGTTATTTAATTTCAGTTGCAAATATTTTTGCATCAATCTTAAAAGTATTAAAAAGTACTTAAAGTGTACTAATAACTCATTGAATCTATTTGTCTCATTAATAGAAGGTAAAATATTAATATGTATACTGTGGTACATAAAAAAATATTAAAATTGAAAGTTCAGTCCCATGCATTTTCCTTTCACCGATTCGCAAAATTGTTACTTTCAGCTTCCGATGTTTCAGTCTCCATTGCCCTGCTTAAATATAAATCCTGGAAATATATAATTTAAAATTATCATCTCAAGCAAATTTAAGTATCGATCGTTTTAAATGTGGCCATCGAAAGATAAATGAACAAAACACTGAGATCATTAAATGTGTAACCATTCTTTCAAGTGTGCCTCTTCACCAATGAAACTGTATTTTTCTCAGGCCCGCTCGTAAGCATCCATTCTGGCTCCCACCCCCACTCCCCTCAGAGCCCGCGGATTTATCTTCCCCCCCAACCTCCCCTTCAACTCCGCTTCTTTCTATTCAGGGCGCCACTCAATACTCCACTGCGCCTTCTCCTCTTCACCCTTCCCTAAATCTCACTCCGCACCACCAAACCCACCGCCCTCAAACTCCTCCTTCCCCACTTGAAACTTGAATCCACTGAACGGCTGAATGCAGCGGCATTCGCCACGGTGGGTACCACGATGGGGAGGGAAGGGGGGTTTGGGGGCGGGGGAGTGGCGGGGTTGGATATCTACAAGGGGCACGGCGGCGTATAAGGAAATGTTGCTGCTCCTCTAAGCCCGTGTGCAGGGCTGCGTTGTTTAATGGCTAAGGCCGGTTGGATGGGGAAGAGGGTTGCGGCGGGGGGGGGGGGGGGGGGGGGGGGGGGGGGG
>LYUA01000037.1:1809161-1820666 GCA_002093875.1 Calopteryx splendens | reverse complement strand
GAAGCTGGGGGTGCCAAGAGGCATCACCGGGAATGGAACCCTGGCCCTCCGGTCAGCAGTCCAGTGCTCCAACCACTGAACTACCACGATCCTTGTAGTAATGATATAAACAGGAATAAGGAAAGGTTATTATAAATATAAAAAGGATGAACACAAGGTTAGCGGGGAAGGTTGAAGGATGTGGGTTCCAATTATTATTATTATTTAATTAGCTATATAATAATAATTAATTTCTGAATCAAGTTCAAATTAATTTCAAAATAGGCATAACATAAGTCTACAAATCCTAGGTCCTTTTAATAAATTAAGGTGGATAAACAAAGTTAGGTATTTATTTCATAACATCTCTGTTTACGTAGGGTAAATAAAGAGACATTTCCTTTTTGCAAATACTTTATTGGTATGTATGAAGAAAATTGTGATCGCTCTCTCGAGAGGGAAATGCCATGTCGCTTTCCAGGCAAGTAGTTGTAGAATCAGTCCTGGATTTATAAATCGCGGGGGCACTTCCGACGTGACGTTTTCTCGTTGCGGGCGTATATTTCGAGCGAAAGGTTGGGGTGGTGGAAAAAATTTAGTCGGCGTATGAAAAATGCATTCGCCACGGACAGGTGCTTGTATGGGATGACGTGCTTTCCGGGGCACCTGAGTGGCACGGGCTTTGGAGACGGCGGCGGCACATGGGACATGGAGGATGAGATGGAACGGTGGAGAAATGTACGTACCAGGACGATGACATGAAGTTCGCGAATCTCACTCGAGAAGCATGTAGAGAGAGGTTCAAGCTTTTTCCTCACTCGCATATTTATTCTAGGAGAAGCTGAAGTTTACCCATCGGGTGTGTCAGGCCCGCATTCACATAGTTCCGTGCGTGATAGACACTTAATGAATAGGATATCTAAAGAAAGTGTGTTTTCTTCTACGCAAAAATTATTACGTATTTGTCACGTTTTTCATCTAATTATTCTCGCACTACCCGCTTGTAGCTGATTATCCACAGAATTTCATCAGAACGAACTGCTGATGAATATCGTGAATTGCAATCGCACTTAATTTAGTTGCAATGAGGTTTTTCCATTTATTCATTTGGTATTCTACATAATGTCATTAATTCTGCTACTCTTTCAAAAATGTTGAGACACGCGCGATTGATGTGCTAACTTACAAACTTACATGCTAGATATATTCATTCTAATCGTTGCCCAACGATGTATCGGAGCGACCAGAAAACATTTTTTGTACGCTTATGGTTACTATCTGAGATGATATATCTTAAAGTTGAATATTATTTTTAACTCTTGAAGTAAATGAGATTAGTTGTGGACACAATTTCAGAAAATTATAGTTATTTAATATGTTTTTGACAAATTAAAAATCTGTTGCAACATCCATTGAAATTGCTAAAACTCATACTTTTGTTTTAAAATGTACCTCAGTTATTTTTATTATTGTGGTCTCATTGAAACATTTCTCCCCTGAGTCTATGATTTCCCTTCGGTGACGTGATCGATTTACCTTACCATGGATTCTGATGACAGAAGTAGGAAGAAATTTAAGGTCCAGTATGAAATCATTTTTGTACCAAAACCCTTTCAACGTACATTTAATGATCATATATTATTTCTACATACGCCAAATTAAGGAAAAAACTTGAATGGGGAATAGGTTAACCATTAAATAACGATAAGCTTTCTTCTAGAGACTCTATGCTCTGGATTGGGGCGATCTCGTCAAATTGGAGAAAGGAAAGTGATTTCATATTCAAAATTTCAATCTTAAAATCTCATCCTAGTCGTAGCAATGCTCCTTCACCAGACAGATCTCATGAAAGTGAAAATGCATTTTAATAGAGGCAAAAAGCCGACTGTGTGGGAGAACAAGGGCAGAGAAATCCCGAGCGTGAAGAGGTGGAATTACGTGTCGTAAAAAAACATATGAATACGAGTAGAATTGACGGGAACGCGAGAGGAAGGGCGATGGGAGAGAGAATGAAGACGGGAAATGAGGATCGAAGGATAGCGTAGAGAGGGCACGGGAGGAAGGAGGAATGGGGGGGAGAAAGAATGAGAAGTGATGGAGGGAAGAGAGAGAGAAACAGCGCGTTGGGGAATATAAGCTGGAACTCAAGGGACTTAGACGGAACAGATATGTGGCGAGAGGAAAAGCAGTGGAGAAATGAACATCGGAGAAATGGTTTAAATGAGTGCAAGGGTAAAGGGTCTCGTGTAATGCTCCAGGTTCAATGAGACTTAAGTCGGGGATAAAAGGGGAAAGTGGTTGACGGTAATGGAAATGAAGAAAGGTCGAGCGAAAGGGAATAGTAATGGCGGCAGGTTGGGACGAGAAAATGTGAGAGGGTAGGAGGAATTATGGAAAAGGGAATACTGCGTGAGATTAGAAGAATATTTATAGTGAGGGGGTGAAGTCGGTCTCGTAGGGTTTAGAGTAAAGAGGAGGAAAGGAAAAAGGGTTAGACTGATTGAACGATTTGAATGGGTAGATGTAACAACATTATCTCATAACGATAGAGACTTCGAATAAGGAATGGGATGAAAAATGAAAAATCGTAGAATGTAAATAGTGAATGCAAAATTTCTGAGGTGTTTATAACTTTCAATAAATAAGTGTAGAACCAAATAATTTTCCTATAAAATAATTCGTTGTAGACTTAAAAATACCTCAGTATGGTCAATGGCTGGATAACTTAAAGCTCATGCGTAATTAAAATATTTTATTCAAGGTATTAAGTTACTAGGGTTGCAAAGCCTAAAGTAATTAAATGAAAACTAATATTGGTTACATTTTCGTGTTTGTCTGAAATCAGAATAATAAAAAAGAATATACTGTGACATAAACTCTTAGCAATTATTGGTAATTCCTTAACTATCATTAATGTTAATGCCGAAAATTCTCCTGAAATCATAGGAGACCTTAAAAAGTTTTATAGAATAGGTATGTGTTAATGGTTTTCGTTCTCTAGTTGCATAGCACCAGGCTAGAAATTATGCAGTATGGTGGAGGACTCCAGAATATTACGAGTGGGTGTACCTTGTGGTTTTATTTTCCATTTGAGGTATCAGATGAAAAGTTAATATCTTTTCATGATTTTCCAGAATCCTAATTTTCATAGAAACGCTTGAAACTAACCAGAAAAGGGCATAATGTTTCTATAAAACTTTCAATGTCTATATAATATCAGCTTTGATTTCACTTCCACCACTGTGTTTGAGGATTACCCTTTGCTTTGTCTTAGATTTCTGAACAATGATGACAATTGAAAGGCCTCCATGCTGCGGAAGATGGCTTTCTAGAGAGCATCGACATGCCATAAAGATAATTTCCATTAGCACATAGTTTTTAGTTCACTTGTTTAGAAGTCCTTGGGTGGAGGGGTGTATCATCGTTTTTTTATCCTATAATAAGGCCGGATTAATTCGGGCGTCGATCATAATTGCTACTCACAAAAGGGAGTTCATGCGCGAAGTTTCTTTAGCTTACGGAGGGCTAATGCTAAGAAAGCTAGAGGATAGTTATCTTCTTCAATTTAAATTGTAAATGATGTTAGAATAAGCCTGGGACTTGGCCAGAAGTGATTGAATGAAAAAACATTGGAAGCATTTGAGCCAATGGGTTTTGAGGAATAATGCGCCTTAAAATTGTAATGGAGCGAGTTTCTTTTCCTTTCTATGTTTTATTTGGCTTGCGGTGGGAGAATCGACAATGGACCACAATATTTTTGGAAAACTTACATGATTAAAAACTGAAAAATGCCAAAACACTGCGTAGTGATTCCTCGCACTTGAAAAAGGCATTATAGCATAAGTGATACGCGCTTGTAAGCATGTCATCACATTGCTGCTCCAGTAACTGGAATGAAATATGTTTCCACTCCAATTCAAGGGATCCAGTTCATTAACTAGCCACATATAAGTACCTTGGATTTGCCATTTTTTAGGGAGTTAAACACCTGCTACACTTTTCAGTGAAAATAAAAGGCTTAAAATGAGAAATTAAGTGGAAGGCGTGTTTTCTTGCTTTTGCAACTGAAGACCATAGGTTTTTATCGAATGAAAAATCATTGAGAGCAATAAGGTTTGCCATATGTTTTCCAGAAAAATAGTGCCTATTCTTTAAGGTATGAGGCATAGAAAATATCCTTAATTCAATTGGTATAATGTTCCCTTAAGATATTTTATGTGAAGTATATTTATTTATATCCTGATTTAATAAGCGTAGACATTGCTACTGAATAAATATTTATAGTTCAAAAGTGCTTGAAAACGCATATATAATTACAGGTGAAAATCTGTTGAACCGGGAAATATGTTTTTTTTACAAAAAATACTTAAAGCATAAGTGATACTGAGTGAATGGCATAAGTTCCTTCCTGGTATTTTCAATAATTCTTTTTATAAATATATTCATTGCGAGCTTATTGAAAAGTCAAAGAAATATGATATATATTGCGCACGGATAGCTCACATTGTGTCGTTTTTCGAATATTTAAAGCCCTTTCTATGATTAAAAAAAAGTGTACATGTATGAGTGTATCTTATAGCCATGTTTAAAAGATCCACCTTATGTGTCTTTATAAACCATTATTTACATAGCAGCATCTCAAAATCTAACTTTTTTTAGCCATAAAAACAAAAAATTATAAGATGAATTCCTTAAATGACTTTGAAAACTCCTATTAATTCTAATGCATTAATATATCTTTTGTTTCTTCTTTTTATGGACTAAAACTATACATAACTCGGAGATTAATTGAGGTTTGCAGTGGAATTTTAAGTTTAGGATAAAATATTACCGTGATAATTTTGGAACAAAAAATTAAATGGGAAGTGTGCAAATGCAGGATTGGAAGAATTCACCTTACAAATACGAAATTAATATGTTTTGTTATGCTGTATTTGCTTACAACTTAACAGCTTATATGCTTCCTCCCATATTGAATGTTTTATTCTACATAATTAATTCGTCATTCAAATATCCTCCGGCTTCAATGAGATGCAGCATTTTTTTTAGCTACAAAGGAGAAATAGGATCGAAATGTCGCAGATTTTCCCCATACCACAACTATTTCATTCAGCACATCTACTTTAATATTGCTTCAGCCTTGTGTAAAGTTTCTCCAAATATATTGTCTTGCGTGTGACTTACATTCCCCGCAGTCGTGGTTTAAACATTCTTTAAAGCTTCAGCCAACTGCGACGAAATTCAGCGAAAGATCTAAGCTCGCGAACTCGGCTTGGATGGCTTTCTGCATCGAGTAATGAAACTCCATTCTTCCCAGGGACCTTGCAACGAGATTAAATTTTTTTTAAATAATGGTGACTCGTAATCCTTAATCACAGCATTTCTTTTTTCGCGCAATCTATCTTTCTCCATCCATTTTGAATCCTTTTCATCCTAACGCCATTTTCTGGAGCATAAAAAGATGAAATAATGAAAATAAAAATACCACAAAAAAGAAAAATGGGGGCGGGCGGTGTAAAAAAAAAGTGGGATTTCGCTCCAGTTCTTTTGTCTTGACTTATCCTTATAATCAAAACCGCTCACTCTCTCTTTCTCTTCCATTCCCTCACTCTTGACCTCATTCTCCCGTGTAAAACCTCCATCTCTGTGCATTATCCTTGTCCCTCTCCCGTGCCCCTGCCACTTCCCCTCGACCCTCGCTTCCGCTCTCTACCCAAAATCTCACCTCACTACTGGAAACCCTACTTCGGGACTGGTTTAGCTCGCAGTTAACCTCTCGGTCTTCTGAAATTATTCCCTTTCCCTTCAGTTCTGTCATCAACCTTGGCCATTTTAACGTAACCTATCGGAGACTTTATACTTGACGTCTCGTGGAAATGATTAGGGCTCTTTCGTTCCGGAGGAAAATATTTGTGTCAGATGCCGCAGCCAGTTAATTCAAATCTGGAGATTTCCTCACTCGCAAGGGGTGATGCATTAAGTGCACAATATATTCGAGATATCCTATTTGATGAAATGAATTGAAATTTGATCGGTGTCAGCAATATTTTGCTTAATAAATCACGCTCTTGATGTACGTACGGAATTTAAACCATAAAATTTTACCAAAACTTCCTATTGAATTCGCACGGAGGTATACCAGTTTTCAAAATAACGTAAAGATTAGAATGCATGTGTGATAATTTAAATAAAATAAAATAAGCGCATTTTCGCAAATAATTGTATTCTCTACCGTAAAAAAAGTTATTAACACCTTATTTTGATTGCTTTATCTAGAATATCAGACAGAAAAAAAGACGCTTAAAATTCTAGTCAAGCACCAAGTCTCAGAAAAATATGAACAATTTTTTTTCGCCATAACTTTGAGGGAGATTGAAGATCCATTTACTAATTCTTCTTATAATGACGATTAACTTTACTGCTTTTACAGCGTCAACCAATTATTTTGAGACTGCGATAATTTTTAGGAAAATTTGAAAGCCATGAGTTCAAATGAGATTCATACCACCGAAATCCAGCTGAATTTCCTTTGAATTAGGGAAACAGGAAATGTTTCACCTAACCGCAAAGGGGAAAACTAAAAAGGACGTGAAATCTGGAGAGGTTGAATCGTCTCCTCATAAAGTGTCCACTGGTAGACGCAGTTCTGATGATTCAGCTATCACGGCAAGCGTCGCTGAAGAGCTGAAACCCCTCTCTAACTAGGATAACAAGTGAAAGTGAAAGATGTTGCTTGTGGCTTACTGTCCAGCTTACCGAGGAAATTATTGCCCCTGATGTGGCCGAAAGCCCCATGAGGATTTACACACCCCTGCCATAAGAAGGATATATAAGGCCCTAAGAGGGCCTCTACAGGGAAAGTGTGGCTTGGAAGGGAGATTAGGAAGTGTTTTGGCTTTTGCTGCTTTTACCAAAGTTCAAGGCCCGGGTAATAGAATTTAAATTAAAATTGGTTCATTATATTTGGATTATATCCTTTCTAGGGAATCCTTTCTTCTATCTCTATCATATAGGATAGAATTTTCAGTTATGTTTTCTTTAAAGTTGTATGAATTTGTCTATACTAATCTAATTTTTCTATACTAATCTAATTAAAGATAATGTGTCCATAAATATATTTATGATAATGATAATATAATACAAGGTGTGAATATAAGTTACATTTCGTTTGTTCAGCCGTTATTATCGTTAGCCCAGAACGTTCATTCTACACCCAAGATTAACTTATTTCCACCACTTTTTATTCGATACGTCATATTTTATGTTATTCCATAAGTAATTTTACCTATACCACATTCAAGGTAATATGATATAACAGGATCGACTCATGTGCGGCGGCATGCAATATTTAATTTTAATTTAATTTCTATTGTATATCTCTTTCAATATTTACTATTAATTAATTTTAGTATGTAATTAATTCGATTTTATATGTTTAAATTCAGAAATTAATATTAAATATAGAAATCAAAATAAGCAAACTAAGTGTTTTATTTTACCTTTGAGCACTTGTTAAAACATTTTCTTCCGATTCAGTGGCTAATTTAATAAATATACCATCAGTGAGGTTTCCACTGGCTGAATGTTTTAAAAATAGGAGTATTGCATTTAAAATACATTTTAGTATTATTTTAGTAGTATTATTTTACGCCACTTTACTCTAACCAATGCTTATTGTGTAGAATAAGGTGGCGAAAATCTATCATTAATGCATTCATGAACTTATTGCAGAAACTTCATAAGCCTATTAAAATGGACATTCATATTTGGTCCATAAAAACGAGTGTACATTAGCTCAGTGAAAAGAGGACACATGATAACTAATAAAATGCCACCTACACTTCTCAGTTATCAACGCATTTTTTTCATTATGCTCAATGAGCCGAGTTTTTTCAACAGGCCATTAAGTTCTCCATGTTTTAAAAATTAATGAAATATCTATTAAAGGTAGGAGAAGGAAGTTGGTTTGTTCAATGCAAGATTTATTTACTACCCCACCATGTACTTGGTACTTGTACCGGGAATCTATTCACATTGTTGGTATTTTTTAAGATAAGTGTTCGTGCTTCAAATCAAATTTAGTCGTTCATCAAATTTAGTGGTTCATTTTGCATTAAATCCGTAGGCTAATTGTGAATCCTAAACGATGTGTTAAATACAATGTTGCTTGCTTATTGAACATCAACGTTTGTATTTTCCCTGATCAAAGTAAATTGACCCATATCATTAAAAACTCTACATTATAGATGGTCTGTATTAAAGCATTAATTCGTCATGGACGTTTTTTTTAGTTCACAATTGGATTATTCTAGCTTAGTTGTGATAATACTAAGGTTTAGCTTGTAAATCGAAAAATTTGGCAGGAAGAGGTTTCAAAATCATGGCATCCATAGCATAGGGGCGTGGTAGTCCAGTGGTTAGTGCACTGGACTGGTGACCGGAGGGATCGAGATCGAATCCCGGTGATGCCTCTTGACACCCACTGCCTCACCCAAGATGTGCACCATTTTTTTGGTACCGGGCCATCCTGGAAAATCATTGGCGGTGCAGGGAAAGGATTCGGCCTTCTTGTCCTGCCCTGAGTTTCACATGCCGCTGGGCTCAGTTCTGGGTGAGCTCTGCCCTCACCTAGCAAACCGACCTTCGGGGTGATTACTGTGATGCTTTTGATCTAATACAGGATTTATTATGAGTAGCATTTAAATTTGTTTTCCTTATTTTCATTTTATTTATATTTCATTTTTTTATTTGTTACATTCGACTATCTCTGTGCCTCTTCTTGCCCTTGTTACCTTCAGCAATCACCTTCAGTATGCTAACGCGTCTCAAAATCTATCCCATACTTATTACTATAGTTTGAGACATAATAACATTATTATTAGGTGTAATGAAACATATAAGGCGAAGTGATAACTCATCTTCTTATCATTTTTAATAGGTTTTATTCACAATGCTTTGTTCGTCTATTTGTTACTTGAGTCATTCATGTAATTGACATCACCAATAACTCTGTCTGTTCTCCTTTTTACAGTAATACCTTTTGATTTCAAGACTGTCTTTATAAAATGGAACTGTTGACATGGGGTTATCTATTGCTATACAGATACTTACATCATTTTAGTTAGTAAAGGGAAATTAGGCCCTGCTACTATTTACACCCCTCCCAAATATTAAATCCTTTACAGTTTCTCTTTTGTTTCTACTGACTCATTAAATACCATTTATAACGAGTTTTATTACTATCCAGTTGTCCCACAACATGCTATTGTCTTTAAAAATGCAAATTATTGCTTTTGTGTTAATATATCTGGTTTCAATAACTTTGTATAAAGAGATTAAATTATAATTATCGAAATAAACCTAACCTAAGTATAGATAGTAACATTAAGATAAATTTTTCAAGTAGATTCTTTGTTTATGAGGCCAGCCAATAGTAATTTAAAATAGATATCTTTTTCCTTTCATTACTAATATCTTTCGCCGTCGTCTTTCTCCTACTTCCTCCCCATCGCCCTCTTTCGCTTTAGCAGTCGATACTCCCCTCCACGCATCATCCTCCTCCGCCTCAACCCTCCTGTTTGAAGCACCACTTTTTACATCCTCGCATATTTTCCTCTTCTCCTCTCCCCTCCACGTTTTATAAGAGAGGCCAAACCGTCCTCCTTGTGCTTCCAGGGCGCGACCGAGTGTAGTGGTTGGCAGTAGCAGAAGTCATTGTTCCCCAGCGCCTCCTCCTTTGTTTCTTTCCAGGGTTCTTTGTCGCCTTTCTTCTTTTTTATCCTTTCCCTTTGCCCTTTCTCTCTTGCTTACTTGTATCCATGTTCCATCACTCGTCTCTTTTTCCTAACACTCGACTTTTTTCCCCTCACTTTGACTCCACGCATGATTCAAGCGTACTTGACTTCACGACATTCGTACGAGAACGTAAATTCAAAAAAGCCTCATTAAAATTATCAAACGGAATGCGATTTTACTAATGAGCTAAATTATTTTATTTATGGGGATGAGACATAGGAATTTAATCTAGAAATATGTAGTACCTATCCTTCGATTAAAATTTCGTTAATATTTAATAGGTCATGGGGTATGTGGCAGAAGGGTTCTGTTATAAGTTCTGCACTAATATGGACAATTTACTATGACAATGAATATGCTTGAACGGAGGAAATCCAAAGAGAAAAGCATTGAGGCATGGAGGAGTCATACAGTATATTTCGAAAGAAAGGCATTCCTCTTTGTGCTTGAATGGTTGGCATTGCGTGTTAATCTCAGACTTAAAATGCTGTACCAACATTTGTGGGATACGCTATCTGTTAATTATTACATTGTTGAAATATGGGATAAATGGTTCAGTAATTTGTGCTTTTCCAAGTAGAAGAGTTTCACGGTTAACCAATAAGCTAACAGCTGAAACTAAGCAAAGCGTTGGATTATCGTTCCAAGTTAATGGTATTCCAATTTCATTCCTGTGTAGGGCTACCATGAAAATCAATTAAATGAAGCGATCAATGATTCATACAAAAGATTAATCAATGGAAGTGTTATAATTTCCCTTTAACCAAAAATTAAAGTGGCTATTTCCATTTTTATTGTTTATTATTTCATTAAAAACAATGTAATTAAAATACCGTGAAAATTTTATAACACCCATTGCTTTTATTTACCGGATATCAATTCCGTTACCATAAATTTTTACTTGAGACGCATTCTTATTTCCGATTTATCATAGCTCATTCATTAAAATGGTCGTCTTCAAACAAGTTAGTATAATTTTTTTGATTCCAAATAATTATAAACTATCCACTAGAAGAGTAATTTTGATAGTTATGCACAGCTATTTCTTATGGTCACTAAATACGGTTGCTTAAGCTATTCCTATATTTATTTACCTTTACTCAATCTCAATATATTTCATGTTAATTTAGTTTTCAGAAAAATATCTTTAAAGTACCGCGCATGAATGTATTAAGAAGTGGAGTCATGATTTCAAAATGTTTTTGCTTCTGCTCCTTCATGCTCAATTGTTAAATATTTTATGTAGTTTAACCATAATGCAAGACATAACAGTTGAAAACCAGCAACATCTCCATTTGCCTTACTCTTCATAGTTAAAAAAATTGAAGTCACTCAGTGATTTATTGCTTTTTAATTTGTTATCTTCTTATTTCACTGTCTTTAAATTGAAATATACATTTCAAAAGGTTTCCTGTTTATTCGTACAAGGGCAGCGTGTAAATAGCATCATAGAGTAAAGACCCTAGGGTCTTTACTCTATGATAGCATGCAGGAAAATATTTCTTTAAATTTTAAGACTTATTTCTCTTAGTTTCCCTCAAGATTTTTCTCTCCCTATAAGAACAAGATCCTCTTAATTCTAAACTTTCATTGATATAACAAATGGCACACCACTGTGCACTGATTTCATTTGGCACATTTAAGACATAAATTTCCGCAACGGAGTACAAATAGGCAAATATGAGAAATATCCTTGTAGAGGACTAGAGCGTGAGGAAATGTAACGAATTC
>LYUA01000037.1:1791902-1806452 GCA_002093875.1 Calopteryx splendens | reverse complement strand
CCCGCCACACGCCGTACCGGCGGCTAGCGGGGTATCGTGTAGATAGATTTATAATAATGTTTTATAAGAAACCGTGTTCAACGTGATGAGCAGGTTTCGTCAGAATCGCAAATTCCCTCTTTGCCTCAGTGCGCAATGCGAATATTCTCTTTTTTATTGGACTCAGATTTAGTACTTTTCTCATTGCTTGGGTCGAGTAAATATTTTTTTGATTTTATCCAAAGACATATTTTCACAAACAAAATTATGACCATTTCTGCTTTTTTACCAATTACTTTATTTTTGACTCTTATATACCAGGGAAGTTATGTAATTTTTCATTTAGGAATTCAATCTTTCAAACCATTTTATTACAATAATTTATCATAATTTTGGGTCCTGGTTGATTTTAAAGCAATAGGGCCGGATGGCTAAAACATTTTGCGTCTACGTTTTATAAATTTGGCAAACTTGAGCATACTTCTTTCGAGAATACTAAGAGTTTTATGTGTTAAATGAGAAAGGTACTGGGAGACTGCTCATCAGCTTTCAAATCTGAAATATGATAGAAATATGGTTGAATAATTCTGTAATTCCTCAAGACGAATTAAAATGAACGGAGGAAGTTTAGATGAGTTTTCCACTTTCGTTAGAGTGTCCGTTCATTGGACCGCACAAATCTTTCTAAACATATCTTTTTTAGGTCTAAATAAGTTTCTAACGCCCATGTTAGTAACATATTTAACTTTATAGCTTTTTTTGGGATTGGTTATTTATCTTCCTAGTATCACTCCCTTTCTCGAGTTTTTAAGCAGATTCGTCTGTTTCACACATTCGTCCACGCTCCATATCCCAGTCAAAATCCACCATTTTGGCCTTTTCTCTTTCATCCCCGAATTTTCGTCGTTTGTTTTCGTCCTAAAACATTTCGACCTTAAAGCTGGATGAGTCAATGGTAGTGTAGTTACTCAGCCAAACGGACTCGGCTGAAAGCAGAGATTCCCTCTGCATTAACGACTACACATTGTATTGAAAATTCACGAAGAAGTTGAATATGTTTCAAAGGACAATTAACCAGATATGTTGAGACTTTAAAGGTAATACAGCATTCGTTAGGATAATGCAGTGGGGATTTGGAGTTTCGGTAAACACTTCGTATGCACCATAAATGCCTATGTGGGAGAATGAGGGGGGGATGGTGTTCTCAAAAATCGATAAATCCTCTCCCTCAAAGCCTCTCATGTGCGTGTTGGTATTAATTATATGACACCCCTTTTGTAATTTCAATGATTCAGTATTTTCATCAATTTGAAAACTAACCTGATTGAAAGTATTAATTATGGGTAATTTAATTTTTCTTTTCATTGGTAGGTATTACACGTTAATTGGAAAATAATATTTGCCCAATTCGCAATGGGCCGTGTCGAGTTTTTAATCATACTTTCAATCGGAAAAAAATAGAGATAATAAACGGTCAATTTTAATTACTCAATTTTATTTCGATCATTGTACAAAATACACTAATACATTTCACCCATGTTTTCGCCCTTTAGCTGGTGCGAGAAAGATGCTTTGTCGTAAAGGGTTTACGAAAGCCTTGAAATATATTTAAAAAATACGTATTACAATAGTAACTTCTCGTACTTACATTAGACTCTTGTTGAAAATTTGATTAAATATTTTGTGTTACATTGTCATTTTTGGGACGACCATTCATACGAATAAGGAAATTCGCATTTATTTTTCTGTTCAAAGTACTATAGCAACTCGAACTTCCATTTTGGTAATTTTTGTTGCACCACATAGTTTTCGTTTCCGTGAAGCGTTTTCAAGCGACGCTGGTGTGATCATGTGATGACACTCCAGCGCTGCTCACCACTCTGGAACCAACGCCTTGTAAAAAATTTGAATGGAATGATGAAAATTGGTGTTGTTTTAATCTTGAAGGAGTTCCAGGTCATTCTAGATTCACTTTCTTTTGGGTGTTGGTTTTGCATCATTGCAAACATTTTCCTCTCTTTTTTGATTGTTTGCGAATACTCTATTAGTGTTATTCTTTAATCCTTTTGTATTTTACATGACTTCTAAGTGCGGTATTATCTACCAGGAACTGTGCTTACACCATCTTCTAATTTTGACCCCGGAATAAATTCGCTTTCGATTCGATTCTTTATGTTTTCATTTGGATGTGTGATCTTCGCCGTATTTAATTTCCGTATTACTGTACTTAATAGGCCATTGATTTTTTCCGCCTCTTACATTGCAAATTTTCTTCAATATGGCGTTGTGCTTAGTTTGCAGTATGCCTATCGGTTTCAGAACCGGTACTACGATTTCGTCGTTTCAGGGTTTTTCTAAATTATGTCAAAACTTTTCCCCTCTCGCAACTCTTTAATGAAATGCCGTTTTATATTTTCTTTGTAAAAGTTCCAGGGACAAACAAGATCTCTTACTAGAAACTTGATATTGTTGTTCCCACCAACAAACTTCTGCGTCGCTTCACACCACCTTATTGTCCCCGACATTTTAAACCAACTTTCTTTTGTTTCCTCTTTTTCCGCTGTCTCCATGGAATATCTCAACTCCTTCGCAGTTCCATCTCGGCCTTGTGATTCCTTTTTCGTCCTTAGACATCTCAATTCCCCCTCTCCTTCACCCCGCCCGCCTGATTATTATTCTTCTCCTACGTCCAGCCAGGAGGGTTATTTAATTGGACGAGTTGCCGAGGGTTGGCTCGGATATCCGTTTGTTTTTGGTCGTCGCCTCAAATGAAAAATGTATGATTACAATTCGAAGAAAACATCCAACCCCATGCGCTGTCACCGTCTTAACATATGCTGCCACATTGCTCTCTGTCATTAAAAATGATACTGGAAGTTTATTGTAGGTTACAATATTTACATAATCTACGTGGATCTGGGTTAATTTATAGAGGAAACACTCTCACGGCAGTTTCCTTCGATGGCATTAATAGATTTATAGAAATTGAATTTTTTATGTTTTTAGTCTATAAATATACGTTGGCGATTAGAAAGAAAATTGGGAAAAAACTTTATTGAACGTGTGGTTTATCTTCTAAACTAAAAGTTCTTTCCTCTACTTTTTCTCAAATCTATGACATTAACTGGCCTGCTTGACATTATTAATCTACAAACTATGATTAAAAAAGAAAATAAATACTACGTTTGGTTTGTAAATTTCCCATGGAAGATTTAATTGCTTTTAATATTTATCTGCCGTAGAACAAAATATTAAATCATCAATCTCACTCAAATGAAAAAGAAATAAAATTTTACTTAGCATTTTTAAAGGATACAGTAACCGTTTTTTCCAACTCTGAAGAAATGCCGTGATAAAATTTTCATATGAACTTTATGACTTCTCGAGGATGCTTATTTTACAGTTTGCCAAAGCTCTTATAATACTTAGTAAAGCCAAAATTTACTGGGTGTTTAACATGAAAGTCCTGAATTTCATATATTATCTATTATTTTAACGTTGCATCTGCTAAAACGATATCAAACGCATTGGAAAGATTATAAATTAGGTCTGCAATTATTGTATCAATCCTTAATGAATTTTGTGTCACGTGCATGTCTTGTGAGTTCCTTCAAGTTAAATAAATCATTCAAATGCGTGCATGTGTCTATGAAATTTCATATTCCCTGAAATTGTGTTAATAATCACAATATAAATTAATTACACACATAAGCTTTTCTAACACTTCTCAATGAATCAGTGGTACAGATCTCGTGATCAAGGTTGGACTAGTAATTACTCATATCAGTAGTAATTGCCATCAGCCTCTCGAACAGCTTATTATTCACAGTTGTAGTAATCCGTTACCTCGGACAAAAATAAATCAAATGCTGCCCTAAGCATTTGTAAAGTATCGGTTTAAACTCACGACAGCGAGAGGAGAGCCTATGCCACCCTTCGACGGTAGAGGTATTGCGAGTGAGTCAAGAAGCTGCGGTTGATACATGGCATGAACTAAAGGGCAAGGAGAAGAAAAGGTGCCTGACCCGAGAAGGACACAAGGGAGTGAAAGGCGTGGGTAAGGAGAGATGGGGAGGTAAGGGTAAAGGCTGGGGTTTGGGAGAGGTGGTTGGATAAGGTGTGGCAGGGGTTCAGAGAAATAAGGGTGCTTCGAGCTGTCCCCTCCCTCACACCTCAACAACCCACCGTGCTGGATACTCCTCAAGTGTGTTGGACCAAAAAAGTTTCTCTTTTTTTTCGCCTTATTTCTTACGTTATTTTCATCTTTTCTCTCCCCTCCTTCTGCCGCCCCTTTTTTTATTTTTATCTGTGAGACAGAGGGCCTGGCGGGTCTTCGTCAGAGATTTTTTCTCATAGAAAATAAGAAAGAATGGAGTGAGGGAAGAGGAGGGTGTCGTGTAGGACGTGGCAAGGCAGGATTAGGATAGGGGAGTGACTAAGAGAGGCAGGTGATTGGGAAGTAAAGTTGAGGACGAGAATAAAAGCGATGGTATGGGTACTTGGGATAATCACGCACGGCATCTGAGAAGAATGGGGGCCTTTTAAATGTCGCGTGAAATACATTGCGTGAGAGAGGAACTTAGTTTATTAACAATTAAACTAATAGTTGCTATGAAAAAAAGTTCTACAAGTTTTCCTTGTAGCTAAATTAATTATATATATTTATTTCATCAGTTGATTTTATTCGGGTAAATAGAATGACTCTAATGAGTTCTAAAACGATTTTTATCTCTTATCGAACCTTAAAAATCGATGAAGAAGATTAAATGAATCTGAAAATTAGATGAAGAAGAATGCAGATGCATAGCAGAGAAGGTGATTTATTTAGTTACAGGAGAAAGTATTTTTTTCATGCAAAAATCAACTCGGGAGTACAACGAATATAATTTTTGAGACCTCCTAAACACAATTCGAAGAGTCACCTATCTCTCGGTTGAATGAGAATAGTTTTTGTGCGCCATTAGCATTAGGTAAGTGGGCACGATAAATAACAACACGATCAACTGGGCAATGTAAAAATAATTATTTTGGGAAGAAGAAGGGCTGATTAAATGTTGGGCAAAATATATCCATCTAAAGTGACACTTTAGTGAAGACCATATATTATATAATATTGATATTCATATATACATATATTAATAAGTTATTGTTAAATACTTTACCCTGGAAACTTTTAATCGCAAACATTAACACAAACTAACCAGAAATTGAATTTTGTGTATCTGTATGGTGTAGAAAAGCAGACAAACCCATTTTTCCCTTTCTCGCTCAAACTGTGGTGATATTAATATCAACCGTATTTGTTCTTATTTTCACACTGTACTCTCCAGGTGTAACTTGTTGAAAATAAGTGCACATCACTGAAAGTTAAGTCCCGTCGCATATCTTCCTTTGCCAGGTAGTGTGGACTGAAAATCCTTCTTTCGCCCCACGGAGAGAATAACAGAATAACAGTAACGAATCAATATTTACGGAACAAGTTCCCCGCTCCTGAGTGGCGAAATAATAAGCTCCCACCGAAAAGCCCACAAGGTGGCACGGCAACCAACCAATGGGGAGGAAGCAAGAGATAAGACATATAATCCAGAGATGGAATGTGTAAGATACAGTGGCGGGAGGGAAAATTAGGGAAGTGGATGGAGCAAGAGGGATGGAGGAGGATAAAACGAATGTGCGGAGGGGCGTAAGGAGGAAGGGGTGAATTGAGGAAGGAAGAGAGAGAAGGGGGAGGAAGAGAGGACTCAGGCGAAGATGGACTCGGGGCCACTTCCCAAAAGGATGGATGAGTGTGTGCTGAGAGGAGTGTTGAAGTAGCGGGATGCCGCCGCTGCCCCCGGAGAGGCGGAGAATGGAGAGGGAGGGAAAATGATGGAGAGAACAAGGGAGGGAGTTAGCCGGGGAATTTAAGCAGAAAAGAAGGGGTAGAAGAAGCCCAAGTTCGGGGACTATCGGAGTCCGTTTATTCCAGGGGTTTATGGCATCGGCGAGGGATAGTTGGTTTTGGTTGCCATAAGGGGTTTGAGCATCCCAAGGCTTCCAGAGGATATACGGAGGTGGGGAAAAAGAGCGAGGCCGCATAGAGATAGCGGTGTCCTACTTAAATTCCGGTGACGTATTCGAGGATCAAGCTATTTAAATCCGCTTATGAATATAATCCCTGGCATGCGGTTTCGATGGCTCGCAGAAAAATGTCGCATCGTTTCATGCTGCGATTGAAATGTCCGTGCACGACGGGTTTTTAATGACGTGGCATGGACCCCTTAGGCTTGCGATTTTTGAGTAAAATATGTAAGGAACTTGGAAGACTCTCGAAATTTCTGGAAGGTAAATACTCTTTTAAATTCGTGGAAATTCCGAGTACAACCCCAAAATAACACTAAATTTTGATAGTTGACGAAATGACCTTGGCATTACTAAGAATCGTTGACGTATTCATTGGAAGAAATTTTAAAATTGGCAAACTAGAGACGGAGACGGGTTTTTGAAAAGAATTCCAAAGCTACAAGCATCTAAGTTACATGCACACAAATTTCATTGGAAATGTTGGAAATTTATTTGTGCAACGGATATATGCTACTTCGGGAGGTTACTTCATGATAATTTATAACTATTTAAATCATGCTTTATTTATTTTTTGTATTAATTTATTCCTATAGATACTACCTGCACTTTCATTAACGAAATTATGAAGAATATTATCATGAAAGGCAATACATTACAAAGAAAGAAAAGAATATGTATATGAAAGTAATGGGCTTATTTGGTTTAGACTCCGCATTGATCGTCATAATTGATAAAATAATCATTGCGCTGATAGTAATGAATGTTGTGAAAAGTAGGTAAAGAATTCTTTGAAAATCATCTTACAAACAGGAACTTATTTTTGTTTTACATGAGAGATAAAACCGAGAGCAGTTAGCTCAATTCCTCTCATCTTTTCATTAGATATTCTCATCGTGATTCTGGATAGGAAATGACTTCTATTCTTAACTAAAATTAAAATTCATTCTAAAACCAAAAATGCGAGAACGCCCCACAAGGATTTCAGCTAATAAAAGTGCGGTAAGCTCACAAATAAGCATATTTTAACTAATGGGTCCGATTAGGTTCTAGATGTACTTAAGTATGAAGAAGCTATAGAGGTCAAGTTCCTTGCCCACTCCCTTAAACACCCCGCCACGAGGCTTCCTGAATAATATCTTTCCAAATTCGCTGTGCAACTACTCCGCTTAGGTGAAGAGAGAAAAACATGGAGAAAGCAAAAACTTTATTATATTAACCATAAAGATAATGATGTGCGCAAAGTAAGAAATGACCAGTCGCGGAATAACAACCAAAAAGAAAGTAATTTTTCCCGATAAGGTGGGTATTGTTTATTATCTCTTTGTAGAGCCTCAGACATCATAAAAACGTGAGATAATAAAGGGAAAAAAATCCGGTGTTCTTAGAATTGAATAAACGGAACTCCAAGAAATAAAACTTTTCCTCTCATACGCAGCACTAATACGCTTTGGAAAAAAACCTAAATTATTTTAACACTATAACTTCTATTGCACTTTCTATTTCATGAATTTTCACATTTGCATAGCCATAATTTAAGCGAATTATTCTTTTGAAAAACTTATTAATGTAAAAAATTATATTTCCGGACTGTAAGCAAAATAAAAATCACATTATTCCCGAGTGGCACAAAGGCTTAGCACAAAAATATCTAGAAAAAAAGAGAACACCCATTTGAATAACTGGGAAGTAACGCCACACTACTCGAAGAAGAATGGATATGTTTCACAAAGAGGCTTAAAATAAAAATAAAATTCTCTTGAACATTACCATTGAAATTTGTAAAAAGGGATAAAAAAAACTTGTAAACAAGGAAAATCTATCCAAGTGGATGATAATCCGTAGCATTTATGTGTTCCAATTTGAAGTGTATGCATATAGAATTTGAAGAAACACTGCATATCCATAAAAAATATTAAAAAATTGGTGAATGCACCTTTATTTGACTTTTAACACACAAAATATTTCAAAATACCTTTCTATTTTCATATTTATCTATCTTTTGTGGTACATACATTTCAAAGGTATCGCTGATATTTTTCCTGAACGTGCTATTTTTTCTGAATATATTTTAATGTGTAAGGGACTACTTATCTTTTTCCTGATAGGGTCACCAAGTGAAGAAATAAATTAATAACTAAATTAGAATGAGAAAGTTATGATAAAATTTCCCTTTCACATGAAAATTTGATTGTAAGACAAGTGTTTCTGATTTTTCCCCATTGAGCGTTCGAATGTGAAAGGGTATTTTAAAATATTTCAGTTAAAATAAAATGTACGGCCATGATTAATGCGCTTTATTCACTTTCATGACTTAACTTGGGGACATTTGGGTTTTGGATGGGGTTGATCCTACTATCCAATCTCGTTTAGAATTGGAATGAATATGAATGGGAGCAACCTTTTAAATGAGTTTGGAACTCTGGTTTTTATTCTTTTCTCTTCTTTAATTCTTTAAAGTAATATTCGGCTTCCTACTCTACCAAACACATTAATAATTTAGGAATGTTTTTTTACGTCATCAATCTCATTAAGCTTACTGTCCATATTAAAAATTTTTTATTCTGATCAATATTTCAGCAGTTCCTTAAGACTATAATGAAAATCTGTGGAAAAAACAATATTTAAATGATACAAACCAGGATTTATAATTTTCAACAATAATGAATTTTCCATACATGTTCATATTATGCATAGTGTGAGGACATAATAAAATTAGCATGAACTTTTGAGGTTTGAGCGTATTAGGGTATTCATGAATGTCACAGTAATGTTAGTCTTCCGGACAGATAATTTAGAATTACAGTTAGAAAATCTGTCGCAGCACTAAGTTTTATTAATTTTTGTCCGTATAATTTGACTAATAATCCATTTGCTTTTTTGCAGGTAAGGACTGAACATTATTGGAGTTTGGTATTGGCATTCACGCATATATGTAAGTATTACCTGTTTAAACTATTGCTGAAAGTTGTACTTAATTAAACATTGCAATTAATTGAATGGCCCCAAAGTATATTTCAAGAGAGCAGTAGGTATATTTAAACCTTAATCGCAGAACACTGAGAGGCCTGGTTTGGATGAAAAAAAATTTTTATTCTTTCTTCCCTTCCTCATCCATTCAATTATAAAATTATGAGTTATGGGTTATTTCCTTTATGAATTGTACTCCTAAAATATCGTTAGGACGCCCGCCAAATCCCGTAGCTCCTATCAAATCATAGTGTGACGTGATAGACTCATAAAGATTTTCTAGCTTGAACCCTGCTGGTGTTACGAAAAAGTAATGTTTCCACTTGACTCACAAGGATGACTTACATTCCAAAGTAACTAGTCTCTCTCCTGCATCTATTTTCATATCCCTGCTTATTCGTCGTAAAGCCCAAATAATCATTTCTCTTACGTCTTCCAAACACCCACCTACATCCTACCCGTCCTCCAGCTTCGTTCCTTCCTCTTTTTTATTCCCTGAGATCTGATCAAACTTTCAACGCTCGAAAATGCGAGCATTCTTCTCGCTCTACTTTTAAATACTTCATTACATTTTACGCCCCAGTCGTCTCTATACGCACCTCTTTCCGTGAACCTACTTATATACATCCACCATCTCGCGCATGCCATATTTTTTTAAACTATTTACCCGCTGGATACATTAAGGGCCTCTTTAATTATGCACGCGGCAATTAAAAAAGGACAAGGTTGACTACGGGGTGGAAGAATGGAGACGGAAGGGGCGGAGGTGAGACGGTTGTTCCAAGGGTCTCTCGGGATTTTCCTCGCGAAGAATATGACGTGGGGTGAGATGGCTGTGAATAGTAGGAAATTGAGGGACAGAGAGAGAGAGAAATAATGGAAGGATGCTCCACGGTGGGAGTATACATACGGTCGAACTTTCTCCCCGACGAATGGAAAAAAAAGCACGAAAGTTATAATAAAAATGCCGTTTTCTGGTTTTGCGATGGCAATTTGAGATAATACACAAATGAAGAAGTAATGATGAATGCAAAATTCGGTGAGGGTGGACGGTTGGTGCTCAAAGCGTAAGTGGCGTTTGACGATCGTAGCTACCTTTGTAACGTCCATGTATAATAATTTTTACGTTCATAAAGTCGCTATAAAATGTTATTTGCTCTAAGACGAAGAGAAAAGAAACATCTCAAATTGTAGAACGTGAAATGTTTCACTTTTATTCGCACAAAAATCAGTTTATACAGAAATTTTCCTTAGTACTATATCTTTTGACATGCGGCATTAAAATACAAATGTTACAGTTAATTTTTCATTATTTAGAATTGTGTACTCTCATTCAGTACATGAGGTAAAAAATATGATTTCATAGAAGTAAATACAAATGTATCGATATTCCGTAAATATATTTAGTATTTTTGTTATTAGGAGCCAATATTACTTCAAGCTGTTGTGATGGAATACTATGTTTATTTAAACTACGGTTTTCCAACAAATATGTACGGGATAAAATACTGTCCACAATATTTGAAAATGTATATTGAATCTTATTGCATTTATTGTTTATGACTTGTTTCTTTAATGCTCTCGTTGCAACGCAAATATAAACGTAAATTTAACATTTACACAGTTAATTAAGCAATAAAATGAAGGTATTGAAGATAAAAGGACTGATACGGGCGAAAATATGCTAAGGTCTATCAGCGAAAATCTCACTCTCCCCTTAAACGATTTTGGAAGATTGCCCGAAAAAAAACAAACTATTTCCGGTTTTGTCTATACCATCAGAATGAATTTACAAAATGAAGCACAATTATGCATATATTTTGCCAAAACTTAGACATGAAATTACACTTGATAATATTTAAATACAGGCATTTCTCAATGATCAGGCGTCAAATCATTCTAATATTCTTTCTATTATTTCGAATTGCAAAATTTAAAGTGCATTGAAATATATTCCCATGCTTGTTTCAAATTTCATATTTTAACCTGCTTCCATATCTTAAAAGCTCTTCACGACCCTCCACTTCCTTTTATTTGAATACCGTATGCGAGAATGATGTTTAACTCCAATCTTTTTTTTTTAATAATAACTTTTACACGCGCCGGGAAACCAATTTTTCAAGTTTTTTTTTCAATTCTGTGAGCTAATGTTCCTCTCCTCTAGCAGATTACATCTCGCTGGAAAGAGCGTTTCGCAGTAGCCCCGAAATATTAAGAGCCTCAGAATATGATTCAAGTGGACGTGAAAGGGATAACCCGACGTAATTGCCCGCGGTGCAGTGATGCGGAATTGAAAATTCCATTCCCCTCTCGTGTCACGTGTTTGTGTGCGCATGGTTTTGGAGTGGTCGACAAACCTTTCAGCCGAGGAAGATCCCTCGCCCTCACGGATCACAGCATTTGATCCATTTCGCGACGCAGAAAAAAAAGAATAAACATACTCTACTTTCGCGTCGGAAGAGAGAGCTATGGCACACTCCAGAATGAAACCGGAAATAAATGAATGACGAAACGGTTGTGCTCGATGGGCTGCCCTCCAGGGAGCACGCGGGTGGGTTGACTTAAGGGGGTGGGAGGGGGAGGTCGCGCGTATTTACGATGCCCATGTGCCGGTCAGCGTGATGGGTGGAAGGACTTGTGTGCGGAGGGGAATAGATGTCTAGCCAGGACGCTCAGGGTGGAAATAGGGTAAACTCTTTGGTATGGCGCCTTTTATCGACTGAATTCTCCGTACTACAGGCTGAAATGAAGTGGCATGCAAACAACCTTTGGTGGACTTCAGAGGTAGTACCGCAATTGGCTCCACGTTTTTTTTGTGCCTAGCGCTATTTTATTTTGTTTACTTTTTGAAACCGATCGGAGGGGACAACCATTTAGTTTTGTTCCGAAAAAACTACGATTGAAGGAGGCGAGGAGTAGCAAATGGTTGTGAAAGAAGGTGAAGCTCATCAACGCACTTCTGGATCAAATGAACGGCTTGAGAGTTTACGGAAAAATTTGCCTGTAGTGATGTACAGCGTTTTATTTGTCTGTTTTATTATGCGGTAACCTATACGTTCTAATTAGGTTGGTAAAGTCTGTATAACTTTTGAATTAGTAATTTTGTGTCATTCGTACACTAAATCACAGTCCCGCAGGAGGAGTGACGAATAGATCGTTTGATACTTGCAGCCACGCTTGCTTTAAAATTTACTTCCTAGTTTCAATAGAAGCAAAAAGGAACTTGACTTAGCGTAATAATAAATTAAATTTACAATTTTATAAATAAAAAATCTTTGAAAATAATCATTTAGGTTTTCGAGGAATTTGATAGGATTATAATTACTTGAGCTTTTCATTCTGCACCATAATGTATTGCTTTCTATCTACATCTGTATTTAAAATTTCTTAATTTATTTTGGAGGTTCCATGGAAAGAAGACGGTACTATTTTCAATAGCTGCAGTGTTTTAATATTCTACCGTATTTTATATGCAATGCTTAATACGTAATTAAATACCTTTGAATATTATATTAAACTCGGTTCAAAACCAAACTAATCAAAATAAACCACCTAATACCTACAATTACGAATTAACTTCGTTTCCACGATTTTACTGATTTTGTAACAATTTTTTTTATTTACTTTTATAAGCACGTACGGTAAAATAGATATATCTACAAATATTGCATCGTTATCTTTTATGGGAAAAGGGTCCATGTTTACTTACAATGATTTTCAGGAAAAGTAAACGTTATAATGAAGAATTAAAAACATCAGAGGTAGTGTATAGATTGGTTTTGAACGGAAAATTGTAACCTTTCATCCATAAAAATTACACTCTTCAGTTATACACATGATGTCTACCCTGCCACAAACCACCAACGGTACTTAATAGATACGACTTTTTCTAAGTAAATGAGTCTTTTAATATTTTGATAGTTAAAGATAAACATATTACTGAATTACAATGCCTTTAATTTGACTCCAAATATTTTACATTTGAATTGTTTTCACCAAATTATATGGCAGTTTTCAGTGCAATATTATGGGTAAAAATGTTATAAATGTTTAAATTGGCATTTTATGTCAATAAGTTTTTCAAGCATTTATATTTGAAATTATAATTTTCTACAAATTCTTCACGAAAAGCCGTTCAGCTTATTTAATTACATATAAGTAAAATATGTTTAACGACTTTATTTTGACCTCTGAAAATTAATTGAAAAGCAACTTAATAATAGTATGTATAATGTGTTTTATTACATATAAGTGTTTCTCCTTTAATTCAACTTATGTATAGTTTCTTCCATCACATCGGAAATGTTTTAAGAGCAATGATACAAATGCGCAGGACGTTCTCCATACTCTGAACTTTTTTCTCCATCCACTTAAAAATGCAGTGACTTGGAACTCTTCATGCTTGTCCAATAGTCATTTCTGAGTATTCAATATTAAACAGTCTCGAGGGGCATGTAATTTTTTAATTTTATCTTTATGAGAACAAGTAATTTATTCTTTGCAATACCCTACGGTGGCATAAATGTACTTTTCTTTGGTGCATGACTAGAATTGTTCCTGGAGTTTCTCTTACGTTACACATAATCCGATTATTATTAGTTTTCTTTAGTGAATGACGCATCTTAGAAAACCAAGTGAAATATTATTTTTGGTTAAATATGATAAGTGAAACAAATTCAGCAATTAGTGCTCCCTGTCATTAATTTTTTTAAATGCATTTAATGCATCAGTTAAGAAATTAAAAAAAAAACTATTACTTTTCCATTTTTTATCTGAATTATATTAACCAGGTTTTTTTAATTAATTGACTAAGAGGTACATCAACCATGCTTAGAAGAGCCATTTTAAACTAAATGTATAGGAATCCTCGCATCACAGGCTAAACATGTTGACTTTATATCGTCGCAAATTATGGAAAAAGTACACAAATTCAGTCTTCAGTCTAATAAGGAACGATAAGTAGAAATTGTTATCCAAGTTATTTTGAAATGAAGAATCTGAAATTATACTAATCTTCCTTTGGTACCTTATCTGATCTTTTCCCCATGTACCTACTTATTTGCGAACAGACCTAAAAAATTATTGCTGCTTTATTTTCATGTTTTTGTAAATGATTAACCAATGCATTAATTACTAGCTGTTAAGTAAACATTATTTTTTATAGCTATATATAAACAATAAAGGAATAAATGACAGAAAAAAAGGGTGATACCTTAGTAAATAACATTAAACCAATTGCGCAAACCTCCAGGTAATGCTTATTTATTTTTACGACTTGAGGAATAAGAAAGTGTTCTGTGTCGCTAGTGACCATAATATTTATCTAAATAACTCAAAAACCCGGTTACATTTATTATTCTAAGACTGCCAAACACTGCACACATTCTAAGGTGAAAAACATTTTCTACTCAAAATATTTTTCACCCTAGTGGGTCTTCCAAAAAATGTGTCCCAAAGTGACGCTCAAGCAGGTACTGTAGATTTTCCTTGGGAATGATCTCCAATGTTCCATGTTATATATATATATATATATATATATAT
>LYUA01000037.1:1737163-1747471 GCA_002093875.1 Calopteryx splendens | reverse complement strand
CATGCATGGCTGGTGTCCTAACACCCCCCGCCACATGCCCTTGCGGCGGCTTGCAGGGTATCATGTAGATGTATGTCAGCCATGGAATTTTTACCAGGATCTTTTTTCGCCTGAAATTTATAGTTGAGGTATATCCTTGAAATCCGACTCTCGTCCTTCATAATGTGCTACCAAAGAGAGAATAAATGTATTAGCGTGTAAATATATTCCTGTTTTGCATTTTCTCGTACCAGGACAAGAAATATCAATTTCCATGGATCAGCTTTTAGCAACTCCCACGGGGCAGGAGTGTACGGGTGCATAGAGACATTTCTGAAAGTATTTTGAAGCGTTTCCACCTTACGCTATATTTGAAGGAGACATCTGCCATAGCCGACCTATTTCTCCAATATTTTTGTCAAAGAAACTCTCTACTTTTCTCTCTACTTTATAAACTCTCTAAGTTCCCCATAAAACAGCCTCTTCCTAACAACTTTAAGTATCGATCGATCTCTTTAACGTCGCTTTTCCATGAGAGGGTGTTCTATCCTTTATTCCTACCCACAACATCCTCATTTGATTCTTTAAATAACTTACAATACCTGTCCAGTAAATATTAAGTGTACAAGACAATAATAGAGTATGTAAAAAGAAAATTATTTATGCCATTAAATAAAATAACCGTAATACGAAAAATTCGCTAATGGCATTAGTTAAAACATTCGGTTGCTGTTGGGCAAAAATGTCTTTATCATAGAGTGTGCCAGTTGTATCTTGCAGTTTGCATCCACAGGAATAGGCATTTCATAGGCTTTCACTTTTAGGCAGAAAAGTATTTACCCGCAGAGCGGTTGAATAAAAGGCATGACTCACGTGGTAATTAATTACGTTGTAATTCAGGGCGTATTAGCCTAGGTATTGCTGGGACTTATCCAGCAGTTAGTGGATAAATTGAATGTGCATGTTGTCCATTAAGTTGGAAAGTCTTCTATATGCATTATTCGCTGTTATTACTATCCAATTTATATATTGGGAAATTATAATTATTGATACTGAATACGTATAGGTACTATTCTCACGGTAGAGGTTAACTTGAAGTTGGTCCATCATCTGAAAGGAGTTTGTCATGTTATCATCATATGTTTGTCATCATATGTTGTCATCATATGTTTGTCATCATATGTTTTTATTATGTCAAAAATTTATCTTTCACTAAGTTTGCAAAATCGATAAGAACTGGAACTAAGTTTTAACAATTCCCGATTATAGTAGGTAGGTTTAAAAAATAATTGAAAAATAAGGTATACCTTAGGCTAGTTTTTTTTATAAATTTGGGTGATTAATATGTAAAATGACACATGGAGCTTGATTTTTGAAGGAGAAACATTATAAACGTGTCACCATCTGGTTTCCCAGTCGAACAAATTTTAATTGTCAAAGGTTTTCACGAGCTAAATCACCAGTGTCACTCTCGTGTCGAACCCGCGACCTTTGTTTTAGTATTTTGGGTAAGAAATAACGTAACTCGGTCGGCGAATTTCGAAATATTTTAGAATGTTAGTACCCGGAATTACCTATGCATCAGCATATATGTTAGAGTTAGAGAGGGAGATTATTTCTACAATGGAGTTAAAAATGTTACGCTCTTATGACTGAAACTGGTTAGGAATATACTGTGTTAACATTCACCATTAACTTTATTTGAACTAGCATCTGAAAATATAGTTTTAGTGTGAAAGAAGTGTTTTCACATACCCTCGTGGTCAATGAAAACCGACAACGAATATGCATGCTTACTCACACTACGCGACTCCCCTTTGTAAAAGTAAAGCGGATAAAAATGGGACATTAAGTTTTACCCGTCTTTAATTTGCGTGCAGTGTCCGAAGAAATCGTTATTATTTGCAAGAGTTTGAAAACGTTCTTCGACAGGGGTAACGTCAATCATACAAAGACCAGAGAAGAATGATTCCCTCCGAGAAAAGAGACATTTCAGTCTTTATCCGTGCTTTAAAACGGCGGACATGAGGAACGGTTCCCAGAGCTGGTGGGTGTGGACACGTCACATACTCCGATACCCTCCCTCCCTCATCTCCAATCCCTTCTCGGCACAGTCGTTTGTCCCCTTCCCATGTTAGGGGCCAAGTCGGAGGATATGGCGGGACGTGGGGGAAGAGGATAGCGGATGGGTCGCCTTGTGCGTGTGTTTTCGGCTGCACGTGTGTGTGTTTTCGTGTTTGCTGGAAATGTTCGATTGGCGTGTTCGACGCCGATCTTGGGACTCTTTGGAGGTCGAAAGTAAAGGACGGTCTCTTCTTTTCCCCCGTCTCTCTTTCTCTATTTTCACTTCACGTGCCCTCGTTCATGCTTCAGGCATAACGGTTTTCTTAATGCTTTTATTTCCTCTGTGCAAATTTGTCCGTACTTATTAGGTATAATTTCAATGTGCACGAGGTTGTTCTGATTTTAAATGTGCTAAGATTGATAAGCACTGATATAAGTTTTATCTAAAGTATATGACACTATACACTGCAAATAAGAAAGTATATCCTCCTCTTTTATAATCAGTCCGCCTACACATATATAGATAATATTCTTAAAAGCTAACTGAAACGTTCATATGAAGTGCTCCATGAATAAATTTCAGAACATGTTAGGTCTCTTTTCTTCCAAATAAACTTTTATTTCGTCTTTTAAGTGTTAAAAAAACATTATTTCATTAAATTATTAAATCAGGTAAATTACTTTGCTTTTAATCTTTTAATACGTCAGTACCTAAGGACATACATAATTTACCGATTTAGCCATAATAAACACTGTGTACTCAAACAGCCTTTTAAATCGAGGCAGTATCAGAACTGCATTAATGAACTAATTCTGTAAATTGATGTGGAATGATATTTGGATTCAAATAAAAATAAAATGCTTATGACTTGATACATAACGCGATCGCGATTTTACGATATTAAATTCAGCCGATATGAAGGCTGCGTTGAGAAAATCAGTCTTAAATCAGTGGCAAGAGATGTAGCGAAAGGTGGACGGCAAAAAGCTACCCGATCTAGAGCATTTTACATCAACTTGGCCATCTTCCATCAAGGGTAGTCAGAAGGAAAAATCAGCCATTACGCGCCTTAGGGATGCCCTGAGGCACTCAAACCTTTTTTAAGGAGGGAAAATGTCTCTACGTTAACGTGAAGAATGCGACACAACTCTTCGCTGTGACCTCCCTGACGGAATTAAGGTAATGCAAATCTCTGCTTGACCATCTAGGGCCAATGGGAAACCCCGGATGCATCATATAGTGATAAATACTAATTCTTGTTCTGCAAAAATTGTATTTTTCTTGGCTATCGCGTTTTTTACTACGCGCACAATTTAGTAAAAAGCCAACAAGTCTTTCTGAACGCTAGACTTTTTCTGTAAAAAATTATAAATCAACAATTAAAAAGCATTGTGTAACATCTATTGTGCCACTAAATTATACTTTTAAGAATTTTAATATGTACTAACAAAGTACTAGAATTGACTATGCTTACCTTAAAACGACCCTAGTTGATGTATTTTGCTAAAAATGCAAATATTACTACGAGGGACTCACTCTGTCATACCTATCCTTTTCCTTCTAAATTAAAACCCTCTGTTTTGGTTGAGCTTGCACATATATCATTTATATCTGTATAGTTGTTACTTGAGAACATCGCTAACAAAGTACACCCAAAAACGTCGGATCAAGCGATTTCTTAAATCTATGATTTTGGTCTTTTCCCTACCATTATCCCGCAGAAGAAGTAGCTAGGCATGAATTTCAGGAAACTTCGGGGAAGGTGGGGATTCCTTACGTGACCCTTGGGGGTAAAACACATATTGAATGGTGGGAGGGAAATAGAGAGATGAGGAGGTGATGACAAGAGGAGTTGGGCAAGGGGGTTGGAGGCCCCCGGAGGAGGGGAAAGGAAAATTGAAATCTCCCCGGAGGAGGAGCGCCCTGAGGCGTGCGGTGATCGCCGCGGTGGCATGTAGCAACATCATTAATCTTCCTCCAATAAGTATTCTTATTGGAGTCCCCATGAGTATTTTTTTTCCGCCCGTTCTCTTTCTCTGTGCTCCGGAGGGAGAGAGAGGGGTGGTTGTGAGAGGGGTGCGAAAGAGGGAGTTTAGAGACATAAGAAGAGAATGGTGGGATCTGCCTGGGCTGAGGGATATGGCAGGAGGATGGAGGTGGGGGGAATAATTCCGTATCTCCGTTGTTTTCTTCCGCATTGTTAAGGGCTTCGTTTTTTTAAGGGATTGAGCCTAGTGGCCCTAATGGCCCACTAGAATGATTGGTCCCTTCGGTGGTGTTATTACGCCGGAGGAGTATCTCTTCCGAGGGCGCACAGTCTTATGGCCTTTCTACATACATTAAAGTCCTATTCCCTATTGCCATGCCACTGCCCCCTTTTATTTCTCATGCCCCTCGCTTCCGTTTCTCTCTTCCGCGTCCCTCCCCCTTCCTCCTCCCTCCCCCTCCGCACCCCCAACCTCCCAGACGGTGGCCAGGTAAGAGTTGGCGTGACTTCCTACCTCTCGATCGTTAAGGTCAAGGATTGATGGTACCCTTTAAGGGAACGAAAGCACGAAAACTCGCCGGGTATTGGAGAAATCTCATTTGCATCATCGAGTCGTCGATTGCATGATGTTTTGGATAAAAATTCATTGTGTGCCGACTAGATTCGGGAAATCTGAATGTAGGAAATAGTATATTGCCCATGGAAGGTACAAGCCGAGTATAGTGACCCAGGCATTTTTTTAATAATTTAGTAGTGTTTTTGTACTAGGGTCGAATATTGTACTAGGACCTATTGAGTAGGGTGCGCTATATTAAGTGTTGGGTAGGTGCTGAAATACTCTTTCATTTAATGTATTTTTGTAACATAATTTCAGAATATTAATAGATCATCTTGGCCTCCTCGATACTTGAATGAAGTAATTGCATTGTGAATAATGAAATTAACCTTCCACAAAATTACGCTAGAAAGTATTGAATTCATAATTGCATTGTTTTCAATTTTCTTGGACATTGTTCTTCGAATTAACCTTCTCACGTTTATTCCCTGCAATGGAAAATGACATCAAATCACATTTCTCCCAAAAATTCAATACTATGTAGAAATGCTAAGTTATAGACGGAATCCATTTTCGCAGAATAAGGATAGTTTCCATTAATAAACTCAAATTTAATTTGATATTGATGATCCGACTTTCAAAATTGATGACAGGAAAGGGGATTCAACATAGTATTTCATTGTTGAAGGAGTCTCTCACAAAATTACAGCCAGTCCATATTGACTCAAGTCTCATTCACGTGATGGATGATTCTCAAATTGTTGGCCAGAATCCACATCATTTCCCGATAAGATCGCAAATCATTGGAAATTCATGATATTTAGCTGGCCTCATCTTTGACGTTAGCTCATCCTGCAGTAATAGATTTTTTTTCTTTTATAGGATGTGTTGAAACAAAAATACTCCGCGAATAAATAGTTCGAGGTAACTTTAGGCCGTTCAAACGATTCATCATCATAAAATGCTGGTGGATTTGAATTTGAATTTCCATGAAAAAAATCCAGTTCTGATATTTATATCCATGACATTTTCTTTACAATGCCATATGTGAAGGAAAATATGAAGAATATTGTAAACAGTCCAATTTATTTACATGTTTAAACAATAAAGCTGTACAGCTTCTTTTCATTTTACCATTATGTTACTGCTAATATTGAGCATTGTAAGAATATCAAGTTGCACAAGTTTCTTGCAAAAAAGGTCTTCCTCTCAAAAGTTCCAATAGGTACTGCCGCGCTCGGTTTCAGCAAGAAAATTGAAAAATACATATTAATGGAATTAAGGACTACCTTAGTTAATCAATTTATCCTCCTTAAAACGATTGACGTCGGTCTGATTGAGAAATGAAGATAGTACTCATAGTTATATCTAGGGTATATCTAGAACTAGAAAATTAGGAACCAGTGTAGAAATCAAGTAAATAAATGTTGAAATACATTAGACATGGAAAGAGCTCACTTTCACTTCAATATTTAACCTCTGTTTAGTGCTATATTCCTGATAGTCGAGTGTTTAGTAGTGGTTATTATACAATGAGAGTTAAATCCCTAAATGGCCAATCGTTTTCTCTACATATTTTTCTCTAATACAACTTTGGTAAAATGTTACACTGGCCTGTTATCTTAAGCGCAAATATTAGGTAGTTTTAAAAGTTGTCTCTTTTCACTCTATTATTATATTCTTATTTTTATGATCTAACCTAAGGCAATATGATACTGATAAACATTTATTTTTACCTCGTATCTACTAATGATATTCAGCAAATTTTTCATCTTTTGCCGTTTGAAAGAGGCCCATTCCAACTCGTATTAGAATAAAGTTACACTCACAGTTGATCGGAACATTAAAATTATAGTTGATTTCCAATCTGAGCTCTACTTTTTCCACTTTAAACTCTATATACCATTTATTAAACAAAACTAGTTTCGCTACACTGAGCCATATACAGGTGACTTTTATACTACAGGGTAGCGAAAGTAGTTGTGTTTAATAAATAGTATATAAAGCATATAGTGGAAAAAGTAGATTATTTATTTATCATGGCACCATGGAGAGTCCATCACGCCCATCCGTATGTATACAACACAAGTAATGGCCTCTTCAATTCAATTAATAACATTAAGTGAAACTTGACTACGTATTTTTACCTTTTCTTCACATTTAACTTGAACAATTTCTATTAATCGTAATTTCTGTTATTTTTTCCCTAACTTCCCCTTGATTTTTACTCCTAAAGAGGTCTTGAAGACGTATGTACCTGCTTTTAGCATAGATTATATTGCCATTTTATTATTGTGTAAGTGTTTTGGGGTAAATTTCTTTTTCCACTAGATTTTACTAGGCATTTTATAAAAAAAAATTCCAATTTTTATTCTCAAGATTTTTTTTTCTCACCTATCCCTATTTTTTTTACTCCTAATATGTCTATTTTCCGCTGTTTTAACAACAAATAGACGAAGCACCATTAACAACCAACAATTGATATAAAGAGCATTATAGGAACCAAATTTGAGAGATGTGAATTTCACTGCATCAGAGTACTCACCACCACAATAATTAACCCATAGATTGGTTTTTAAAATTGATGCTTGAGCGTACCTCACATTAATCCCTGTGGTGTGTGAAACTCATACATATGGGAAATTTGAATCAGCTCAATTCTCACGAGGTTTTGGAGGTTTCCCACGCAATTCCGTGTACATATACTGAAAATCGCATCGCTTGGATTTCAGTAAGGGTTACCCAAAGCCATCACACTCGTGTGACCCCGAGGAGCTCTAACCAGTAGCCGTGCACTAGACTATTATGCTTCGTCAGATCGGGCCAACTTTATTATTATTTTCATCATAAATCAAAATATAATGAACAGGATATGTTAGTCGGTTCTTGCAAATTCTACGCTTCCAAAATTTATGATCTCTTCATCAACGGAATTTAGCAATCCTTATTCATGATAGTTGAACTGATAACGATATGATAATATATAACATATCTTTAAGCCAGCGTGTAATAAATGAAAATAGGTTGAACCAGTAGTAACTGGGTTCATTCTTATCTCCTTTCATTAAAGTTGAAACGCCTGCAATAGTAGCTATATTCAAATGGATAATAGGTAATTGTTGAATTTTCCTTACAAAAAATTTTATTATTTAGTGTAATTTCTGATCGTAATAAACCACTCCTCGTTAAATTCACACATTCAGCGTAAAAAGATCATTTCTATTCCCTTGTGCAGTATTTTCTTCTTTTGAGAGAAAGTAGCCAAATACTCCCTTATAACAAGTAGCTGATAACTCTACTTACCCCGCTATTCTTGAAATAGCAGTAGCTTTCTTGGGCACGAATGGCTAATAAAGAGCTCAAAAATGTTTCACTAATTTTACAATGCATTTGATGGGTATACTAAAACTATATCTCATCTTTCAGAAACAGATTTTTCCGATGGTAATCGAGGAGTTAAGAACTTGAGGGTAGAGGCATGAGGGCATGACAAATGAGAAGTTTCGGTGAGGAAAGGTGATGCTTGTTAATTTGGGGACTCGTCGGACAACGGATCTAATTTGTTTGATTATGTGGGTAATTATGGACCAAGAAAGAAATCCGGTATGGGAATGGGGGTAAAAAAGGACCAGGTGTCCGAATTAGCTTTCTCCAAACAAAGGGTGTCGAGGGCTTCACGTGTTGACTTCCTTCGCCACAGATAATTATATTCCATGCACTCTATTCCATTAGTGCCCAACTAGTGATCACTGGGAAGTTCACCACCAGTTTATTTTGTACTCGGTTCCTAAACTTCCAAAAGTGGTACATCACAGCCACATCATCCTTCCAGATGCATAAGGTTTACGTATGGGGATAGAGATGAAGAAGACGCAGACTGGAGGCATTAAGGAAGAGGAGGCGAATGCCATGGGAGGGGAAACTGGGATCACTTTTTTTTTCGCATTGCGGAAGTTGAGGCGGCCATTGATCCAGCGGTGTCCCCCTTCATTGGTCTTGCCCTGGGCACCGCATTCCCTCCGTTCAACAAGCTACATGGATGTTTTTTTTAAACGCTTTTAAAGATTTTTTTAAACGCGTCATCAATTCTTGCCCGTTAAGGATAAACATCGTTAGCAAGGCATGAAACGTCTGGCTTCACCATTTCCCCCGTCCATGCTTTCTACTCCTCGTGTGGCTCTCGAAAATATATTTTCGTTTCCCGTTTTAGCTTCCACGGCTCTTTTTCTACTCCCTTCTTGCATTGAACGAAGTCGAATCTTCTAAAGCGTCGCTGCACTACATCAACGTTCTTCTGATAATGTCAGGCGCAAAAGAATCACTTGAAGTTGCTATGTGGGGGAGCTCGTCACATTTTTTTCAATAGCCATCATGGGGACAGTGCATTCGTTTATGTTCTGCGTGCTGCGTAGCAAGTATATTTTTATTCGTGCACATAGAGTACTAAATCCCTTATCCGTATGTGTTGTTAACCAGAGATTGCAATGCTCCCGTTTTTCTTCCCCCACATTCACATCCTATTCGCATTCTATTCATAAAATTCTCTGTCAAACTTCCTTTCAGCCTTCCTACATATTGCCATTCCCATTTTAACAGCTCGCTGTTGCGTTCGTGTATTCAACTCTTTTTTTTAATTTTTGCACTCGTATCGTCGAAAGTCGAGCTCTTTCGAGCGATACACTACGGAAGCATGCAGGTTTCCAGCTCAGGGGTGATAGCGTAGTGGTATCATTTACCGAGAAATTTTACGCCCGACCTTTTTAAATATAAAATTTAAAAAAAATATTTTTTTAATATTGTGCTTGTTGAACACGAGATTTCGTGCACCCAACGCAGAATCTTTGGTATTATGTTAGAATTCGTTGTTTAATCGCTTTTCAAATCACCGTCATTGAATTTCAGTGTTTCCTTTTCGAGCACTAATTTACTCTTGAAGGGTTTGACGATGTAAGTAAATGGGAAACGTGGTAACATAGAGCTAGCGAATGGCATGCGACCTAACCCTTAAAATTAATTGGAAATAGATGAATGCTTATGTAGAAATTAATTTAAAAATCTTACATTGGTTTTTTGTTCTATTCGAAATAATTTCAATATTATTTTAACTTGCTTAAGCTCCAATAATAGGTGAATGTTCTAGTGTAGCAAGCAGAACGTCATACCTTTCAAATCACAGAGCGTGACTTTCATAGCATTCATCGGAGTGTTATTATTTCCCTTTATTCATATTTTTGCATTATATTGTACATTTTCCTCCTCTTAAACTACAGCCTTTAAAAATGATGATGAAAACACATGATTCGTCCCAAATGACGTTCCCAAAAATTTGGAGCTCGGAATTTTTTTATTTTAATGCGATATTTGAAGTTAATTTAGCAATTCCCTTTAACACGCCTCATGTGAAACAATAGATAGAAACATTTTTACTGATACCAGTTTTTAATAAAATAGCTATAAAGAGGTGCCACCTATATAATAATATTTACAAGGAAATAGCATTTGTTACAATTGCTCAAGTTACTACTGAATCAACTAGGAATGCTTCAGCCTGTAACGGGCCTATGACATGAATTAATAATTTTAGCTGAAATCAAGAGTAAACTCTTCATTGATATAGAAACGTGGTTCTTATTAATAAATTAAAACATTTACCACGATAACTCATAAAATTTTATTTATTAGTTTAAAAGTTTTAATATATATTTATTGCTAAGTGATTGT
>LYUA01000037.1:1709041-1719636 GCA_002093875.1 Calopteryx splendens | reverse complement strand
AGTGTGTGTCGAGGTGGGGGAGAACGCATTGTGTTTCCCCACGCGGCCGCTCGAAAGGGTGGTGGCGCCGCATGATTTATTCAGCATCTCAAAGGAGTGCGTTCTATCCTGGACTTTGAATCACTCCATCCGCCGTCTCTCGACCACCGCCTCCACTCCCCCATCTCCACCATCGATCCCCCCTCCACCCTCCCCCACCCTTCTCTCGCACTCTTCCGCGTTGCTTCCCAAGTGTTATCCGTCACGAGTGTTGGAAAAAAAACGATCGAAATTTTTAAGGGGAAGTGTGCTCCGGGGGGTGGGTGGGGTTGTAAAATATTGCGAGTAATTACGCTAGGGACATTAAAGCAATTAAGGAAATCCCTCGGTAAATTCAGTCTTTGCAATTCGGGTGGTGCATCTGTGGCTGTAACTCCTCAATCAATCAGAATGAATTGGGAAGAAAATGTATTCAGAAAATAGTTCCTATAGTGGTGGTGTCATATTAAAATTTATTTCAGGTGAAAAGTAAATAATACCTTGGCCCTGATGTATTAAAAGCCATAGATTTAAGCGTTTGGAAAGCCTTAAAGACTTTGTCTAACAATGTTTGGCTTTCCATTCGATCGCACTTGCAAGCACAGCTGCTGTTTCCGACTCAGCCTGTTCAACTAGTGTTAGTTTCATAGCAACTCTTTCATCATCATCACCGATGGTTATTAGCATAGGGATTGGTTTGATGGAGCTCTCCTCTCAGATCTATAGTCATTTAAAGCGTCCACGTCATTAATTTTTTTTAGCTTTCCTGTCTACCATTATTTCGTGATGCATCTTCCTCTACAGTGCTCTCCGTTTACTTTTTCTTTCAGAGCTGTCTTCACAAAGCTTTATTTTCTTAAAATGTCTAAGAACCTATTCTATTTCATTATCTTAGTGTTGTTACCGTTTATGTTTAATTTACGTTTAGAATTAAACTCGATACCCTTCTATTATTTTAACTTTAATAGATTTCTAGGATTTTTTAGCTTTTTCGTGCCTTGATTAGACTTTTTATTAATTTTATTTTATCTTACCAAATTTTTCATGATGATTGTTATAAACCACTAAACCTTTGAAAAGCATTTCCATATTTTTTCAGTTAAAGACATGATATCATGAAATATGATGGTTCGTAAAGCTCGGTTTAATCCATCTCTTCAGCATTAATTTCTAAGAACTATCTCCTATACCATTGGTATCGCCTTCACTCAGGTTCTTTACTGCGACATCAATTTCTGTCCTCACCTTCTCGCCTACTTTACTTTTTTACAATAGTATTGTGTATCTTTCTCTTCCGTACTGAAATCGCTCCTACACTCTTTCCATGGCTTCATTTGTCTTCATCTTCAATAAAAGTTCCACTAATTATATTATGAATTGCATTACATCATGCTTTACGTACTTTAAGAAGGGTTTAGTACTCCAGTGGGTAGAATACTGAGCTACTAACTGGAGGCCCCGGGCTCGATTCCGGGTGACGCCTCTGCGCACCCTGAGTTTCACACAAACTATGTATCATTTTTCGGATACCAGGTGATCCTGGGAAATTTCAGGCCGAACAGGGAAAGGAACCGGCCCTTCTACCCTGATGTGTGAAAAAGAAACGATTTGTAAGAAAAAATTAACTTATTTTCATTCCATGACATGAATTTCACACGCCATTGGGCTAAGTACTGGGTGAAATCTACCCTCACCAACCAAACCGACCTTCGTGTTGGTTACTGTGATTTTTCTAGTAGTCTTTGACATTTTTCAGCACTGTGTCTAAGGTCTTAACGTATTAGTTTTGAATTTCCACGGAACTAAAGTGATTCGCTCTCCTTTACGTATTGTATTCATATTTCCTTTCCTGGTTTTTCTTACCTTTGTCTAATTTCTTATCCTTTCTTATCTCCATTATTATCACTAAAGGACTTTAGTATTCACTCGGGTAATTTTTAAAAATTTATCAAAAAAAGGGTGAGTAAACATACCTGTGTCATATGCATTACAGTATATCATTTTTCCATATCCCGATTGCCTGGTGAACCTTTATTGATCTCTAAATCGGCTTCAGATGGGAAACCCCCACATTCCTCTTCATTTACTCGTCCTCCCTTCTGTTGTCTATTTCCCTCTTATTTAAAAATCAAAATCCTATGTTTTGCCCTCCCCCGCCTTCAACTTTATCGTTAGGATCAGGTCTTTTATCTATTCCTCTCTTTTCTCTTTTCCTTTCAGAATGAATGCCAGATTCATTGAATGAAATTTACGCATTTTATTTCTCCATCCATTTCTTTAATTTTCTCTTTATTTTTCTCATTATTGCGAGCAACAATGCCTTACTTGTGATTCGGTTTTATAAAAGGAGAAATTAATGCCACTGCACAAAGGGACTTAAGGTAACGGGCACAAAGACTTTTGCTCCATCTATTACGACCCCCCGTTTCCACCCTACACCCCCTGTTCGCCGTTAAGTTACAATCTTTTTTTAACTCCGCCTTCTCTTCCACCTTTTCCTCACCGCTTTTATTCTCCTCCGTTTCTCCTTTTACTTCTGGCTTCACTTTAAACTCTTAGTAAATTTGATGCTGGCAAATTTTTAGAGCATCACTCTTCTTTCCTACTCCTAACAAACCACCGTAGGCAAAGAGGGAGAGCGACAGGCGGAGACCCTTTGGGAAAGACGGACACACGACGCTGATGTATTTTCGCTCGTGTGCGTACCGCTTTCTGTTCTCCCTTTAGCCCCATTTTACACTCCTTCCCCCACGCCATGTTCCTTTCTCCTTGCGGATATATGGCTGTGTTCATGGTTTAAGGTCTTGTGCGAGTTATTTCACGGTTTTTCCCGAAGCTCTGAACCCTCGGGGGGAGGCGGCATTATGTATCCTCTCCATTAATGTGTATGAGGAAGGGATGGAGGTTCGAGATTTTCGAGGAAAGGATGCCGTGTGGGAGTCGGAGGTTGTGCTGTGGGAAGGAGATGATCCAATGGGAGATTTGGGGGTGGGAAAGAAAGATATGAAATAACAAGGAGCAGATGATCTATTTTCGGTGGCCACCTGTTTTGATTAGTTTGAAGAAAAGTAAATCCCTTTCATGTACGAATGCGCTCATTGCTATTCCACTTGGTTGAAGGCCATATATCCACTGAATTGCTTGGTTCAAATAAATGGGCAGTTATCATATGAATGACTTCGTGAAACCATTAATGCACATTGATAGAGCAAAGATGGTATTCATTTTGAAAAGTTCCCATATATCAAGTTTTCCTTTCTACGTGAGTTGAATACCCCATTTTAACCCTGCGAGTGGCAATCCTAGTTTGCAAGTGATCCATTAACCTATTCATCGAAATATTACCATTTAAGAGAAACACAGGCACTGCAATTTTCCACCTAATAAAAATTTAATTCCGCCGCTTAAATTTAAATTTAATCAACGTTTCCACCACATCACACCTGAATCGGTTTTATATTACCATTTAATTTATGCAGATAACATTAGCAGTTATGCACATAATTTTTTACCTTTACGTTATTATTTTACATGCTATGGTTTAGTTTTTTTAGATTTTTAACATGCAAACTTATTACTATCATAGAAAATTCGTTAAAATATTTCATCGTTACAGTATCAAACTTTGCAAACAGTTTTCGGCAAATATTTCCCACAGATTGGTGCTTGGTATATTGTCAGAGATATATTATTTAAAAAAGTTAGGGATTGCTAGGAAGTTCCCATTTAAAAAATGTAATAATGCAAAATTCCAATATTCCTGCCTCAAATTAGACCCCCTGGGTTGATTAACTCGCACGCAATTCAGACCAGTGAGGATGAACTATTAGAGATGGATGGGCTCAGGTGCATATAACGTGTCGCTGTACCTACTTCCTATTTTTCGGTGAAAAAGGAACGAATTTTTGCAGAAATTGACTTATTTTCATTCCATGACATGAATCATGCCCCTAAAAACTATATCCTTGCCCTGGGGAAAGTCTCAAGAGCAAGGGTGGATGCTGACGAAGGTGGCTGCAGCTGAGCATGCAATTAAAATATACACATGCGAATATTAACCTATTTTGACGTAAACTAAAAAATTGCACGTTCTTATTGAATCGTGAATGTTTAATAATATTAATTTCTAATTTATGTTAGTATATTTAAAAGAATGGCAAAGAAAAATAAATGTCACATCAAAAATTATGTTTACGCTTCATGACTCCGCTCTTTTGGAATTGACATTTTTCTTTTCATCCAGCCTAAGTCGATGGTGAGAAAGCTTATTCTTCTGTGAAGGAGGCCCTTAGCAAATCTAATCGCGAGTTTACGCTGGTTTCTTCGCTTGATTTAAAGGCTACGTTGAGACGAGTGGCTTTAAGGAGTTGGCAGGAAATGTGGTGGGCGGTGGTATGCAATAAGCTGCGTGACATAAAATCCATCTCATCTGTATGGTCTCCTTCGGCCAAGAATAGCAGGGCGGAGGAAGTTGCCATCGGACGTCTGAGAATAGGAAACTCTTCTTTGACCCACTCGTTCCACTTCGCAGAAGAAATATCCCATCCCCGTTGTGATGAATGTGATTCATACCTGACAGACACCTGCTGGCAGAGTGTGTGAAATATCACGCCGAGCGTCGAAGACTCGGTATTAAGGGAATTCTTGACCTTACCCAAGGAAAGAACCAGGAAGCGCTGAATCGTATTATAGATTTTTTTCAAATATAACGGTTATTGGCACTTATAACTTGATACTCATATAATCTTGGTACTTATAACACCTCATGGTGTTATAAGTACAAGAAAAGATACTATGCAATTTTATTGTTTTAGCACTAGATGCAGTACTCCTTTTTTAAAAGACACAAGTATTTAATATCTTTTATACTTTCCTGAAATAGGCGGATTGATTAGATTACGTGCGGTACAAATTTACCTTGTTGGTGGACGATGAAAATCCAACTACTACTACTTCATAAGCCTATTGAACTGTATAATCTGATCGATATTGATTATTGGAGTTAAGTTTTAAATTTTTTTAATTACAACGTGTCATCAGTATGAAACTCATACCGTTTCATGTTACACACCGCTAAAATTCATCAAAATTTAGACTTGGTCAAACTATATCAATCTCTATCATGGAAATATGATAAATCCTAATTAAATTCACATAAATAATGAGCATTGTCTTCCCATCTCCCAGGCTGCTACTTAACATATTTACGGCATGGACGTATTTTCTCATGCCTATTGGTTTCATACTTCGGAAATAGAGCTATGAGAGACTAAAAAATAAATATGGAAACTGAACAACCTTTTAAAGTTCTGTTTCACTGTGGCATTACATATTATTCCGATTACACATTCGTGATTGCTTTCGACAGAGCATATGTTCACGTTGATATTACACACCCACTATTTAAGAAAGCAACCGCGTTCACTTGAATAAAGCTCTTTTGTACTCTAGCCATTGTTCATCGTTACCTTCCGCGCTGCTGACGTAGGCAGAGAGTCTCGTTAATAGGCTATGGACAAATATAGACCGTTTTCACCTGAAAGATATAAGCAATATAAATCCATAAATCCTTTCCCATCTGGGTCCACGAAAATAGTGAACAATCGAAAGAAATCTCGTTAAAATCTTTGTAATTTCTGTTGCAATATATCGGTAAAAAATCAAGTCGTGATTCATCTACTAGTGAAAATAGCCAGTCAGTTACGTGAATTGGCTGTTTTTATCCGTGGACATTTTCCGCTCTTGTTTTCCAGCGGCAGGCACTGCTTATGTATCTTGTCAGCTTAATTTACCCGGATGGAGCGACTAATAGCCCACTGGTCCTCTCGCGGTTTTTGCAATTACATTTCTTGGTCCATTTGGGATCCAATTCACCCCTCAGTAAATAAATTATGGACATGTCTGAATTTTTTCAATTTAAAATGATAAGTAAAGACCTGATTCCTTTTTTTCGCCAGTAAAACTTATTCTGTTATTACTCCAGCAAGATACTTTGGTTTCTGTTGTATTTTAATTGTGAATCACCTGGGAGTTTCCATATTGGAAATGCTGGATTTAAATAGAGCTCACTGAATATCGATGTAAGGTTTTGTCCATTAAAATAGTTAACCAGGATTTTTCAGAAGCTTTTTAAGTTATTTTGAAATCTTACGCCGGCTTAATCGATGCTCGACTTAGTTAATAAAAACCAAATATCTAGGTAAGTTAGTTTTAAAATGTCAGTAGTTAAAAAACTACAACATAATCTGGCTATTGTTATTTGAAATATTTACTTAGTGAAACTCTTCTCTCTGTTCTCTTCTTTTTTATCCTGATTTTTTTACCTTCTGGAAAATCACTTCGTTTTATTAGGTAACAACGCACGTTTATAATTGCTCTTTTCGATTCACTAGTTCCAGGTATAGTCTAGAATTTTCAGACTGGTGTACGGACATGATATTGTTTGTCACCCATAAACCGAAATCAGATTTATTAGAAGGACCTTACGTGATGAAGCATTTTCTCATCATCTAAACTTTCACTCAACTGGCATTTTTTGACGGCAGAAATTTAAAACGGTGCGGAAATTTAAAATTTCACCACAAAATCCCTGATAACCAGTACTAAATGGAAGTGGAAACCAGTAAAAATAGCGGCCGGTAGAATAGAAAATGTAGTGAAATCATTGAGAGCGTGAAATTTAATTGAATGGCTGAAATTAAGCGGCTAAATTAAGATCAGGAAACCGCCAATAAATTGCACCGTAACTCCGGCATCTGCACCTTCCTCTTCGCCAAGTGACATGGCAAGTCACATGGCATAACTCCTAAATTTCTCACGGTGAACAAGCGAAAATCCTCAAAGACCACTTTGCGGGAACCTCTTTAATTCCGATTTCTGTCGTTCCCTCTTTCCATTTCTTTCCCTCTCTCTCTCTACTCTCCTTTCTCTTCTTTCCCATTCATCCAACACGTATTCTACTTTTTTCTTCATGCACTTCCGCTCCTATATTTCTTTCCCTGCTTCACTCCAGACTTACTCCGTAAACCTTTACCCCCCACCCCTCCCACCTTCCTTCTCCACATTTCTTCCTCCACCAAAACCCTCGTATAGACTATATCTCTTTCGGGCTCTAAGGGTCTACGCACAAAGTCCCCGGACTTCTCACATCCGCGCAGACCACCATTCCAGGAAAATCTCCCTTCCCTCTGCTCTTCCTCCCCCACAGATCTTCTCCCCAGCACCACAGGCCTCACATATTTTTTTTCTCGCCCTCCTTCGCGTTTTGCTCTTTTTCCCGTCCACTCCCAAAAACGCGGTATATCTCTGCACTCTACTCCCGAGACGGCGGGCGTTCCTTGCACTTGTCCGTGCTACTTTCTGAAAAGTAAATTGCTTTAGTCATCATGGGATGAAATATTCTCTGACTCATTTTGGTCATTTTAAATTGTAAGAAAGGATAAAATTAATGTCTGCAGGCTTCAATGTGTGGAACTTCTCCATACGGAAAGAAAGAATAAAACTTTGTGGAGTTCACTCGGTAAAATTTATTTCGTACGACCCGGGTTTCAATACATTCGTGTCATCATCATCAGGTGTATTAAAACCCGAGTTGTACGAAATAAATTTTATTAAGTGGGCTCCACAAAGTTTTATTCCTTCTTTCCATTGTAAGAAATGGTTGAGGGAAATCACTCTACCCTGAAGAGCATAGGAAATTTCACGTTTCGTTCACGTCACGCCTGTAAGTGGCTTTTTGTGCGTGTTCCTCCCAACCAATATCCATTTGTTTTACCCAAAAATGAAGATTTTGGTAGACCATTACGCAGTTAAGACGCAAAATATTTTTTTTTCTTTCAAATTAATTTTTTATAGTATTTTATAACATAGTTCATATGCAGAATTTTCTTCGCTTTTGAGTAACATGAGAGAAACTTCTTTAGCTTTCTAATTTAAACCGAATTAAAATAAAAACATTTAATCTTTCCCGTTTTAGAAACCTTTATGTTGCCTCGAAGATATACTCTTTTACTTTTTTAATAAATATCCTTTAAGTCGTCTTAAATCTTCGAAACTCACTTTAAGACCCTGACGTCCATTCGGGTTTGTGATATGTCCACATTTCTGTGGCTCTCATCTTGCTAGACTCAACCACGGAACGGTGGAGCATTCGTATTAGAGCTTCTTTTGTCCCGAAAAGGCGCCAAACTAGGAAGTTCCTGCCTACGCAGTGTGAAGCTTATCTGCAGTCCTCGGAAGTTCTCGAGTTGTTTTCCTTCGCTACCCTTGTCTCTCGTCTTATCTGTTTTCTACCTTGGTGCAGGAACGGCTCCTTGTTTTACCTAAATGACTATTCTCATACCTCCGATTTCATTAAAATAAAACATAAGCTGATGACCTAAGGTAAAATTTACCTTTCCACGGCGATATCCTGGGCGCTATTCATAATGTCGTTTTATTTTGAAAAAATTTATATTTTGGATTTAAAAGATTTAACTTCGATAGTTGACACTGCCAATCATGTGGTTACCGATTTGCAAGGCTAATTCACAGACTAAAATTCTCAATTTTGATACCGGAACTGTCAAATCAACATGCACTTCAAAGCAATGTGTACATGCTCTGCGCGGAACGAAAATCAGATATAAATATAGATTAGATATCAGATTAGGTACAAAACTTATCCATTAATGTAATCTTCAGTAATGAAAATTTTGCAATGGCTTACTTTTTGCCACCCATTGTTGGTTTAAAACTTTATGAATTGATTGAAAGCATTTACACCTATTATCTGCATATCCGTATCCACGCGTAAGTAAAAATTTGTATCAATTATTTTTTTATAAATTCCCAATTTTTTATCATTCAAAGAAGTTTCACGTTGCTGAAAATATAAAGGTAATGTACTCGAACTCTAATTTGCATGCATTTCAAAAATTATGTACCGTCCGTTATCTTCCCAAGGAAATTGAGTCATAAATTTCCCGTTAATTTTTCTCAAAGTTTTCTTATGTAGGCAGCGCAATTAATTCCTTATCCAGGGCGTGGTTTTAATTTATATGCTGATACGAACTTAAAAGGTCAAATAACTTTCATAAAAAAGTAATCGCCCCTCGATAAAAATTTTAAAATTATCCCCACCGATTATTGTCGCTTCTTTCAATTTCAGAGAACTGATCAAACATTCGACCCAGATGGAAGAGTTGATTTTTTTTCTGAGAAAGAAAAGGAAAAATAGAGAACATTATATCCCTCATTTTTATGGCGCGAGCATTAAGAAAAGAACCGGTCGGCGCGAACTTCGGACGTGTTTTTGCCTCACGCTCCATAAAGCCGTTATACGTACCCCTCTAGTGCATGGGTGCGAACGCACATTTCTCCGCTGGCAACGTACCTACCAGCCGCAAATTTCCCCGCAGATTATAAACTTCCGCAATCAACCGAGCATGGTTTGGAGTTTACGACTCCGCCTTCTGCTCCTCCCCCACACCTTTCATTTTTTTATATTATTGCAGCATTAACGCGTAACTGCCTTTCTCTTCCAGCCGTATTTACAGAGATTCCAGTTTTTCAGATGACGATAGCGAAGGCCCCCCTATGTGAAAAACGGCCACTCCATCCCAATGCAAGAGACTTCATATTAAATCTACCCCTGAAATGTCTGGTAACACCGGGATACGCTGTGTGGGCTCCTCCCCTTGCCACCTTCTGTCGCGATATATTTTTGCCGTCTTCATTCTCCTGGGAGAAATTGCTATATTGATTTCAGAGAGAGGCTACTCGCACCACTTTCTACGCGCGCATTTTATTTCGTGGTTTTCTTTGTTATGAGTACGTTTTATCGTTCAGCAGTATTATAAGTACTATTTTTTAGTAGTCAAAGAAGTGCAAGAGTATGAGAGTCCAAGAAGGCCAAGGAAAAATGGATCGAGAGTCGCTTCGAAGAAATCGAAGAAAAAATTAAGATGGAAAACACTGAAACGGAATATTAGATCGAGAAGAGAAGTTTTGGAAACATCAAAATGAAATGCACTTACATCAGGGGATCGAATGGGAAAAAACTGATAGAAAATGAGGATGTAGGGAAGCAGATGAAAGAATTACATACAAGGACCAAAGAACCGGCCAAGACCAAGAATTACATATGAAGGATAGAAACCTTTGCAAAAAGAGTTAATAAAAGAGGAGCGTGAGGTGGAAGATAGGATATGGGGCCAAATGTTCTGAGGAGTGAGTACAGCAGAGCAGTTAAAGGCTAGAAGAAAAAAATGGGGCCCGAAGCAGACAAAACCAGCGGAAAAATAATCAAGGCACCCGGAGGGAAAGCTAAAGACACCCTGTACCGTATTACCAAAGACAGCTATGAAAGTGGAATAGTGGCGAAACACTTTATGCCAAGTGTAATGATTGTAATACAGAAGAATTTTAGGACCGAGAAATGAGAGGAAAATCGAGCTTCCGAAAGTCTTGTTTCACATGCGATGAAAATACTAACTCGGATAATCAACCGTAGGAGCGTAGGCATATTGAAGCCAACCTGTCCGAGAATCAGATGAATTCTGGGTTTTCGGGTTTCTCCCGCGTTGATTAGTCCTGAT
>LYUA01000037.1:1588633-1599812 GCA_002093875.1 Calopteryx splendens | reverse complement strand
ACAAAACTCTTAAATTTAGGTTGGCACTTTTCACTAGTACCACCAAATTTTGGTGGCACTAAGAGGGTCTTAGAATAAATTAATTCATTTTTAGTTTTTGGATTATTAAAATTCCCCATAATTATCTGAAATAATGTTTCATATTTATAATACATGCAATTGAATTAGATAGTTTCATTTATTTCTAAGGTAAAATTATGAGTACTTTATTATTGCAGCAGATCTTGATTAAGCTTTAGGACTAAGTAATTAGGTTTCAGGAAATTTTATAAATGAACATATTCAAGCCAAATTCATGCATATAACGTCAGTTTTTAATTCACACGCTGATCAAATTAACGCATGTGTAAAATTTAGTCAGTGGAATTACTAGCATTGAATGACGCAAGAGGTAGATAGAAGTCAGAATACTTCAGATTGCGAAGTATTTCTATTAGAATAAGCAGCTGCTGGCGGTAAATAAACTCATCTCTGTATTAAGAAGCCGTTCGTTAAAACTTATATTTGGTGTTAGCTGTCCAACGGCTGGGGCATGGCTAGAAGGAGAAACTGGAAAAGAAAGTTTAGAAGCAGTGAATGTGCATTGCCACAGAATAATGATGAAAATAAAATGGATAGACTGAGTAGCACATGAAGAAAACTTCGAAGAGTGAATGAGTGGAGAGAGAATCGTATGGAATACACTTAGAAGAAGATAATTAATTCTTTACGTTCTGAGTCACTGGTTTACCAAATTCCAAAATTGAATGGGTAGTAGTGGGAGTGGGAGGAAAATGATGAGAATAAAATGGTTGAGTTACAGAAGCAGAAAGAAGTCAGTCCAAGGAACAACGGAGAAATGAAGCATTTGCAAGGTAACAGATAAAATTCTCGAGGTGCTTCGAATTGATAACCTGTGATGATGGTAGTGACGTTACAGTATTGATTTGGTATCCTTTACATTCAACTAAAATATCACCACAATTACTTTTGCGTATTTTTTGCGTTTGCGTATAATTGTGTGGATCAATTAGATAAACTCGCGATAATTGCCAATTTTCTGGCCAAGCTTTAAACCAACCGATTCGATCTCTCCTGATCATGCTAAGCCATGTATAGCTATATTCTTCAATAAATATCTTATATGATACCAGCGTTTCTACACAATTTCCCTGTTCTGAATTTGGCCTAATCCAGTCAGAGTTAAGACAACCCACTTCATTGTTCCAGCAATAATGTTAGAGCACTATGTGATGATAGTTTATTTCCTATGTATTTTTCATGCTAATTTGTACAAAATAAGTAATTAGAGCAGAGAAATAGCTTTCACAGTAATTATTGAATATTAAGGATTTTATCAGTTCCAACTTACCGCTTGACGAATTCGGCAATGGCAAAACCCGACCGATATATAACTAGATCTGGGAGAGATTTAGTCAGTACTGCTCATCCCTCTGAAAAATGTCGGAGACGTGGTATGTCGGGAGAAGCTAACTTTCCTGGATAGTTTATAATTATTTGAAAATTAGTTCCACTCGTGAAATCCGGGTGAAATATTTTAATTCATTTAAGACCCAGAAACTTAATTCTTATTTTTATTCATGTCAGTAAAGTTTAATTGTAGGAATTGGGATTAAGCCGTCCATGACTTATTTATGAGGAAGAGTGTTTTAGATTAGATTAAATGAGGAAATAAATTGGCGCAATATTCATTTACTTTTCCAGAACGATAAAAAAATTATTTTCTCTCTCTAGAAAGTGCATACGGTGTAGTTAAATTTTTTTGCTAAATTAATCGAGTCATTTTTTCTTGTACAATCGAATCCTCAATATTTTGTGTAAAGGGGTCAAAAACGCCTTACACATGGCAGGTATTAATTTGAAAATAGGTAAAAAGCATGAGAGAGTTTTTCAAAACTTTAAAAATACATTTATACGCTCTATAATAAAAATTATATATTTCAGTGAATTAAAATTGAAAAGCATAAGTAGGAATATACCTCTTGGATACTGAAGTACCTATGGTGCGTAATACTGGAAAATGGGCTTTTTTCTGTACCTAATGGACTACACAGTTTATCGTCAGTAAACCATTTCGGGCTTATTACCAAGATTTAAAGCGACAAAATTGTATTTTAATTAATCTTTCGAGCAATGCATTAATTGTGAGGATGAAGTCAAAGAAATGGGGAACTTAGAATGAAGCTTGATTAGGAGTTTGAAAGAAAATGGCATCTTCCCCTCCCTTTCACGTCCGGTTCCAACTCTTCCTCAGTTCTTTGGGATGTGGAAAGGGACTTTTTGAGCAATCGACGCGGGGCAAGTGTAAGGAAGATATTGAGGCGAGGGGAAATGGGAGGACGGAGGAGGGGGAAGGGAGGTCTGTTGAAGGACGTGGAATGACTTGAAACGACCGACGGCGAAGGAGGTGGAAGCGCACAGGATGGGGGAAGCACAATGTCTTTGGGATGGTCACGCGGACCTGGGACGCCAATAGCGAATTTTCCCAACGGAGCACATTCACGATTGCCTCCTGGGGCACCCAAAACGACGCCTTGGATCTTTTTTTTCTGAGGGGTTCACACGCGGAACTGTCCAATTTCGAACACGCTAACTATAAAATTTGATGGCATCAAATGATCCACCGACTCCGTCGAAACTTTGAGTGTAAGGTCAGCCAAATTATTGTTTTCGTGCACTGTATTTTACCTCCGTGGTGTTAGTTCATCGTTGTGTTTTTGTGCGTACCATTCACAATTTGATTATTCATGGTATTTTTTTATTTATTCAACACCAGTATTCTCTTAAATATCGTTCAACATATTTTAAAACAGTTCTCTCTTTTTTTCCATGCTAATAATAAGATTCTGCTAAGTATGATTAAGAGGGAGCTTTTAATGTCACAATTTAACTTTATAGCACTTCGCCAAACCACAGAAGAATATCGGATTTCGGGGTTCAGAATAGCGCCCGAAAATCAAGTATATCGCAACCATGATAAAATTCCATTTAAACATCTCCGTAGCCAGTGGAAGTATGATTATGTGTGTACTTAAAATCCATGAAAATCTCAATCTCTCATTGACGAAATATCTTAGACGTTATATCTACTTGGTATCACTTTTAACTTAAGTATGCAACTGCAAGGTATCGTATGATCTTGGTACTTCTTAAAACCTTGGTATGCATTAAAAAATTTTTTAAAAGTTTTGATTTTCCAAAGACAAAAAATCAAATAAACCCTTAAAAAGTCTTGCTTTAGAATTTGCATTGTTCATAATAGATAATGATCTGCTTAAGCTACTGTGTATTCTTCATAAAATCGTATATATATAGTTGTTAAGAGTTAATGGAATTCTATTTAGTCAATATACTTACTTTATTATCCAATGGCCTTAAATGAAAATGAATTACGAGAAGTCTTGTAGTTTTTATCATGCATCAATTCCGTATCGCCGCGTCCAGAAGAAAAGGTTACTGAAATTTAAGTTCTAAGTTTACCAACAATTAGTATTGCAAAATTGAACGGGTAGGGGATTCATTTTTATGGTATCATAGCTATTTCTTCTAATTTTATAGTCTATATATATCTATTTTATATCTATTAAACAATCGTGCCCTTAATTTGTAGATGAAGATTCCAAGCGTGAACTTATCTTAGAAAAAATTTTTGTAACTTTTGAACATATACCTTCGATGATGAAATAGGGCGTTAGCAGAACTCTGCAAGAAGTAGGCTTCCCATAAAGTGCATACGTCCCCATACTGAGTTCAGTAAACCTGTAACTCCATTTTATATCCACCTTGTCCTGGGTAAAAAATATATATACTCATGGGAATGGGAGTGCAGAGGGTGGAATTGGGTTCAGACGGTTATTAGGTTACTTGAGTGAGGGTACTAACTATATGATGTCGTCGTTTCGGCCCCAAGGCGATTGGCCTTATTTTATCGGAGAGACTGCTATCGGTGCATCGGCTCGACGAGATCGGGTAGGGAAGGGGGTGGGCTTGGTAGGGAGTGTATTCAGGGGTTTCGAGCCACCACACAGCCTTCTCCTTCACTCCTACGATCTGGGAACTTCCCACGGGAGATGACCGTGCATTTATGTAGGTCGATCCCCTTAAATTGATCCGTGGTCACTGTTTCTACCAAGGAGCCATTTTGTAATGACATGGTTTTAAATTTTCCGTATGGGAGGACTTTTCGGTGCGTTATACATCGACTTACGTCAGAGAAGGTTCAGCCAACTATTTGAGGAAATGCAGAGAAGATAATGGTAAAATATAAAGTCATTTCCGACGAATCAAGAAGGCAGGATAAATTATCAGAAAACTGCTAGAGAGAGATCTAATATTCGAGATTCAATTATATTTCTTTTAATAACGAAAACAGTTCTTTCGAAAAATGGCTGTGTAAGATTTCACGTGTAACATTTGATGGTTTCAATCCACGAATGTGGCACAATTATTTGGTAAATCTAACACCTTAAAGCCCCACTATGAGGAATGAGGTCATTTTTTTAAGGTGACCATGATCCCAGGCAACATTTTTTTTTGGAAATTATTATTGAACTTCCTCCTTTTCTCAAGGCGTTAGTTTGGAATTAACGCAATCACAATTAGGTAATCCACCTTTGCTGAAGAACCCTCTACTTTTCAATTCACCAAAACTAAAGAGCACTGAAATTACGAAGCTTCATCTTTTTTTTTCCTTTTTAAGAGAGGTATTTTCGAATTAGAATTAGCTATTGGTTGATTGCCATTGGTTTATTGCAATTGGTTTATTGCAATATGATTTGGAGTGGACATGGAGTGGGGATTCATAAATTCTTAGGTTCTTTATTCAGCTTACAAAGTATGGTATCTTGTTCTTATGTCAGTATTGAATAAAAAAAATTCAATGAAAGATCTTATCAAAGCGCTTTTATAGGTTCTCATAAGACTGAAAATGTAATTGCATGTTCCTAGAAGGCTCCGGAACTTCGGATAGCTACAAAACCTAGACCCGTGTTCTAATTCGTCGATCCAAATTCCACTCCCGCTCCCTACAAAATTTGGAGGGCAAATTGCCCTTTGAATTAAATTGCCATGTGCTACACAGGCGTTGTCCCTCTACGATCCTCTTTGGAGTGAATTTTGCGTGCATCATAATATACCTGGGAAAGGGAATGGGAAAGGATCCCCTGTGTATTGAGAATACTGTATAAAGGCAATGTGTCGTGGAAATAATGCCAGGAGTGGAGTTTGGTGTGCCACTTAAAAAACGAGCCTTGGTGTGTGCATTGTGTGGATTTAACCAATGCAGTCCTTATGGTTCGCTCTACTCTGATAGGCAAATATTCGAAATTTTTCACTCCAGATTTATGTTCAACTGGGAAGTGATTCCAGATTATGGCTCTATGGATTGAGTTTTTGCCTACTTTAATTCTAACTCGTTTTTTTTCAAATGAAGAGTGTATTTTCCATTTGACTAAGTTACCTCTTTGGGTTATGCGCACGAATTTCCTGAGTCGAATGAGCATGCAATTTGCGGTTCCTAGCTTAGAGTGTGAAATCGATATATTATTCAGTTGTAAAGAAAAAAGTTGACGAGGAAGACATAAACTAGTGCAGTGTGATACCCAATGCCTACCTATGAACAGAGGTTGAAAAATGTAAAATGGGCTTAGTAAGAAAGATGAAATGAATCCTTCATCACAAATATCCTATTCCGGAGTGTTTTCTCACAAGAATTTTAGGACTGCTGCATGAATGATTAATTTAAACATAAAGAGCTTACATAAGTCGGATTTTTATTAAATCCATAAGGATTTACTCCGTATTTTTTCCGTACTACAACGTTATATAACTTCAACCTAACCATAACCTTTACCCGAAGGTTTTGCTCCCTCCCCGCCTGGGTTTTCATCGTTAAAATTCCGTGACGAGCCGAGCAATTTCGTTACGAAAAGTCCGGGGGAAAATAAATTGGAAGAGAATTACATCGGCCAAACTCTCGCGCTCATTTTTACCCTTGGTACTTCAGGAAGAAATTCTGGAATAATTGCGATTTTCCAGACTCCCAGATGCACGTTCGAATTTGAATAATGGAAAACCAATTTCTGCCACGGGTCATGAACGAATGGGTTTGGAATCTCCAAGTGTGCATGTGAAATTCAATAGTGATGCAATAGACGTTCCCGATGAAATTCTAACTTCTCTGCTAAAATCATGGAATGTTATTTCATCACGGGAAAACTTGCTTTAAAGATATTCAAATCTCAAAAAGGTTGTAAAAACTCGTCAAAAACATTTTTTAAGCAGCATAATATGCATCACATAAAACTTGAGTGCAGGGTGAATTAAGGTAATGAGTATGAAATGATATAAAAGCGATGAAAATATGGTGTTGCCGAATAATGATGACAGTGTAATACATATTCCTAGTGCCTAATGTGCTAAAATGACGGTACAAGAAGCAACCTGAGGTTACCTGTCGTAACAAAATTACTGGTGACCGTTATAGGTGGAATCTTCTTTATTTCTTTAAGCATTAGATTTTAAAGCATTAACTAGAGTGCAACATTTTTGTACTACTAGCATTATTTTGTCTAGGGTTTAGGTAATTTGTGACCAATGTTGTTTTGGTCAACTCTACATGCTCTCCAAGAAACTTATTTAGATACATCTCCAAAGTAGTTGAATATAGCCATGTATTTGCATTAAATGGCGCTCATTGTCAATTATTGTACATTATATTTGAGATATTGACAGGAAATTAAACTATCGGTTGTTTAATGATAAAAAACATAGAAACCGTCATTGCGCTCCGAGCTCTAGATGATTTGATTCTTCGCCATTTAGCCCATGTTTATTTATATTTTTGGTTTGAGTATTAAATTGGAAAAATCTTACGACTAAATTAGAGGTGTAGTAATGTGTATTCCAATGCTAACGTCTCTGGATGTAACGGATAAAAGGACGACGGAGGCGTGCGTATATTTGACAGTGAAACGTTCGCGGAACAATTTTCCCTCAGGCACAATGTTAATTTAGGTGAACCTTTTATTCCAACAAAATGCTCCGCTTGTGCGTGCATTTAATAATTAATCCCGCGGCAACAATTCATTTCCCGGCCGAAAGTTAATGAAATATTTTGATTAATTCACAAAGGATACAATCCGTGCCATGTCGCGGGCCTGTCAAAAAGGGCATCATCGCCAAGCGAAACGTTAACTAAAAAAAATAGTGGAAGATAAAATAAAAAACGGCTTTAAAAGGGGATTGAAGGAAGAGTGGCCGTAGGAGTAGGAAGAGGAGAGAGTTCCCCTCCATCTCCGCTCCCTAAATACTTTGATTCAATTTTCTCTTTCGGTGGTTTGAAGGAAGCGCCTTGAAGTGCCTCACCCGCCACCGCCTCGCATGAATGGACAAGATTTTTTTCCCCACTTTTTTTTGTAAAATTTTAATGAAAAGGTCCTCTTCTTCCAACCATCGCTGCCGTAATAAAGGGCCGCCTTTAATTCCATCCCGTCTTTATCCTTTCACGCCTTCTAAAATCCATCCTAAAAGCGTCGCAGCGGAAACTCCGTTTCTCCTCCTGCTCGTTCTCTCTCTCACATTGCCCAAACGCTTTCCTCTCCCGTTTTCAGCTCTTTCTCAGCCTACCATTCTTCACCTTCCCCATTATTTTTTCCTGTCTTCCGGATTTTTTTACCTCCTTGCGGGTCAAACCATTCCATCCATGTCCCTCACCGTATACCTACAATGTGAATTCCAATATTGAAAGGTGTTCAGTTTTTCCAGTAAGCGATCCAAAAATACTTTTTAGCACTTGAATGTTTTGGTGAATAGAATTTTTTTAACTATGTAAAATAAAATTACATCATGCATTAACAAGTAATCATTTACCGTTGGATTGGAGTAGATGGCTATATTCTTAGCATCCCTATTATTATTATTATATATTCAAAACAGGGAACTTGGCAGCCCATATTCTCGATACAAACTGTCCAGTTCATGAAACTTATCACATCTTTCCCGTCCTTTTCTGAGGGAAAACAACTATTCAAGCATTTTCCATTGGAAAACAGGCTGAATATTTTTAAAATTAAATAATTTTTCGGGTCGTGAAAAAACTGTTTTTCTAATTTCTTTTTTCATTCTTCAAATGTACTTCATATAGATAAGAAGTTATGTTTTTACTTTCGTTCATCTTTCAAATATTAAAAAGAGGATAAATATTTATGAATATGTAGTTTATTATATCATAGGATAGGTTATTTTACTTAGTTACAAGAAGCGGGGTACTCAGTTCAACGAGCTAGATCCAGCACGATGAGTTTTATTCCAACTCACGAATGTATCACGGTTAAATTATCGAAATAATAATACAGTATTATTCATGATTATCATTCAGTAGTATTGCATTAACACCCTGTTACTTATGAGCCGTAGTTTTGACCAACTTTTATGAATATTACCAATATTTTCATTTCTCAGCCTCCATTTTGGAGACTTGAAAGGTTAGAATGACACACGGTTTTTGCAGAAAACATAATTATTATGGAATCCTGGCTTCGATTTCGGCTGATGCTTTTGGGCACCGTCAGATTCACCGAAACTGCGTGATACTTTTCAAGCACCAGATCTTTCTGGGGAACCACAGGCGTCACAGGTAAAGGACCAGGGTAGGTCTGGCACTGTCCCCCCTACCTTGATGGACGGAGGGACTAAAATAGTCTCAATTTCGCCCCAATAAAGACAATTTGTTATTATTATTATCCTGATGCGTAAATTTCACACACCGTTTGGCTTATTATTGAATGTGCTCTGCCCTTACCTCTCAAACAGCCTTTGGGTGATTGGTTCTTCGTGTTTTTTTAACACATTCCGTCAGAAGAAGAAATAGACGATTTCATCTTTCATTGGCCACGTTTTCAATATGCAAAGAGCTTAAGTAACAATCAGAAGAAAGTTAATGGCGGCAATAGAAACATTTCAAATAGGATCAGCTATATTCGCCTAAAATTGTCGTGAAAAAATGAATAGGGTATAAAAATAATGTACAAAAGACACTCAATCGGTAGATTAGATAACCCGGGAAAAATAAGAAAGAAGTGACGGAGGATTTTCTCCTTACTTCCCCCGTGCATTTCATGATCATAGCAAGTACAAGGCTAACATAAAAAACAACCTAATTTTAATCTTACATGCCTTTTACTAATTCCTTATAATCACCTAAATTTACATGACGAGTGTCCTAACGCCCTCGTGTCATCTCTGTGGGTATAGAATTATAACATAGGTGTAGATGCAATGTATTTTTCGATCTCAGCAAAAATGAAAAATGTTTTCATTGCTTTGATAGCATTAAATATATTGGTGTGTGTAGAATTGAACATGATTTATTTCATTTTCAGGCGTCATATAGGAAAATTTGAAGTATTAAACATAGCTGTCTGCTTTGAATTCCGTGAATTGAATATGAATATTTCTGGAAGTGCCTATTCTGCCGGTAAAAGTAGGTTTTTTATGTGTTTTGCGCTGCTACAGCTCTAAGTCGAGCCTGAAGTAAACACTCCAGAAATCTTCAGGAGACAAACTACTAAATGCATAATCTGAGAGCAGACTATCGCCAACATTGAATCAGGTGGTTTCAGAGTTTTTAAGTTAATCGATTTTGTGCAAAATATTATAACTTTTGACTGTCAGTAAAATTCTCTTGAAATATGTTGAGTTGTTCCAGTATTTGATGCTCGAAAAACATGAAGAAGTTATGCGCAAACGCTTATCTTATTCTGTACTTAAAACTAGGGCACTTTAAGAGTAAATGACCAAAAATCTTCTTATAGAAACAACATCGACGTCGAAGTCTAAACGTATGTCGAATTGTGATAATTATTTTTTCAAGGTTTTTCTCGTCATTTTTGCTCCTATTGATTGAAATTTCTTGAAAACAAGAGGAATCGGCTTTTACTGTTTTTGTCTCCAGAGTACTGATTCCAAGACATTCTCCTGCACAATGGGCGTTCGTCTCAGTGAAGCGTTTTTGTTTCTCCTCTTGAGCTTATATATATTTTTTTCACTCTTGCTCCCAGATAATTAAGACCTTTTCTTTTCGTTCCAATATTTCTTCGTTCTCATAAATCTAGTTGGTCGTATCAACTTTAATTTTCCTTGTTACTTTCAGACTTTAGGAGGAATCCTTCGTTTTTTTTACTACTCACCCCGTCCTAAAAATAATGGTCGGCAGCAGGGTTAATCTGATTGGTTTGATTTTTTGCAGCAGAGAGTAGTTCTTTTAGCATCAATCCTTCTTTCACTAATTGGACACATTCGTATCATTAGGAAACCGCTCATTTTTGGGAATTACTCTCTTTAATTGATTTAAATTCAACTAAATATCAATCATTATTATCTTTTTTCTGCCCCATGTTTTTAAAAGATTTCAGTCATTTTGTCATTTTTCTCTTATGATTCTTGCATTTTGCCATTGAATTTAAGAATGTATGCTTTGATTTAGGACTTACCTAGTGCAATAATAATTGCTTTCGAGGTTGAAATAATTAATCTAGGCATGTGGAATTTGGTTTAAAAATTTTGAAGCATTACATTACCAGGTTTTAGAGATGTTATTCTACTACACATTAAATATTTCTAGCTTTAAAACGATATTAATTGAATTTTATTTGATAAATTTATATTTCCACTAATTGAACTGATTGGATTTTAACCAATAAAATCCTACGAGGAAAATTCTCTTTATTTAGCTTTATTTTGTTTATTTTATCGATTTTCAGCAGATCAAGCACTGTGGATGAATTCATAACTATTTTGCAATTTATCTAAAATACAATTTTTCTAGTATCTACCTTAAACTTGTCCTTTTGGAAAAATTGGTATGTATTTTCAAGGTGTTTCTTTATATCTCCTTCACCTTCAAAATTAGTCTTACCCTTTCTCCATAGGTATATTTTTTCAGCAGCTGTAGTTGCAAATATTTTATTTAAAAAATATAAAATCCAATACCTGTAAAATCCAATCCAATACAAGTATTATAAAAACTGGATATGCCAATAACCACCCCCGTTACTATACCATCAGCTAAACAGTAGCTTGTTTGGATCTTTTTAAATGTAGGCATCCATTTCTGAAAACATATAATACTACTGCGAAGGCTTCCGCGGTGAAATTCAGATGAATTCTGGGTTTTCGGGTT
>LYUA01000037.1:1401344-1413216 GCA_002093875.1 Calopteryx splendens | reverse complement strand
CCCGACCACCTCCCGTCTCTTCATGAGACTTGCAGAGTTGGCTCCATGAATAATGGAAGCCTTGGGAAAGGGCAGTGGCGCGGACCGCCGAAGGAGCAAGGTGGTGTGGGGAGTCGGTGTGTTTGTGAGGAGGGGGGTTAGAGAGGGGATGAGCACGAAACCATTTGGGGATGGGGAGTGGGCGAGGGCGGAAGGATTAAGAGGGAAACCCGACGTGGGGAGGGAAATTTTCGAGGAATAGTTACGGGATAGGGCGCAGTCAAGAAACGGATAGGCGAATTTCGTTCGATCGGAACGTTCGTTTCAGTGGGAAATTTTGGGAAGCGAAGCGAAATAATATGCGCACTTAGGTCGGCAAATAATCCATCGTCCACTAATTCTTACACCCTCTGAAAACATTTTTCTCTGTGATACTCGAGGGTATCGGAACCAGAGACATTATGGTTTACGTTTAATGCATTCTTCATTCACTGCGCTTGATCTATCATTTTAGAATTGTTGCTGATTGACGTTAATATTTGCTATTTTAAGTGAAAAAGTTATGTAATTTCTATGGACAATTCATAGTGCTAGCAATTTTCTCTAAATAAAGGCCTGTATAGAATGGACACCCTCTTATTGAAACGGATAAACTCACAAAACCACTATTATTATTACCCTTTGGCCATATTCTTCGTCTATACTACCCGCCACCATGCTACCGGACTCAAATGTGCAGTTCCTAATATTTCAGTCTTTCGAGCAATGTTAAGTACTCTTTAGAAGTATATACCTAATTAACTCTAACTCTTAATTTTAATTTTTGGTGAATGATTTGCAATCTTGTATTTTTTCCAACTAGAATGCATACCTTTTATGAATTGCATATCTTTGGCCCAATTTATTCTATATCACGGTTATTTCTTATCATTAGCCATTTGAAATATGTATGGTTAATATTGGGGAGCTTTATTGACTACTAATATATTTTACTTTAATTTAGTCTGTGACACATTGAACAATGAACACAATATAACGAAAGACAGCCTTTATGCTTATAGTTTAGACATTTTTTATGATTTTTATTCAGATAGTATGAATTTTTTTATGAAATTTAATAAATAATAATTATCAATAAATTTAATTTAAAACACAGTGAATATTTATGAATTAGCTACTAAACTATGTCCATTATCAATAAATTGTCTTCATGGTAGTGGAAGTTCTTCTAATGTTGAGCGAATTGCTTTTTAAATGGAGTATTCAAGTATAGATCAGATTTTAAAATTAACTTGTCGAAATAAACCTCGAAGAAAAGCGTGCAAAGTTGACTTTTTAGCCGTAAAAAGTCACACGTTCTACGGAAATTAAAAAACTTCAACGCGCCCAATAATGCTAATATTTATCAATATCAACTACCCCTGCTTTCTGGGACCCTTTATTCTCCTTATCTTACCTCCGCCTTTATTTTCCGTGGAATAGGAATGGCATTTTTAAAACCGCCACCACCGTGGCCTACGGGGTCTTGTCTATATGCAGATGTGAGAAAGTGAAAGGGTTAGAGGAAGCCGATGAAACTGTAAAGAAAGGACGGCGTGGGGCTATGAGAAGAGGGAAAAGGGCTCTACTGGACGGCTGAATAAAGAAAATCCCCGAAAGTAAGGCAATATTAAAGGCAGGAAATTAAAATCAGGCATAGAAACAGAGAGCGAGGAACATGGGCGCAGGCAGAAGATTAACTGCAGTAATTAGAAAATGAAGAGGTAAAAGTAATCCTTTAAATGAATAAATGTTGATAATATGGACCTCCTAGTTACTAATATTCCAGGCTATAATTACGGAGAAATTTTTCTGCGTTAATAGAATAAAACTTAGTTTTATATGATTTATGTGCCGAAGGTGTACCCTACCTATCCTTCTTCCCTTTCTATATTTGTATATTTACCATCTAGCCTACAGCTGCGGTCGACATTCTGAGTCATAGGAATTGCTACCAATTGTATTTGACCCGTAATTGCACTCGATAATCATTTTAACCCGGACAAGAAAACCGTTTCATGCCTCCAGAGAAAACCAGGAAATGTCTAATAGGTTAGGGAAGTACTAGGAAAGCTGTAAGGATCGAGATGTGCCCGCATATGATTTCTCTAAAAGGATGACTTATGAGTTAAAGGTAATTATGAAGGATTGAATGCGAGCTGAGAGAAACGCCCATTGGTGGAAAGGGGCAAGGGGGAGAGAAAGTTTGGGAGTGTGTTGACGAGAGGTGAAATAAAAGCGCGCAACAGTGGTCGCAGGGGAGAGTTCAATTAGGGATGCGAGGGGTAACAAAGGCTGGGGAGTGAAAAAATATCCCGGGAGTGGAGGAACAGTCTTAAAGGGTGAGAATTAGAAAGGAACAAAGGGAGCAAAGAGAGTCGGTTGTTGAAAGAAGACAACTAAACGGTCCAAAGGGATCTGAAATTGCGTTGACATTATCCGCTCTCAATTTTGGGACACGTTTCTCATCAAAAGGAAAGGCGGACGGTAATTTTCGGAAAGGTAAAACTGCTCTGCCCGATGACGAAGTTTCCTTCGTTTTTCCGGGTCGGTCTTCCAATAAGCGTCCTCCAAGTAGAGCAGCTAGTTCAAATACGACAGGCAAATAGCGAGTGTGCTATAAATGAAAATTAAGTAGAAATATCCTGTGACGAAAACAAACATTTGGTAATTTTCATATTCCGTTGAAGTATTTTCCTTACTTCGCTCTAGTTTTAAAGACCAACTTAAGATTAGCTCACAATATTATTAATTCTATTGAAAGTTACTATATAGATGCCTAAGTACCGACCACGCAATAACTTGTCTATTTGTTTAGCAGTATTTTCAAGCAAGTACTTCATGTAAAAATCTAAAGCATCTACGTATTTTTTTCACTTTCCGAAAAATTATAACATTAATGTAATTCAAAACAGAACTCAATGACAAACTTATCCATTTAAATTGCAACAGGGATTAATCTTTTGTGATTGGAGAGTGCACTGGCTTCCTATTCCGTAGTCTCCTGTCTGAGTCGGAGTGGGTAACTTTTTGTATTTCATACACTTAGTATTCCTTCCGTCAATGGGAGATAATTTGGTGCCTTCCCTTAATGATAAAATAATTCTGACGCCTTGCGTCCTTGTGGAATAAATTCCTTGAAATTTGACATTCAATTATCAGTGTAAACCCCTTAAATGTTCCATGAAATACCCATCGATAATTATCTTCTTAATCTTTGGGTATGGATGCAGAATTTTCATATAATAAGCTTTCATTTGTAAAATGGGTCAAAATGAACCCTTGGACTGTCCAAATGTTGTTCTAATTATTACATAGAATGTTAATAATATTTATTTGTTATTTTTCGAACAGTATTACTGCTAATGCCTTCCTAAAAACCTGCTTATCGGTAAGAACGGAATTAAAGAAAAAAGTTGATTAAGTAGATCGCCTAGAGGAGTTAATGATGGCGTTGAATCTAGTGTAAAGTAACTCCAGTATCACGTGAATCTAAGTGTTTTAAAATTATATCTACAATTCTGATTAATTTCAGCTTGGCATATCTTCCAGCTATATTTCGAAGCTAATGAATACCATTTATCATCATAGGGGTAGCATTTATGAAAGAGGTACAAGAGCAATAAAAAGATCTTAATCTATCCTGTGATTATATGTTTTCATATATACCCAACAGTTTTCATCAAACTAGCTTATTTTAAATTATTTCTAAAGCATAAAATTGATGGCATTGTGTGTTTGACTTCCATTCCGGTGATGGTATCCCACTTTTTCCCTTATTTCTGAATTTCAGTTTGATGTCAGTGAAACAGGAATTATCCATTAACTCGTGAAACGTAGTGCAAGCGGGACGCAGGGAGGATATTCACCGTGCAACTCGCCGTTTTCCTGTGCTGGATTTAGGAAAAAAATCTGACTCTGCGAAAAGATGGCAACGGGGTATACAGGAAAGGTGTTTGAGGGACGAATCAAGGTATAGACGGGAGAGGAGACGGAAAGTTGCCGAGGGAACGAGAATGTGGAGGGAAACGAAGAGGAGGAAGGAGGCATGGGGCATCTGAAAGTTGGATGGTTTAGGCGTGTGGTTTGGCGTGTGGCGGTGGATAGGATGGAGGGAGGGGGGATGGGGGAGGCGGAATGAGGGGTATTTAAGGCACTAAGGCGATGAAGTGGTCTTTTGTGAACTGAGATCTCCACTTCTGAAGGGCATTGGCGTCCGCTAGTTCGGCCGCCTCAGGGATGAAGCGAAATGGCGCATGCTAATGTACTTTAATTGGAATTGATAGGTCGTTGATGTGGAATTTTGAGATAATATGTGCCTACATATTTGGGCCAATAAAATATAATGAGAAATATATCAACGTATTTATACGTCACGGCATGTGACCGTGTGCAGATTGGTTGTTAAATAACAGCCATGCGGAGTTAAAAGTTAAGAACGAATCGATTCACCTCGAAGTTAAAACTCTTCTATGCTAAAAGTCATTTTATATAATATAATGCTCTATCTGATGATTTCTTAGAGGGCTGCAGTTTTTCTCCGATTAATTTAATATTTGCTACGCATTATAACTACATATGTCTAAATTCCATTAATTTAGATGCTTTCGATCTGGAAAAGAAACTGTTAATGTATTATAATTTCATAACCAATAAAAGCATACTAAAAGTATCCATTTTATATCAGTTACATATTTTATATCCGATTTGATCATGTAAAGAATGGATTGAAATGCCGTAACGAATTAAATTATTTTCGCATGATTAGGAAATTCACGACTGCCTGAATTAATTTAATTTTCCAGAATAAGCATTCGTAATTGTTCTATTGAATCCTTATTTTGGAAAAATTAGTCAGATCATGTGTATTATATTCCTTTTAGAAATTTTTGAATTAATTGGGCACATATATTTCCAAAATATGAAGGTGAAAAGTGCATGTTATCTGGCAAGTTGCTGTGAATTATAGTGTAAGAATTAATGCAAAATGACATTCATTAACATTAAAATTTGGTAAATATTTTTTCAACCAACGCTATTAATTAGTATGTGAGTTTGTAAACTCAGCTTTTACCGTGGAGTGTGACTGAAGGAAGTGCAAGAAATTTCATTATAACATTCTATTCCACAGTGCTAGTTACGATTATGAAATAAGTATGCTGATGGCATAATTCTTTCAATGCATTTGTTGCTTGAATTGTGCGATCAAAATATATTTCCCACGTATATTTCCCCGTAACTGGATGAAATCAAAGTTCTAAATTTTCTAAATATTTTTTAGACTTGAGTTGCAATTTTCTAAAAAGGTTTTTTTTAATTTCAATTTTTCAGGACATCATAACTCCATTTACGGTAAACTAAGAAACTCGAGTTTCCACTCAAAAAATCTATGGGATTCTTTCTGACGCACGGTGAAAGTGGCCCTGATAGCAAATCCTTATTTGTTCTACTTTAATCCTCGGGAGAAGACCCAAAATGTTTTAGCTGACATACTGCCACTTTTCCACGGTCATGGGAGCGAGAGAAGAAAAAGGTAGTTAAATTATTTAAAGCACAGTTGGATCTGAGACAGGATTGGAAAAAATGGCTCAGGGATAGGTGAAAAAAATGGAGCACACTTCCGACTATTTGTCCAAATAATCAGTGGATTTAGAATGACGGTTCTTTTCAAAACCAACTCGCATATAGTGGTCGGTATTTATATATTAATTGAGCATGCATCAGCACAATCCTTCGTAGAAACTTGAAAAAATAGCGTGAAATATAAACGGTGTGTGACCTATAAGGACAGTAGTTATGGAAAGGGATATAAATTGTATTTAAGTAATTGAATTAGTAGCGGTGACCAAGGCGTTATATTGGCATCCACTACCATTCATTATACCACCTTCACTTCCTTCCAAATGCTGGTGCTGGCAGAATGTTTCGTGAAGCGAGGAGAAATGCTTTTACCTTGTAACCACAACAACGGTTTAATAAAATCGTACTTTAACTGATCTTCTCTTCTTTCTATCTTTTTGATTGGTTGGTTGATCTATGCTGTTTGATTCTTTTATTCCGCGTGCAGAAAAGTTACCTACTTTTTCCTTAAGGTATTTACTACGTAGCTTGCATATGTCTTTATTAATAAAAACAATTTTTATTTTAAAATATATTTTTACTAAAGGTAATTTAACAGTTAAGTTAGGTTTTTCATTGGCGCACGACCTCAACCCTACGATACCCTTTTTTTCGTTTCCGCTTAGTATCTGCCACCATTCATTCCATCTAACATGCTTATTTTTTTCCTTCCTCTAACTCTCTTATCCAAAATTCTCCCCTCTATCACTGTTTTCAGCATTCCATCGCCACTCAGTACGCCCAGCATCCACTTTCCCTGACTTCCTTGGATTTCTCTCAATACCCTCTCTCTAAAATTTCTCTCCTCACCTACCACGCGCAGAACTTTTATTTCGTTTTCTTTCCCGTACGTTTTATTTTTACCATTCACCTCAGGAACACATTTCGACAGCTTCTAACCTATTACCATATGTATGTACAATAATTTAGTTCTTGAGTAATAACTATGATTTGATTATTTGTAACTGTATTCAGTGTATTTGGCCATGCAGTGTCACAAGTCACTTATGTATCATTAATTTATGACGCTCAAAACCATACTCAAATGGTAAATACGAGCGAAAGTGTGACCATGGTGAAAGAATAATAGTATTAGAAGACATCTAAGTTTAGGTATTTCAATTTTGAGGTTAAAGGCACGAATGTGTGGAATTGGAATATAATGAATTAGAAATTAAAGTGCTAAACTACTGGAAAACTGTTTTAATTACTAATTCATTATGTTCGGTTTTGTAATATTGGGAAGGCATGCCTCTGAAAAAAAATTAGGACCATTTTGTGATCCTCTAGGGAATGAACAATGACGAGAAATCTACTGAGTGCATGCTTGGAAAAATAATTTCTCTTAAGCTATGGTTTTAGCAAATTTGTATCTATTATTTATGCATTACCTATGCATCGTCGATATGATTTCAGAATATGCATAAATGCGAATCCCTCCATATCTGTAAACTGGAAACAGGTGACATGTATCCTATAAAGTTCTCTCATCTGAGTCAATGCTTCTGCGGTGTCACAGACAGTTGTGACATATGCCATGAATTTATCGAGGAACGATTTTCAGCATAAATTACCTGCTTTGAGAGGGGTAAAAAAATCGTCGTAAATTAGAACCGATTTCTTAAGGAACGGGCCAGTATTACACTTCCCACCTTCTTCACTTTCAGCTCCCCCCAAAATCGATTCCATTTCCTTGATAAACTTCCCAATCGCTATCGGAAAATAAAAAAAATAATAATAAAATTTCGCTCTTTCTCTCTTTGAGAAGGAATTGGACCGAAAAATCTGATCCAATTTTCCGAATATAAATTTCGACCTCGGTAAAATTTGTTTTCAATGGGTAATCAATCTTTGAGAGATATTCTTATCGGATAGAAATACTTCTAATCTTAAATACTTTGTTAATTAATTCAGCTTCATTTTTCATAGTGACCACAGAATTTAATGATGTAGTGATGCATTGGATAGTATGTAAAGAAACGGATAACATTTTACCGTGGCGTGCGAATGAAGAGATAAAGGTAGTAATATTTCGTCTCAACGTTTTAAATATTTTCAGCATATTCTCTTTCCCGCTTGCTATTTATTCTTCCAAAAAAAGGGCGCACCTTAAGGTAGAGGATGTAATTACCTTATTCCATTTCCCTGGCTTTTATTTTCTCTATGCTTTCTGGGATTTCTCGGCGCATTTTGTTTACCACTTACGCAATTTATGTAGCCGTACGGAAAGTACAGACGAGGGAGGTCAGAGTGGCGTAAAATTGCGCGACTGCCTTGAGTCTCTACAGAGGAGTTGACTAACACACGACTCGGATTCCCTACCTTCGTTCTGCGAGCAGTTCTGTCCGCTGATGTTGAGTCTCAATTACATCATTATGTGTGCGTAAAATGACGAATTTCTTATTTGCTCTTCTGCCCCAGCAATATTTGATCAGAAAATGCATAACAGGTCTATTTTTGACGAAAGATTATGGGTGGTTTGCTCTAGATTGAGAGAATTATTTTGAATTAGTTGAAAGAGGAGGAATACGGAAGAGGATGGAATTCTCGTGGAGTATGTTTAGTTGATTGAAAGTTATATTAAGAACTGCTAAGAAGGAAACTAAGACGAAGCTAAATAAGGCTACTTTTTCAGCCTTTATAATTTATTAATAAAGCTGAAATAATAAAATAATTTACGTTAATCTTAAATATCTCTGTGCTGAAATTAGTATAAAGGTATGCCTACAAGGGTTTATTCTAAGGAGATCAGAAACATGAGGAAACCTGAATTCATAATGGGAACACAATATTTGTGTTCGAGGCATATTAATAATAAAGCTTAATAATTTTAAAAAATGGGTAATTAAGGATAATTGGTCTTAATTAATTAGTAAGAAATAATTATGGAAAATTAAGGATTCCATTTACAACGTATTGTTTTCATTATTATTTCTTTTAAGTGTTGATCAACCAATACCTTTTATTCCAAATAATTTTTTAATAAAGAGAGTAAAGCTACAACGAAACTTGAAACATACCGGAATTTCCAAGAAAAGCTAAAGTCAAAAACAGGCAAGAAGTTGACCGAAGAAAGAAAAGAAAAACACCAAGAACGAATTCAGAAATATTGGATTAAAGTTAAAAACCAAGTAAGAAGACAGCTGAAATAACGTGGTTCACAGCTAGCCACCATGTAAAGAGCAAGAAGAGAGTCATCGATCAGAGAAACAGAGTTAATTATAAGAGCAATTATTATTAATTCCAAATGAGAGAAGAGGAAAAATGAGATTTGTATACAGAGGTAAAATGAGAAGTCCATTTAAGATCAATTATTTTTAAAAGAGGAAGACATATTGAAAGTTTTCTTATCCAAGCAGTCGTTTAATGTAATGAAGTTTTTTATTCCAATTTTTAGGGAAGAATAAACTTGAAATATTGGGTTCAGTCTCAAATACTAAAGAGAATAAGATAATAAGAACGGAACTTAATTATTACTCTAGTGGTATTTTAAGTAGATTATGTAGCCATAATAGGTGGAATGAGATGCGATAATAAACCTCTGTCAAAAGTTTCCCTTTTAGAAGTGTTCTTTAACTCGGCATGAAAAAATTTACCGTTAAATTTCTGATTGCCTCATGGAACCTGAGAAAAACCGTTATTCCGAAACATAGAGTACCTGTTACGTTTCATTGACATATGCTGATAATTAATGTGCACTGCGACATCATAAGCTTGAAAATTACTAAACTAATACTAAATTGCTAAGTGAAGTGCTAAATTAATTACAATCACAGTTACTTTATCTTAAAGATTTCTGTTGTACATGAACTAACGATAAAAAGCTCTGTAATAAAGAAGGAATATTTGTTTCAGCTTAAATCAAGTATCATTCTTCTGTAACAAAAGGCTTTTTACAAACTTTAGAGTGAAAATTTGTTTGAGCGTGTAGCTAGGACTTTTCACGTAATGCAGGTTTTTCGTAACTATTTGATGCGTAGTTCGTACAATTATGCTTCATTGGCAACTCAAGTTAGGCATTAATGTATCTCATTAGATTTTCATCCTTTAGTTTGTAATTATCCGCTCAAATAAACGCCCTATCTCGGAGAGGGTTTTATCATAATACAATACGTAGGCACATGGGAAAGAGAGGAGAGACAAAGGTCAGGATGCAATTCTCTATGGATATCGTGGTTGGAAAATCCGAATTCGATTCACGTAGCACTCTGGGTGGTCTGCGGTAGGGATGGAAGGTGCCCCTTTGGGAGGGGGAGGCTTAATAGGACTGATGCGGCTCGTGTATCTTTAAAAACATTCCGTAGGAGACGCTTCTGGAGGAACAATATTTTTTTTCTCCCTTCCGTCGGAGAAGTGATTTTTCTTGCCACCTCCTCCCATCACTCTGGGCTCCTTCAGCGTCGTAACACCTTCATCCTTCCCTCTCGTCTCCATCTGCAGGTGGCCCTCACCAACGCGCAGGGAATTCCCATTGTTTTTCTCCCCATCCGCTCCTAAGGGCGAGGAGTATTTATCGCCTCGCTACAGTCTTTCGAGGGTATTTTTTTTCCGTGGAAGCTGTCGTCGCGACTCAAAAATTAATGGCTACACTGATTGTTAACGGCGTTCCCTTGGTGAATTTTTCACCTGCCGCGCGAAAATATTAAGGCGTCAAAAACGTGTCTCTCATTCTTTTTTGCACCACATGGGTGTCGGCTCTTCCAGGTCATGATGTAGATGGTAATGAAAAAAACCGAGGTATTCATTTATCTGAATATAATATCTCACTTCTCTTTCGGGTATATAGCGCAATTAAATACTTTTTACCGAGTACCAACTGAGAGAGATTATTAATATAATAATTTAAATTCAGTATTATATTTTTCCAAAGTTCCTACAAAGCATAATTATTTTTTTTAATTATTTTAGGGAGAAAAAGTCACCAGATACAATTAAAAAATGAAAATATATTGTATCAGTCTTTATTGTTTAAATGAGTTCTGCTATTAAAATTGGTTTATTAAATAGCATGATACGCATGCAATTCATTGAAAGTTACTTCGAAATACACATGAAAACAAGGACTGACAGGTAGAAAATGGCAGAAACTTTAGGATTAAAATATTCGGCCTTCTTTATCCTGTGAATAGTACCATTTTAAAAAACTTCCTTTTACTTAATTCATTAGTGATTTACTTCGGTATGGTGAATATTCAAAAATAAATAACTGTCGAGCATTATAAAAAGAGATTTTGGTCCTCAGGGATATTATGTAAATTTCATAAGAATGTGTTCTCTATTTTCAAATATCTGCCTTTTAGGTCGTAAAATAAATGCATTGAAAAATAAGAAAAAAATTAAAATTTAGGGATTTTTTAAGTAACGCACTGCTACGTATTTCCAAGTTTTTTTCACTTATTTTATATGAAGTTTATTTACAAATTTTTCCATGTAGTTTTGTATCCCTATTTCAATGTGTAAGAGAATACGCCTTTGTATTTTTTTATAAATCAGCAAAAGTATAAAAATGATACCTACTGAAATGCAGCAACCAGGATTAAAATACTACACCATAACAAAGTATAAAAAGATGTATGTTACTGCGTTTCCATCACCCCGGAATTAATGTCATTTCTAAATTAAAAGCTTCCTGATCAAACAATAAATCACAGTAATCAACTTGAAGGTCAGCGTGGTGGGTGAGGGTAGAGCTCTACCCAGTGCTAAGCCCAACGGCGTGTGAAACTCACATATCAGGGTAGGATAGCCAGTTTTTTTTTCGGTACCGCCCGTGATTTCCCAGGATAAACTGGTGCCCGAAAAATGGTAAATATTTTGGGTGAAGCTGAGGGTGCCCAGAGGCGGCACCCGGTCATTACTTGCTTTCCGTCCTACCAAACCTAATTCGTAATATCGTAACCTCCCTGTGCCCGCTAAACGACTATCATAAGTTATCTATTCCCTCAATTCCCCTCCTAGCTTTTCTCTCTTCACTAAAAACCCATGTCCCTTCCTACCTACCCAGAATCCATTCTTCTTCCACGTGTTCCACACCCACCCCCTCGTACTTCCCTCAATTCTGGCTTTTTCTTTTGAAGAAGGTGGTTTTGCAGACACCAAAAATTCAAAAATACCGAGTGTTATCCTTCTATTGTGTCTCTTTTATTAAATGATGAAGAAATATATATATATATATATATCAACCTTTGTACGATATACTTCCCAGGAATACATCGACTCCGGACTTTTCTGAAAG
>LYUA01000037.1:1291139-1302907 GCA_002093875.1 Calopteryx splendens | reverse complement strand
CATAAGATTTTTTTAATTGCGGTGAAATATAAAACGCTTAAATATATATATATATCTATTGTTTAAAAAAGACCCCGGTGCTATATTTATTTAATGCTTGCCAATTATAATGCAAAAATGGCTCAATCAAGGTTTTAATTTGGGTTCAATTTTATTAATAATGTTATTTTTGGAAGATGTAAAGAGGAGGCGAGGATGGATGAGGACTTTGGGAATTAAGTACACTAAGTGCACTTAATGCACTAAGTAATTAAGTGCACTAAGGCGATAGACCAACCGGATACTGGAAATTGCTTTGAAAGAGAATTGGATGGATAGGAAATAAACTTCATTTCCGTGGAAATTTTGATACCCTAGAAAAAAATATATAATATTTGTGGATACAAACTATTAGTATTAATATAAAAATTAATTTTCGGAATCATTATGAGATTTAGATTTATGAAATGATAGAGGAAATACGTGGAAAAACTATATGGTAGAGCCACAATATGCGTTAAGCGGGAGGTGAATGACATATACTTTAGGTATAAGGTAGGTATAATTATTTTATATAATATATTTTTGGACTTCTTTATCAATGGCTGAGTATTTAAAATAAATAGTTAAAAATATTGTTCCACCCATATTTTTTTTCAAAGAAGAAATCTTTTTGTGCAAATATTATTAGTTTCTAAGTACGATGATAAACTCTGTTCATTATAATCCCCCATTGACTTTCAACTGCTACTTCACCTAGCTAGGCTGACTTATTTCTGAGTTACTAGTCTATCGCAGAACTATGTTTCATATTTTACCCTTGAAACCCGAGTGATAGTAGGCATGACAATAGCAGTAAACTTGATGAATGGCAGCTAATTGAACCTAAATTTGTCACCATTCATTTGGCAAAGGCTTTTAAATATCCCATCGAAATTATTTTCTCTTATTATATTATCGCATTAATTCTTGGGTGTCAGAAAAATTTACATTTTTTTCTTATCTCGAATCCGCAAGAGAGGTACTAGTGGAAATATCATTTCAGAAATATTAACTAAATTCTCGTCCAATTCGCCAACTTGAAGTCTTAAAAGTACTAAATTTAAAAGATTTTTCAAATAATTCAAAAAAGAATAAATAATCTTTAAGGCCTCTTTTTCATTAGAACACTTCGTTTGAAGTGTATCCTACGGCAAGATGCACTTATCATTTAAATTTTATGGAAATCCTTGAGGGCACCAGGGAGATCTCTCACTCAATTGCCTTTATATTGTCACTCGTAGCTTCACTGATACTGTGACGGGGTTTTGGGATTTTTATTCCACGAGATTCCTTCAACATGGCACACCAGGTTAGCAAAGGTGTTTTGATCTCCACGCGCCACATTTTAAAGGGACCAGAAAACCAATTTCAATATGTTTTCGATAAAAAAAAACAAAATGATTATATTAGTATTTATACCTTTATTTGTTCATCTCGGCGCCATTATTAGATGTGTAATACCTAGATAAAGAGTGAAATTCACCTCATCATCCCACCTTTTCAACGGCAAGCACCGACCGAGTTACCTCCATGCCGTCTCATTTCGACCGCTTATGTTTAATTTAATTGCATACTTTATCATGCATGCACCTTTCCTATGGAGAAATTCAGGTACAACTATGTCTATGCATAACTATGTCTTAAAAGTTACCAATCTGCAACTAAACTTTAAATTTGTCTTCCATGGTGGTTCATATCCGCCTTGTTATTAATCACCGAGTAGATATTAAAGGTAAGCCCACATCAGGTCAACACCGGTGCCTCCAATGCATATATTTCAACCCCCCCAGCAAAATTCACTTGGATCCCATCGTCCTCCGAAGTTGACTCTACTCATCTCGCTCACTCCCTTGCCCGTACCGGGACGCGACCTCTCCCCGACCTTCATGCACTTGAACCCCCTTAAACAGCGCGGGAGAGAGCATTAGCGAATGACTCGTGACCCCTTTTCGACGAATTCCTCCCTCCATTTCCAACCAAGCGTCCCCATCTCCCGTCACGTGTCCTCGCTATCTGCCGTCCCATCTCCAAACTCCAGCGTCGCATCCCTCCCCACCTTCTTCTTCTGTGCTCTTGCCACTCACCAGCCTCCTCTCTCAACCCCCCACCCCATTCCTCCCTCCTTCATCATCATTCTCCAACCCCGCTGGCCTCCATCACCATTCATCCTCATTCTCAAAGCCCCGAGCCCCGCGTCCGTTCTTGGGACTCCCTGCCTCCTCCCCTCTCTTCAATGCTGTTCCTTGAAGAGTGGAAATACTCGTGGGTGTGGTGAGCTCCAGCTCTTCAAGACGGAGTGGGCAAGTCCTCCGTCCTAGAATGTCTCAAAATGTTACCATCTCGTTTCCATCCGAATTAAAAATAAAATTAAATATGGATTCAATTGGTTCTTTTCGAGCTATGGATTCGCCTCAAGGCTGTGAAGATAAGGAAGCTCATTTTTATCGGTCTGGAAGTAAAATTCCAATGATTAGCTTCTTGTTTCAAGACTTTTATTCCATTTGGGTGAAGATATTTGTCCATATTTCGGTCAGGGAAGCTGGGATAACGATCGGCTACCTCGAAATTCGTTAGCTGTTCATACCCGTATATGCTCTCCTGATTTTTTTCCTTTATGTGGCGTTTCACTGACATTTCAAAAGACCTCACGCTTAGTTATATTCCCAAATACCAAATTACAACTATTTCTGAGTTACTATTTAATTTCAATAGGTGTTTTATATAGCTCTTTACCTAAACGTGAAGATATCTGGATTATAATTTCATATTTACGTTCCCCTTACTTTAGGGAGATTTAGTGTGGAATAAAGTGACTATTTTCAGCATTGATTCTCCTTTTGGGAATTATAAATTATGTAAACTTTCATTTTTATGGAAGAATATTTTTATACTTGTGCGTATTTTGTTGGAGTTGTGAGGGTTGGTGTAAAATTCACAGTGTCTCTCAAGTTTAAATGTATTTCAAATAGGTTTTAGAAAACCCTTGCCTGCAAGAGCTTCATACTCATTTTTCCAGTGTGGGGAATAAAGGTATATTCAGCGAAAAAGATATTCCATAATGATTGATATGCATTGATTATAAGTCCATAATCCGAATTATACAGAATGAGAGTTCCAGGACTTTTAAATGGAATTTGAAAACAATGCTTTTTCTTAAATTTCCATTTGATAGCCTTAAATTGGAAAAATTTCATTACGAATCTAGAACCTGTCTTTGTCAGTCAATATAACTGAATTTAGACTATGATTAGAACACTTGAACCGTGTTTCCGAATGGTTGCGCTAAATAATTTATCTTTGCCTTCAAATGGTGTGACAGATGGACCTATCACTTTTGGCTTCCCGTTCGAGAAATTAATATACTTCACATATAATATATTTTATAGTTTAACAAGGTGATAAAATGTAATAGTAGGCAATGGATTACAAAAAAAATGAACTGAAAAGACTTTCTTGTGTTATTTCTCGATCCATCAATAATATGAAATTTATTCCAACATGAAGGTCTCCAAGAGGAAGTTTACCTTGAAAGTTCATGCATAGAGATGTCTTTGAAGCATTATACTGGTAAAATATGTGCTGTGCTTGGACTACATGGTGGTTTGCGTTTTAGTTTTCCAAGAAACTTGGTTTCCGAGTAAGTCCCGAGGGTCCTCTATAAATAGCGGAACCGCGTTCGAACTTTTCTCCATTGCACTCACAGCATTTTTTTTATTTTTTCCCACACTTATATGCCAGAACCAATAAGTGTGTCGATAAATAAGAAAGTCAAAGACGTTTTAACCGTGCTCTAGTTCTATAATCACTATTAATTTGAATACCCCTTCCTCTATCTATCTCTGTTTTACTCATATCTTGCCATAATGTCTTTTCTTTGTTTTTTTTTATTCTGAACCTTTCTTGCCTTAACTCGGTGTTATTCACTTTCATCGCTAGCTTCAATTTCTCTTTGATTCGTGAATCCAGCTCGTCCTTAATCACCCCAAGTGAAGAAGGATTAATAATGAAGAAAATGAAATTTCATTTTAAATGTTCACTGCACTGCTTATTCCGTATTGTTTCAACATCCAAGTGCCAGCAGTTGTCTAATCTTGTTGTCTTGTCCAATCAATTGTATTTCAGCAAAAATATTCAATCAATTCGTTGAATTACTGAATGTTACGTACAGTTCAGGACATATTTTTTAATGCCACGAGATTCGTAGGAATGGAGGGATCGGTGGAAAAAAATGAATGAACGACTCTCTTTACCATTAAAGAAAAATTTCTCATTTCTACATCTTGTTCACAGAGCAGTAAGTGTTTATGCAACTGCCCTCATTAGCTTCCTTCGGGGCCGATTCTCTGCTGCTCTTGCCCAACGTGTCGTGACCACGATCAAAAACCCAGTTCCTTCTTGCCTCCCTTCATATATTCCTTTCCAGTTGCCTCCCTTGAGGTTTGAGAAGACAACGCTCTCGAAGGCCAATAAAACGGGCGGCTACCAGTCGTTCCACTTCTCTGCTCGGCACAATAATAAATTACTTCACTCAATTACTACTTCCTCACTGATTTCTAAGTATTCGGAATTTCATCAATGTACGTACTCTCAGTAGTTATCCCCGCAAAAATCTCATGCAATGTAAAAAAATGGATTTCGAGGAACGAAGTTATTCGACGATACATCATGCTAATGTTCTTTAAATTTAATTCGATATAAAATAAGAAATGGCTCAAATTTGTGCCTCATATTTTCCTTTTCGTGAAATTATAATGCATTATGGCACATCGTTCATCTTCATAAGAAATCCTCAATTTTAGGGTTAGTTTGACGCAGCTCTTAATGCCTTCATATTTCGCATGTCAAATGTGCCATTACTTATTTCACTAACCTTACCTCGCGTAAGAAACTTTAGTTCTATTTCAGTACCTTCGTCAGTTAACTACTTACATCATGTTGTGGACTGTAAATACTTACTCTTCTTCGCTGTTTGTCATCGATTTAGGTTTTCGCCCATTCATCGTAGGTCTTCTTTAGTGTTTTGTTTTTTCCATTAGATTCATATGCACTCATCATGACATTTCATAGCTCTAATAGGCAGAATTTGTTTCCTGTCTCGATTAAGTATCACAGAGTAGGTAAAGAAACAGCAATGAATCTGATTCTAGAAAACGTTACCTGACGAATATTTTTATACTTTTTTTAGAATTCATTGCAGTCTGAAGAAAAATGTTTTTCTTATTATTCAATCTTTCGATAGCTTGTAAACACAATTTAAAAAGTTATGGATACTAATTAAACCTGAACGAAAGATATAGCCTTTAATGGCACACGAGCGCAAATATCTACATCCTGGACATAAAATATAATCGATTGGTTTCAAATGAACGACGTGATCGATGAACATATATTGGCCAATATATTTTTTCGAACTCGAATCCTTTATGCCTTTCCTTTTAAATGTAATTGATGTGTGAATGCATGTAAATCAAAATTAAGTTAAATCTTATATCACAGTACTTATTGCTATTTTCAGCATTTTAATTTTTGACTAAATAATGCGCAGTAAAATCATATTACTCAAGTATATATTTAAATCAAGCCTGACATAATCGTGGCTGAAAAAGCTGTATAAACCATTTCAAATAGTTAATAAAATACTTGCTGCGATAACGTATTGCACAGTGGCAAGAAAAGGCTTTGAAATTAATGTTAGATAATATGAGAAATATTGACTGAGTAAATAATTTGGCGTTCTTTACTCGAGGATAATTAACGCTGATGTTAAAAATGAATCTTGTAGAGGACTCTTTGAAAAAATAAATTGAAAAATAAATTAAAAGCTGAATGAAAAATTATAAAAATACATAAATAAATATGATAAAATAAATTTAAAAATGTATAAATAAAAGTAATAAAAATAATAATAAAAGTTCAAAAACCGAAGATTATGACTGATATTTAAAAAAATAAGTTTAGAACTGCAGTCGAGACAACGCTCCACTGCATTACCTACTACTAATCCTAGTATTTTTCGATGCCAGTCGAAGCGGAGGGTTATTTTTGGTAATCTTCTTCCCTTAAGAGCATCGCCGCCTTGCTAAGCTTTTATTCTGCGTGAACTCCCGAGAATCCCTATAATTTTTTCCGCGGGGGGTCAAAAAATACAGAGCAAATGAAAATCAATCTGCCAGTCCACGGCACGCACTCCTCAGCCTTTCCCCTAATATTCCCCCAAAACCATCTCTCGTCCCGCACACCTACTCGCGGCTTCGCACGCACACCCAAGCTTGTAGGCGCTCGCCCGCCACTCCATTCCCACCCCTCACTCCCTCTCACCCTTTCTCGCGATCCCTTTCATATCCTTTCCATAACAAATCCTCCCGGATAAAAAAAAGGGGGAAAACCTTTGTTACCCTCTACCGACGCATTCTACTTTCTCCGCGTCTCCGACGGCGGCAGATGTGCCCCGAGAGGTCGCTACGTGTCCCGCATCCCGGATCAGTCTTTTAAGGGGTTGTTGTACACGGGACGCGTGGGGGGGGAGGGAGGAAGGGGGGCGGGCGTGTCGGATAGGGCGTGGTGGTGCGGAGGGGTAGGGCTTTGGAGAGGGTCGGAGGAGAGTCTCGGGGAAGGGCGCTTCTCGAGGAGATGTCATGAGGGGGGGGAGAGGGGAGCGGATGGTTTCTATGGCCTGTGCGGGTGGAAATAAAAATAAAATTGTTCTTATTTCTCTCCGCTCTTTATCTTTTTTTTCCACTCCGCTTTTTTCTTCTCCACCACCAGAAAAAAAGGTGACTGATGCATTCCGATCCCATTCCCGGGTTTTTCTTTCCCGACCCCCCGCACGCCCACTACCCCAAGCACCACGCTCCCCGACCGGAGTTCCGGTGGAAGACGGGTCTCACGCACGTGAAAGGATTTCGTTACCTTTTCCCCATTTAATCAAAACAGGGAAATCCGGTCCTTTTGGATGATCCGAGAGGTTCTCCCTCATTTACTTTTCGATTGAATCAAGCTCTCTTCACTTTGACGCTTTAGCGAGTCGAAAGCGAAGTATTTCAGATGACCTCAAATGCCTCCCAGTTATAGCATACCCGATGTAATAATTGGTGTTTGCATGGTTTTAATCACCACTACCAGTGTCTTTGCAGAATCTTCATTGCCATTTCGCTTATGCCGAAGACATGTGCGGGAAATGAAAAAGTTACTAGAGAAAAAAAATATTTCTGCTGAAAAAGGTTTTAGAGGGAACTATCACAAATTCAGTCAGTGCATTAAGCTTTTACTTTGACGCTTAGAACACCATTGTAATGATAATTGTAGGCCGATGTTGAACCAAAACCTTTGGTGGATTAGGCTAGTGCACCAGTCTTGACTTACCATCTGTTGGACATGGGCTTGTATTTAGATTACCTACTTCAAAATTTTAAAATATAAAGTTTGTGTAACGCATATTTGAATGATTATATTTTATTTTAGACTTGAAAATTCAGGTGCACACTAATTGTGATATTGACAATTTTAAAAGTTTCATAATTTAGCGTATGGGCTACATTGTCTATATAGTCGTAACATAGCCCATTTAAGATTTCTCGTTTTCATTATCTTAACGCGCCTTTAAGCTTAAGACAATGTTCAACGCTTCATTCGCACTTGCAAAACTAAAATAAAAAGAATAGAACATTTCACCGTGTATTATGAGTCATATGGCGCAATTAATTAATTTACTGGATTGTTTATGATCTTTTTTTATCTTTCAAATACGTATATTAATTCTTACTTCGTGGGGTAAGTAACGGAAGAACACTTAACGATATTATTATATTGAGTTTCCTTTTTACTATTTGTCTTCATATGACTTGATAACACCGTCATCATAGTGTTTTAACTATTCCAACCTTGATTTGCAAAATTTCATATTCTCTTGCAATAAGCCTCCCTCCTCCAATGATTTCATCTATAATTTCATTTTCCTTGATGGAAATTGGCCTCTCTTCTATTTATACCATTACATGATTCTCTCCGATTTGTATTCAGTAAATTTCGTGCCTAAAAATACGTTGAATTAGTTTTTCCTTTCTTTTGGCAGTAGCTTTTCATTGGGCGTATGCTTTGATCACACTTCGAAGGATTTTTAATTCGTCACTCTACCTGTCCGTTTTATTGTCATCATTCTTCGGAGTCATGTTCCCATCTATTTTAGTAATATATCCTCTTCTGCTGTCATTTTCGTGTATCAATCAGTTGACTTCAACAAATGAAGAAATAGTTGCATGGGTAGGTACGTCTATAATCTTTAATTGGTCTATAATCTTTTCTTGTTCTAGGCCAGTTTAAATCCATTCTAGATTACTTTGAGTTGTTTAATTGCTTCTTTTGATAATAAATTGTATTTCATGTCGATATCCTGCTACCTATCTTTGTTTTGATTTTTTCATCATTCTAGGGAGCAAACTTATACCGCTTACTTAAGCGATTTCATGGATGATAACTTGATTTTTGAAGACTTTTCCAGTCAGCTGCGTGTGTTTTCATTCGTATAAAACTTGCTCCTCTATGTTCGTTGTAGAAGCGGAATAAAGTATATTACTTCTGTCCTGGGAGTCCACCAAAATAAATGCTTAAACATATATTCAGAAAGAGCCGTCTCTACGAACTGTTACTGAACTGCAAAATCACTATTTAGTTAATTAATTGGCCATGTCCAGTACTCCAGCTACTCACAGTTCTTAGTGAATCAAATGGTGAACACTGTGAAGAAATGAGAATGTAACTGAGACGAGTTACTTTCGGCACTCCAATCTCTCCTATTAACTATATGAATATAATCACAATGATTAACTCTGCAAATTGATTCAAAGCTCTTGTTTATAAATTAATTGTATTATCATCTTTCTAATTGATCATAAGCTTTTTATTCACGACTCAAGTAGAGTGATACCCTTCGAAAATCCTTGTTAAGACGGATTCATCTTATCCCTTCCATCACCAACTGAATTAATGGCTCGATTTCCGGAGTAAGATTTCCCATTTCCATTATCTTAGCGCGCCTTTAAGCTAACTCCTAATCAAGAAAGGCATCACTTAACCCAAATCCTGCCGCGCTTCTGAGCCACTCTTCGTGATTAAGTATCGTGCCATAAGCCAATCCCTGACATTATAGCGTCCTCGTCCTCTCTTTGTGCATTCTCTTTCGTATTTTCCTCAATTCCTAACGAAGGCAACATCGGTTCTTGGCCCCACTTCGATTAAAAGGCTTTCATTCAACCACCCTCTTGGTCCTAAGGTGTGTTCCATTGCTTTTGCTTCGTCATAGGCGATCATGAGACGAAATCTTTGTATTGAGGAAGTGAAGTCAACGCTGGAATTAGAAGAAAGGTAATTAAAAGTGGGACCGGAGGATTTCGTGCCTCCCCAATTCCTTTTTTCGATTCTCCTCGACTCCGCTGAGTTTCAATCTGCGGAGTACTTCCTCCGGCTGCTCTTTGATTCACGTAGTCCGTTGGCATCAGTTCCTTGGACCTGGAGTCTGATGTTGTAGCTAACGTAATTGGCAGCCATGGAAATGGGGTCAAAATTCTCTACGCTGCTGTTTATATCAAATTTTTACTTCTACAAATAGTATACCTTAATGCATAATTATTGATAATGTATAAAATATTTCATCGATCAATTGTTTTTATTTAAAAGTTTTTAATTACTGAAATGCTGCAAAGGAAGCTTAATCATCTAAGCCAGCCGTATTTAAAGGAAAAAATCCAATTAAGCATGTGTAAAATTGGTGTTTGCAATATTTTTTTTTGGAATGCATTTGAACTAAAGTGGATTCTAAATATCAATATCAAGATTATGTAAATAACTATCTCGTATCTGCAAAGTTTCCTCTCCGAATGAGAACGTGATGACTCAGAATTTCTCTTCATTTAGTATTCCACGAGCTATATCCAAAGTCACCCTAGAAAGCCCAAATAAAATTGTGCAGTCTTTCTTGAATTAAAATTTTGGCAAGAATAGACAGCAATTTTATTATTCATTTCCCTCTATTTTCTTTGGTGCCCTTCAATTTTCATTTTTTGCAATTGCTTCATCTTCCCATAATTATATAAATTCATGCATGGTATTTTTTATTAATTTTTAGAAGTCTTTATAAATTCAAGCAATTGTTTCTATTTGTTCATGTATCTCTTGTTTCTTTCTAATCATTTAATTGACGCTCTATTTTTTATTTTTGGGACGTCATCGACACTAAAAACTGCAGGTATACATATTACTATCCAAATTGAATGTAATTTCTGAATGCATACTTTTATCGCAAATTGCGTTGCACTTCTCGAGGAATATTCATATTGATCTATTTCAAAAGTCAAAGATTTATTATTTATACTAATTTTTGAAAAAAAATATTTACCTCAAAATATATTGAAAAATAATTGCAATTTTTGAGATAAACATGGGAACAATTAAGATGTTTTTAAAATGGAAACTAGGTCACCCCGCCTTATAATTTGCAGATTCCTCAATTTATATGCCTATATTAAATCTCTAATTGTATCGATGCAAAAAATAACCTCGGTTACCTAATCTTTTTTATGTAACAAACGAGATTCCGAGCGCAATAGTGCAATAGTTCATCTACTTTTTTAAATTACCACTCAATATTTTACAAACTCAGAGTCTCAGAGACGTGCCAGGGATTTTACATCACTAAACATTAAGAAAACATGAATATAATTTCCGACATTAAAAATTAATTTGGTGATATTTTCGTTTCGAATAATTTTTAATGGCTGTTTGTAGCGTTTTCCAATGATTTAGTAAAGAATTTCGGAGACTATTCAATGAATGTATTCCCAATAAAATCAAACCAACGGAGATTACGACTGACAAGGCATTGTGGGGTTAGAGTGTCTCATCAGCTCTCAGTATTCAACTCGCATAATTCACATTTATCCAGTTGGTTACGTCTTGTATGTTATTTTTCCTCTAATGGCTCTCATTGAACTTTTCCCTATAATCGCAAACGTTTTCCGTCAGCTCAGAAGGATACATTGAAAACTAGTTTCTTTTTACCCTGGGTAACACTATTAGCTGTTACATAATTCACCTCCTGCAATTCATAGAATCATGTCCTCTACCAATTAAAACTTACGGAGTTCATCATCGTCCTCAATTATCAATTGCACGGGTCTCCGGCCCCCGGGTTTTTCTCATCCTAAAAATTGGACCCTCCTCCGTCCACCTCCCTTCTTCCCGGCACAAAGTGAGCAGACGAGGTCGAGTAGTCCCTAATTCAAAATGTAACGTTCAATTTGGGGTGATACGCCTCAAATCCCCCCACTCCTCTCATCCCCTACCCCCCGCCAATCCCATCCTGCACCAAATCTCCTTCATGACCGCTCGGCCAATCGCGACCGGTGGCCTCGGGTGCGGGGCGGTGGTGGGTGGTGGACGGGCCGGGAAAGGGCTCCGGGGGGGAGGGGGAGGAGAGGGGTGGGCAGGGGATGTGGGAAAGGAGATGAGAAATGGGGAAGTAGCAAGTTCCCGGGTCCTTTTTCTTCGCCTACCTTCGCGGGCAAGGCCCCGTCCCGCCCCGGCCTCCCTTCCCCCCGCCCATCCGATCCTTCCGTCCGACCTCACTTTTGTCCGACCGGGCCCCCCCCCCATCTCCCTTCCTCCTCCTCCCCCCGAGTCCTCAATGCCTCCCCCACACCGCGCGCTTCCCTTTCAGCCTCTCCGCGTGGGGAGAGTGGGGGGGGGGGATCGCA
>LYUA01000037.1:1258765-1274671 GCA_002093875.1 Calopteryx splendens | reverse complement strand
TCCATCCCCCATGTCCCACCACACTGCTCCAGCGTCCCGCGTGTTACCCATTTCACTTTGTTCCGCTCCTTCTACTCCGGCTCTTTCGGTCGACCTTAATTCCGGCATCCGTTTACGGCATGTTTTACGGTAATCCAATGCGCGCATCTCCGGGAGCACATTTTTTATTTAATAAATTTCCTTTGGCCCATTGTCCTCTTTAAAGTCCTGTTTCCACATTTATGTTCGCAGCCATAAGTATATTTTCTTTAAATTGAAGTTATCTGTTACGTGCTATTATTTTTAAGGGTCTTTATGTCATTATAAGTTCAAGTTACATCATAATAAGTAACCTCGAAATAAAAGTTCACTTAGGCACTTAAGTATATATAAAGTAGCATTGTAGGATTCTTTATCTTAGGGGAAGATGCTTGGTGAAAGACTTAGTTCATTTTCATAAAAATAACTCATTACGAATGTTATGAAAACAATATCAAGAGTTGATTTAATTCTGTAAAGTAATTCAAATAGTAAATGGGTTATAAAACATTTCCATAATTTACTCATTTGGAGGCTAAAATTTCGAAGAATTAATATTTTTATCCATATTAAGTACATGACTTTACCACCCTAATCCACCCATCAACGGATTGCCATATTGAATACAATGCTGAAATGCTATAGAACATAAAGCAATATGATACTTTCGCTGTATACGTCGGTTATCAAATTTACCAATGGAAACGACAAATAAATTATATATATGCATAAGCGTATTAAATATGTTATGAATACGCATTCGGTTCGTTCAAAACAGCGTTCTATAGGTTTATTTTTGAAGATTTATATTTAAAACGTTTTACATGGTAAATTGCTTCAATATGAGCATAATGTTTTCTCCTGTTTTGATAACTTTCAGTCAATATTACTGACTTCTTCATGAAAGTATAAACATCACGAGCGGAAATCATTTAGAGGTAAGATATCTGCATTATGTAAGTACGAGCAGGGGGTTTAGTAGTGGTGGCTCTTTTTTATTGAGGAATATATTTTAGTTCCGAATCAAGCGTCATTAAAATTATGATTTTTAAGACACATATTAATGATATTTGTATCAGTTACTTGTGTTTAAAGAGCAGAATTTGAGGAATTGTATTCCTAATTAAAACTAATAAACCACTGGCCACCTCTATGCGGTATTGCATCGTACGTAGGCGCTTAATAATGAAAATATAAAAAAGTAGTTATAAAATTTGAAAAGTCGGAGTTGAATAGTATCATTGTTATAGATTATTTTTTTGAGATTCTAAGATACTCTATAGACACCAGTGAACAAAATAAGTGTCAGAGACATTTTACCATTTTTCAATTGTGAAACGATGCATGCCCAGAAGGGATTTCCTTCCGTAATTTTTATATTTATTTCCGAAATATTTTATCCTGGGGTAATGCGGGAGAGGTATCGATTTTGGCCTTCAAGAGTGCAAAGTGATATGGCCCTATGCTTTCAAGTTCTATTCTGATCAAGGAAGAGTGTCGAGGGATGAAATACTGACGTCACACGGAAGGTGATATCTGCTCTTGACAGGGCACACATGAATGATGGTACCTGTGAATCTCGTTCCTCGCGCCCCGTGCCATACCGTCGTGAATCCTCCCCCCCCCTCGTCATTCCCGGGAAGTTTCCCGTCACTCTCGGTTACTTTCCCCATCCGCACACGGGGCCGCCTCCGCCGCCCGTCATCCCACCCGCCCCACACCGCCTCCCGGTGACTCCGCCTTTTTAGCAGCTTTGTGAGGGGAAAAAGAAATCTCACGCTTCCACCTGGATTCTTCCGGACCCAATGGCCCTTAAACGGCGGCTATATCTCCCGAAATTCGACCGCATCCCCTTAACAGCCCCGAGACTCCATAAATCACATGCCAAACCCCATTTCGACCGAGACTCTACGCCCTGCCAATATGGCTCGGCTGCCAAGTGGCAAGACCACCACCCTCTTCCCATCCGCGTGACAATGGCCGGGGGCGAGGGGGCGTGAGGCAGGCGTTAAAGGATGTGCGGCGGAAAAGGGAGGAGTACAGGCCTGGGGATTTATTAAAACTCGCGCGATTTGCCGTGCCGCGAAACTCCCTTTCGATTTTCTTCCGTGATAACCGCGTTATTCGAGCCGTGTGCCGCCTGTTCTATCTCTTAACCACCAAAATTCGTTCCGAGGTCACAATTTACTCCGAACCGTAACTCAGGTGTAAGGGCTATGAGTTGTTGAGAAACCTTTTTGCAAAGGAAACGGTTAGCTGGATTGCCAAGACATTTTTCTCGATGAATAAATATTCCGGATACCTAACTTTAAATAATATATCTATTATGCAAATGAAAGGATGATGCAATAAAGTATGAGAATGGAATGTAAAATGAGAATAGGAGGAAGATAAAAATAATGGATCGAGTGATGAATTGATAAAATTTCCTAGAATGGTTGAAGATAGGCCGGTGGAAGGCACCAGAAGAAGAGGAAAGGTAATTGAACATACTCTGAGGGACGGCAGTTAACTGGAGACCGTAAAAAGTGAACCACAGAGGGAGGAATTGCAGATGAAGGTACAGAGTGTAAGACGAGAGGCAGCTGATGGAAGACGACAACGCAAGGAACTATGAAGGAATGAAGAGATAAGGAAATAGGAAGATAGTTGGAAAGCTTGGAGACCAATTACAAACCAACCATCAGGTCGATAATCTATGTTTATTTTGATCTAATATTGTCAATATGAGTGAGCTTAGTACGAAGTGAAATGATTAGTGAAATGGTTGACGGCTTTAAGCCTGATACAAATTATAGAGTCAGGTGAAAACACCGATAGGCAACGACCTAGGTTTTGAATGCCGCAAGTTTCGGAAAACTAATAAAGTAATGAATGATGTGATTGTTTTCATGAATGCAGTGCTACGTGTACTCTGAGATTAAGGCTGTAATGTCTCTTTCATCATTATTTAGTTGAAAATTTAGCATATATAACGTATTCTTTATTAATGAATACATTTTCAAGCATGATCAAGGTAAGCATAATTGTTCCGAATTGGTGATGAAATTTGATCTTTAAAAACTTTCTCCCCGCTGCCAAATGTATTGTATAATTCATTTATATTTAAAAATTAATTGATTTTCCTTATTTGATTATGACTAATAATCTGTAGTAGGTATGACTTATCTGCTACAATTTTTTGAGTAGGAAAGAGCGCCGTAGGTCAATTTAACATTGTTTAATTGACCTACGGTGATTGTAAAGCTGACTACCGCCGCAATTACTGGAAATAAAAGCTCAAAGGTACCTGAAAAAACTTTAAAAGTCTCGGTATAAGCTTTATACTACAAATTCTTTAGGAGTCACTATAATATTATAAAATTACTAAAGCCATTGAATAACTTGGGGTGAACTCAAATATAATACAGGTATTTTTTTCTATATTTTATTAATTTGATTTTATTTATTTAATCTTATAGTTTGAATTATGTTTCCAAAAACTCGGAAACAATAAAGAAGAAACAATTTGTACTAGAGAAATTTAACCGAAGCAAATGTATACTAAGAGCTATAATTAATAAATCAGGTTCCAAGCGACAAAGGAGTTAAGCATTCCATTCCTGTTGTTCATTTGTAGGAGGAAAATAGCGCATCATAGAGATCGAATTTGCAACACGTACCTACTATTCTCCCCTTTATCGCCATGGTCCATTTTCCCGGAACGGAGTGCAGAGACGCAACTCGTCTTTTATACGATCCAGATAGGGGTCACATGATCGTGGCGCGACGGCTGGCACAGGGTCAGGGGCAGCGGCGGCGAGGCTCCGGACAATGGAATAACCAAATGACCCCCTCTCCTTTTTTCCCCAAGCGAATATTTGGCCTTCACTTGCGTTCTGGGAATCGATTCCACGGCGCTTCTTTTCACGAAGACTGAATTAAAAACAACCGGGCATTCAGCGATGAAAAGCCGCGATCGGGAGTGATCGTTTCTCGAAATTGACTTTTCACGAGCTTAAATAAAGAGCTGAAAGCTTATGTTTGCGCTGAAAGGGAGGCAAACGATGCATTTGGTTGGTGGTCCATGTCCGCCTCGATAATTTTGAAAGGTGCCTCGATACCCTTTGAATTCACACGGTGGGATCACTTGAAAAATTGTAAATGGATAGCATCATGAGCTATGGGCGAAGGACTCAGGACTCCCAGCTTTCGAGTATTTCCATGAGTTTGGCCATCGAGTATTGAGGATGAAACTTCATGCTAGCGGTTTTTGCCATAATCCTCTCTCTGTAATCATGAGTCGCTAACTCGTTAAGCGTGAATGTGAGTCAACGTAGTTCATCTCAATGTAGTGACATAGTCACAAGGGTCATAGCCTATTATTTTTTAAACTTGTTAAAACCTATTCCACAGAGGAGACCCACTGCTCTTAAATTTCCAATGTTTACGATGAGTTACGAGTTTACGATGTTAAACTTACATTTCTTAATTAAACATTTCTAAGTTAATTTACCATTCATCTTATGAGTCGATGACATTTAATGCATGAGAGTGTAAAATTATTTCTCTAATGTAATTAATTAGGAATTTTCGCTTTTACATATTCCATCAGTGTCAAGGTTAGAACAAAATTACAGTGATTGCTAAATGTAAAATAACCTAACGTTTAGTTCCAGGAAAAAATTATCAATAAATACTTCAATTAAAACTCAAATAAAACGGCGGGATCAGTAAAGTATATCTTTCTGTGATTATTTCCCTGGTTTAATAGTATATTGCTACATTAGTTCTCATACTTAATCCGTTACATTTTGTCACGCAATGCAATATGTCTGAAAGACGATTTTTAAATAGAACGAGTAAAGTTTAATTACGCCTAAATTGAATATTATGCGCTGAAACCTGTATTCAAAGCGTAAATTAAAGTTTTAATTAAATCCAAGGTATATCTTTAATTCTTGCTCTTATATTTGGGCTCCGCTGTATAAATGAAGTAAGGCAGACAGGAATCTCATATTTCATGGAAAAGAATCTGCCATCGCATTTCCTCAACACCGGGAATTGCTCCGAATTCTTTGAAGGATGCTAAAAGGATATATTTTTTTGCTTCTGGTGAAATGCTAGACTTAGTACGTGAGGGACACAGCGAACCTTTCCCGCTTTATCTGTTACGAGCACCAAGGGAACCGTATTTACTGTATTTTTACGGCCAAACTCCAGTAATCGTCTTCTACTTCTCATCTTGTCGTTTGAGTAATGCAAAGGTCAATTTTTTTCGGAAGCCGAAATCATCTGTACGAATGTTGGGACGACAATAGGACTTAGCCATACATCAGCGAGTATAGTTTAACTCTCGACGAGAGCGTTTCCCTAAATTACAATTAAATCTTCTCTGAAATACAGTTTTCTATCTGCTATTATTAAACTCATTATGATGAAACCGCGCATTGCTAATATGCTATGGTACAGGTATTTTTTATTCAGATATTGTCGTAAGTACTATCGTTGCCAGTGCATCTGTGAGAACTATTCACTTGAAAGCTTATCATGAAGGACAGAAAATCACAGTGCAATTAGCTGTAAATATAGTGTCTATAAAAAGGGACTAATTCATTTAACTACTAGGAAATAGCTTCAAATTATTTTCAGCAGTCTATGTTTACCAATCCGAAGTTAGGCCAACAACAGGCCTGCATCGTACTCTATCTTGGCCCAGTCTCTTGACCTTTACCAATGGACATCAACCAAGTTCCTTTTTAAGTTGCCCATCCATATAAAGACCTTACAGTGTCCATCTCTGTGGTTTACAGATCCTCCCAGAAAGCTTTTAAGCAAACTTTCTTGCCTTAAAAGCCGAATCCAGTAAATTTCAGTCTTCCTTATCTGATTTAAAGGGTGAAGTACGTCTTCAATCCTTATCAAATCCTCTCCATTGCTCATTTTCTCTGTCCATTGTATTTCATCAACATTCTTTGGTACCACACCAGTTCTACCAAATGGTACCACCAAAACTCAAATTATTACACTCCTTTTCGTGACTAAACGTGTTCTAGTTTCACGCCCATCAAGTAGGGCATTCCACACATTGGTCTCCTAGAGTAAATTATACCTGCCGGCAAAAAGTATTTTTCCTGACAGTAAGCGCACTATAAAACCACCCTTTGATGTTTTTGAATGAACATGTTAATGTCTCTCATTTCCTTTCGGCTATAAATGAGAAATTAAAAGAGATTTTTTTCTGTGAGTGGTCTTAATGATAATAATCTTTCATGTAACTCTACTAACGTACTATCTAACGTACTAACGTCTCTATTAACGTACTCTGTAATATACATTCATCTTCCGTTTCTTTTGCGATTGGATTATATAAATCTGCTGCCTGCAAATTAACAATGAAGTTTGGCCTAAAGTGTTGCTTTAGCCTCTCGTAAGACAGAAAATGTTAATTTGATAAATCCTGTTGTGGTTTCATAGTTCATCCATTAAATTTCTCAAGTACGGCGAAATCCAGTGCTACGTCATGTTAGCAGAGAAATATTTTCTGTAGCTGCACTTGTGAGAACGGAAAAAATACGTTTCTTTATGTTTCAATATTTGATGATCTATGCTTCTAATGGGACACCATATCACTAATGTCCGTTGTGACTCCAAAATTCTTTATCTTGTTCTGCTTTTCATGGGAAGCAGAAGATTACCGCGCCGGCTTTTGACGACAATACGAAGCAAAATTTAACATAGATGAAACGGTACATTCTAACTCAATAAAACCGCCTCATAAACGACAAATTAAGGTGCCTAATTGTTGCCGACTTCCGGTCATTAACGTCGTGGTGCTCTCCAAATTCATGGGTGAAAGTGACGGAAAACGAAGAGCTGTAAGGAAAGATTTATAGGGACCAAATATTTTGGTCGGGTCTCCAATACATATTTTGATGACCGTGTTTCGCAAGCTAAGATGCAAATCGGAACGACTTCCATAATGGACGTTAGACGTGCATGAGTGGTGGCGGCGATACCCTTACAGCCGAGATGCGCTTCGTCCTCCGGTGATCTTCGCTCGCATTCCCGCTGAAGCCAATTTATACCGTCTTAAGTGGCTACACGCACCCTGGGCCGCGAGAGAGCTGAGCGTTTCAATTTGCGCGCATCAATTCCCGCCGTGCCCCACGCGATGTCCGTTCAGGGGAGCCACACACACACACACACGAAGACACAGAAGCGGACACGCTTATGCATCCCCGGACGCAAGAATCAATTGAAGTAGATCCCTCCCTCCCGTGGCCGGGGCACAACGACCGACCGGTGCTTGCGGACTCCGAATGCCGGCCGTAGGAACGGCGGCGGGGAATGGTTCTTGCCCTAGCGGTTGCAGAGTGGGAGGAAAGCGGGTTTAATGCCCAGGGAGGTGTGTGTGTGTGTGGTTGTGCAGGCGGAGGATCCTAAACAGCATCACCGACCCACTTTATGCTAACCCGTCTCACCTCTCCGAGCGAAACCCTTTTCCACCCTGCCTAACTCCAGACACACCTGCCCTCATTGAATCCACCTCTCCTTCCCGCAGGTCTCTCTCTCTCACTCCTCCTCCGGTACGTAAAGCTGAGTGCTCCTCGACCAAAGGTCCTGGAACCCTCGCCGTTAATGCCCGCCTAGTTGTGGGGGACGGAGTAAGAGCGATCTCGCGCCCCTCCTCTCTCCGATACAGCTCGCATTAAGCTGACAATGGGACAAGGGAATCGACCAGTTCGGTTCTCGGGGCAAGCTGGACAATGCTGGCCTACAATGGGCCGATTCTTTCGGTGTGTAAAAATAAAAGTGAAGTGTCTCCAGGAATGATTTTATCTATGATTCCGTGCTCAATATCGTTTTCCTCCATGGTCAATTTCCTAGCCTACACTTCTTTCATAGTAAAACTAAGAATTGCCGTTAGGTAATTGAATTTTTCGTAGAAGAGAGTTTGTGCGTATAACTGTAATAGACCGTCACAATTAATATATTAAATAACCTGAAAGAACCCAACCAAAGTAGTAATATTAAATATATAATATCAATTCCATACTCAATCCATGAATCCGTCAACCATTAAAAGGGTAAATCGTGTAGTAAAAATAGTGTAGTTATCTCCCTTCGTAAGTGGGCATATTGTGCTATTCTTCGTAATGTAATTATTTATTTTATTAGAATCTAAATACAAGCTATTTTCTATCAAGCTTTTCTTATTTTATTTTGCACGCTCTGAATGTCTTGAATCTTTAACGATAATTTATTTGAATGAATTATATAATTTATGGGCAATATAACATTCTACGCTAAGGCGGAGATAACAATTCAATAAATGTGAAGACCTTTGTCATTAAAGCTCACTTCTGATTCCATGTGGTAAGCATGTTTAGCGTATCGGGCTAATATCGTAATTGTCAAAGATAAGTTGTAAGCCCATCCTTGTTTTATTTGAAGTTAAACCTTTGTTTTGTAATATTTACCTTTGGTAATATCATTTGACTTTATTTTTTAATGTAAGATTTCTTCTTATCGTGCGAATAATGTGGTGTTATACCATTCCCTCCCACAGAAACACTTTGGCCGAATTCGAGACTTTATCCTTCGCGAATACCCTTTTCCACACCTGTGCTATTTGATGCAGAACCGATTTTCTTGATCAAACCAATCAGTGCCTTCTGTTGAAATTTCTTCCTCTCACTATTGATGCAGTGAAGTCATCCTGTAAGAGGCAATTTTCAGTTCAAATGAGCAGATGCAATCAGAAAGGAGAAAGCACATAGTAGTTTAGAAGATAAAAGGTTAATCTGAAGCATTCTCCGAAGAAAACCAAGTTTTTCGAATGCTCATTGAGACACTGGTAATGGATTTATTAGGAACAAAGAAGAAGGATAAACAGGAGGGATGGTCCTAAATGGAAAAACATGGGTCAAACGCCGAAAGAAAAATGAGCATAATTGTGTGATGGCTTAAAAGAGAGAATTTTTGTAAAATAATTTATGATATTAGGAGGTAATCAAGAATTGATAAAGAATTTTCATAGGGTAGGTTTGTAGCCTCCATATCTGCGAATTAACAGAAAAATGAAAGATTGAAAGACTTATTATTATTTTTATTTAGTATTTGGTCTTTATATTATTTATTAGTATTTGGTTTTTAATGCGGCTGAAAAGTTATATTTTCTTGCTTTACCAGCTTGATGCTGGTATTGATAAAAGTTGTGTGGGGATTTTAAATTAGGCTTCAGGGAAGGATCAATAAGTTTCAATAACTATTGCACTTTACGTCGTCTTTCTACTAGGTTTTTACGTTCATTGTTATAAATTGGCCGGGATGGTGATGATTAGTAGCAGTTAGAGAGGTATAACCAAACTGCAAACTATCATGATTCATTTATAATTTGAACATACTTATGATACACAATATAGTACTAGTTTACTTACGGTTATTTCTACTTTGAGAAAAATACCGATTACTGACGCTCTACTTCTGAAGAACGGACCAAGCGTTCAAAGGACCCCGAACCCAATTAAAGCACCAAAAGAGCTAACCATATCCTTGCAGTGGAAATGTTGCGCATTGCCTAAAGCACCAGGTCAATAAACGTAGGATGTGGCAATAGAGATCTCGCCTTATGATCCAAAAATTCGCCAAAGCAGCAGAAAGTTCCACATTTGATGAAGTAGGTACCTATAGCTCAACTGCATGTATATCAAAATATCTTAACTTTAGTTATTTGGTCTAAAGGGATAATGTTTCCTACATTACTGCTCGCTATGGAAACTAAATGTCAGCTGTGTATATTCGGTAGCTCTTTGGGCTCCGTTTTGGGAAAAGAAGGGAGAAAATAATTTGGAGACCATAACTATGCCCGCAAATGCTTTCTTCATTATGTCCCGGGAAATCATTAATTTTCGGGAAAGGGAAGATCTCTGCCAGCACAATATGAACTAATTATAAAACGAAAAAAAAAATCAGAATTTGGGATTTTTCTCTTGATGAGGGGAGGATTTTCCCTTCCAGAGAGTATAAATGTTTGTTTACCAATGTCAACTTCGTTATGCATTTGAAATTAATATTAATTAAAATCCTTCCTGGAAATACTTAATACACGTGGAACGCCATTAAAGTTTTGAATACTTCCCTTTTTTACGCTTAGTGAATTCAAATGTTATTTATTTGCTTATGAAAATAAAAATTTACTTGCAAAAATAGATGCATAAATAGTCGTAGTACATCGAGGTTAGGCTGTTATTATATTTATAATACTTTTTCAACTCCACATTAGTACGCAGCATATTATAAAACTACTGAAAATTTTGAAACGTGATAAAATGTTTAATAACTATCACTCCTACTACGTTTCTCCGCACTAATGCATTGTTTTTGACATGCTATTTAGGAAATAATTTTAAATAACTTAATATAAGAAGCAGCTGGACGGATTTAAAATATGCGTCATGAGTTAAGATTAGCTATTTAAAATTAAATTTTCGCACCACCTAAGTTTATGAGAAATAAACAATCATCAACTTGATATTTTATTCAGATCCGTGCTGTTGTATTATCTAAAAAGGAATCCTTATTTTAAAGTTTTATTAGCATTTCAATCTGAAGATTTATTGACCATATACCCTCATCAAATTTTAATTTTCTTTCGCCTAAAAAGCCAGTTATCTCACATCCTTAGTTATTTGTCCTACATGATTGCCTCATGGCCTGGAAGTTTGTTTTCCATTATGCTCCTAGCAAACTGATTATGACCCATATTGTGCCCAATCCACCTGGGTTGTTGTTATTTTTTTGTTTAGTGCACGAATACGCAATTACGATTAATCGATGGATTTTCACCCTCCAGATTTAAAAAAATTATAATATTGGTAAGCGGTATATTATTAAAATATTTCATATATATTTTAGAAAGCCATCCTTCAAAATTAAACCAAATAGCGATGAGGCACGTTTTTCTCCTTTTTCCATCCATTACGCCATTGACAGTGGATACATGAGCACTAGATGGTCATTTTCATATCTGAATCTTTAACCTTAATATTGTTATAAAGTTTAAGAAATAACTTTCAGATCGCTTTACCATTTACTGCAATCACGAATCACTTCTTCCTTCAAATAACTGACCGTCTATCATATCATTGGCAAAAAATTACACAATAACATTTTATAAAGTAGTATACCAACTAAGTATGCTAAAACTGCGTGAAAGTCGTCGAAGTCCACTGCTGTTTGCAAGGCAGACGACTATGGTAGCGAGATTTTTTTACGGAAAATATAGAATTTTAATAAAACGAAGTTCAAATTTCAATAAAAAGCTATCATGACAAAAATATGACTTAATGACTGAATTTATTTTCTTAATTTATAACCTATATTAGTGGGACTCGAGGAGGACCATAGGTATTACCTAATTAATGATTTTTCAAAAGCCATTTAACTATTTTAAATTACCATCAAAAATTTATCAAGCCTATGAACATTTTAATACAACAGCAAACCGGGAAAATATGGCTAAACAAATTTGATTACTCTACTTTTTTATAACATTGTATATAGATATATGAAACTGTAATTAGAATATAAATTCGTATTATGTTTTTTCATAGGGTTCTATAACCAGATAATAATTTTATTTCTATCTTGTATCAATCAAATTCGCAAAAGCCATATTCTTTTGGCAAATATTGTTTTTTGTTCATTATTTATTGAAAAAGTACTTTGCTCCAGAACCACCGTTAGGCCATTACGGAGAACGTAAAATTCGAATATTTACAGCATTCAAACATTTCACCTCATGTCTTCCTGCCCATATATTTTAGTTCTATGATTCATCCCTATTGACAGAGCTATATCTTCATCATCTCACAGTCGTGATGCAATGCAGGAGTTGTGCACGGGAATCTTTCGAAGAAAAACATCAAGTGATTACTACATGGCAGGTAGGGGATGTGCATTTATCAAAGGGAAGAGCAATACACCCCGAAGTACAACATCCAATCACTTTGTACATTGAGTGGATACACTCTCCGACCTCCCTTCCCCCTCTCAACCTATGACGGCCAGCGCGGTACCATTCACACAAACGAATGTCAATGAAATAAGCGCCTTTTGGGAATATTTGGGAATATTCGGATTTAATGCTACAAGCGAACAGGAAGCACTCTCCAACGACCCGTCTGGAAACCATTTAATTATCCCGCTTCCACCTAAGTGCCAGGCAGAAACAATAATTAGCCCTGCATAATTGGAATAAACTTTTAAATTTTGCGAAAAGAAGCGGACTCTTGAAGATAATTGAGGCCTTCGCTTTTTCCCCTGTGTTATTTGTGATTTAAATCCCGGAAACCCTGTCCAAGTAGATAAATATCATATTTATCATTTTTCTTTTGTAATAAATATTTCATGCAAGGTTTTTTGCTATTTTTGACACTCGCTTAAAGCCTCCAGAGCAAATTTATGTTCCATGAGATATTTTGAATGCATGAAGACCCCTGAGTGTTCTAATTTTACCATTTCTTCTTTGATACCACCATTAATATTATCATGCATTATTAAGCCTGTGTGTGACGTTTCATGTCTCACAAATGGAAACTATTGACAAATGACATTATTTTTTTTATTTTTAGTAAGATTTATTACAACATTTACATATAAAATGTCATTTTTCAAATAATAATCAACATTATGGCTATCAAATAAATGGATATTTTGAACATATACATGCTAATGTAAAATGTTTGAGCACTACTCTTGTTGTCTTTACCATATTTTAGAAATGGGAATATGTATCATGTTGTGTAAGTTAGAGTATTTATTAATACTCTTTTCCATATTTCAACGAATATTCCCATTTACATTTTTCGTTGATCCGTCCGAATTTGTTATAAATCACTTGGAATCCTTGGTTTTCGGACATTTCACTAGGGGTGAACTTCTACACAAGCATCTGTTTGGAGCTAAAACATATGGGGTAGATGAAAAGCGTTAGTTGAATTGTTGAAACATGAAGGATGGAATCAATAAAGGAGTGAATATGAGTAGAAAGATAGAGGGAGAATCGTGTAGGATAAATGATGTGATTGCGCAGAAGAGCAACTATTAGATATTTTAGAAGAATTTAGGTGAGAGGAAGGATATCAGGAAGACGTTTTAGGATCCTAATCCGAGAGATGACAGTATTGCGAAAAGCAAAGTCGGATTGTGAAGGAAAATTCAGGAGACACTAAGGCAAGGAGAGGAGTCTGGTAGTTTAGTTGCCTTGCGCGAGAAGATTACTTAAAAACAGCGATATAGAGGTAATGGCTCAGAAATTATCACCGTTAAGACCAATGAGTTTTCTCCTTTATCTATTAATTATTTCAGGAAAGAGCGGATTGGCTAACGACGGAAAAGGAATTTTCTGCGGAAGGCGTCCTTACCCGTGACAGATGCGTGTCAATTATCTTTTCGCATGAAGTGATCCACGTTATGTAGGAATGATTGAAGAAATCATTAGCTTCTGGGAGTCTCCATGTGTTTCAAAGTTTGCAGCTATCTCTTGGACAGCACCAAAATATCTTTTTAGCGTTGATATTTCTTCAAATGATTACATTGCTTAAATAATGAAAGTATAAAAAAATACAATGGCAGTACTACATCAGCTATGGTTGATGGTTAAAATTTCTTTTAAATGAACAAGTGGGCTCACTTTTACAACAAATGAATAAAGGCGGCTTAAATTTAGGCAGTTTGTAGCAGCGCAAAATAAAAAATTAGAGGATGAGTATACCCAAGATGAGCCGAAGGATATAAAGAAAGCCTACGGATGAAATTTTGAATATAATTAGTGTTATACCCATGATCAGAAAATGTCTGGGACCAGGAAAGGTCTTAGATGAATTAAAACAGCGTAAAAAAAAACATATTTCGTCTTAGATGATGAATACTGGACCGATGTGCCTAGCAATTTGTAGAATTTCTAGTTCTGCCACCCTCCCCCAAATATTCATTTTTATAGCCCACAAATCTGTCCCTCTCGTGTATAAAAGGTAGTTTTATTTTATGAGGAAAACTGTGCAGCGGTTTATAATTGACCTAAAAATTTAAATAAAGCCAGGGTTAAATGTAAAATATTTTTCATTCCATTAATGTCATCAAATGTTCATAGATAAGATAATGCTATTCCTCGATGTGAATTCACAAACATGGTACGAATACTATGTTCCGATATTTATTTCTAGGGTCTACAGAATGTATTTCTTATGCATTCAGGAATATAAAAATTAGATAAATACGGCAGCATACGGAAAACCCTTAGATGTTTCTAAATGTAAAAGAATCTTAAGAAAATGATGTGATACACAAATGAATCTTAGTTTGTAAAGAAGAAAGTCATAAATTTAAGAATTAGAATAGAACTTGGGATCGAATCATTGCTGAATAAACTAAAACGAAATGAAAAAATGGAAGTGCGAACATCTTGGAAGAATGCCGAACTTCAAGCTGCTAGTTCGAGCTATGTAGTAGAGATGAGAAGGTAAGGGAGATGTCGGAAGACCAAGATCGAAATGGCTCGCGGAACAAATTCAAAGGAACCTTATCCTTGAACCGTATCCTTATACCATTATCCTTAGATTGTAACGATTTACCGCAATCGACTTTTATGGTACGACAGAAGCGGAATCAGAGTTCTTTTACGAAATCAGCAACGGCATATAATATTTGTATAATATTTCAATCTAAATTTTAAATAAAATTAAAAGGGTTTTTTGTATTATTAAATCCATTACGATACACATCTTTCATGGAGGGTATTAGCAGATTTCTTCCGTTTCATTTATTTATCTACTCTCTTGTTTAAGTGTACATTAAAATACAAAAGGCAAAATGCTTTTGTAGCATGATTTAAAGTAACTTGAAGCCTAGTTATTCTTTGAGAGAATGAATTCAAGCACGTAACTAATCACTTTTACGGTACTTGTGAACACAAACATTCCATCTGACCTAAAGTATCGTATTCAAACATAATAATTGAATCAAAGTCACTGAACAAAAAAGACGGCTAGTCAATCAACGGATACTTGTATTCCAAGCCGTCGCTTATGACTCTTGCAGGATAAAAAATATCAAAACCTCATCGTGAAAGATACAATTCAAAAATGTTTATATTTCCGCTATCCAGGTCCTCCTCTGCTGACATTATTTACCAGAGGGAACCAGAAACACCGAATTTCTGCCACGTCGTCAAGCAAGCGTGCGTGCGCACCTCCCTTCCCCAAACAAAAGAGCAAAGAAGGGAGGGAGCCCGGCGCAGCGTCAATCCGAAGGCGCGGTCGGATCGAAAGGAAAAGAAACCTCTTCCGGTGCGAGAAGAAGGGATTCGACCCGGAACCGTCTAGGCCGGAGGGTCACCCATCAATGAGAGCCCTCGGAGTGGGGGGAGAGGCAGTGGGAGGGAGGGGGAGAACGGAAGGACAGCAGGGTAGGGGAAGTGGGACTCTGGGGGGCAAGAGGGTGAATGGATGGGAAGTAGACGGGTTGAAAGGAGAAGAGGTCATCAGTACGGAATAGGCGAGCTGGGAGAGGAGAGATGAGGTCCTCCTCTCCCTCTCCATCCCTCCCTTCCTTAGGGGTTGGCCGGGCTCCTTGGGAGGGAGATGAAGAAGTGAGGAAGAGGGGGAGGGCGGCATCTCGAGAAGGAGATCCTTCCATACCAAGCCACACCCCTCGCCCCCTTTCCTTTACTCCTAAGAAGAATCTCACCCGAGGTGTTGGGGGTAAAAAGGAGGGTATTTGCCGTCGAGCCATTAAGGTCGGAATTGGCCTCATTACGACTGCTCTTATGGTGCAAATGAAGCCGCGAAGAGAAAGCGGGGAGGTTTGGAGTAGATATGGGGTGGTCCGGGAGGGGGGCGTTTG
>LYUA01000037.1:1246881-1257191 GCA_002093875.1 Calopteryx splendens | reverse complement strand
CCTTGCCTCCATCTTTCCCCACCCTACTTCTTTCCGTCCACGTTTCCTTCCTTCTCCTTTGTGCAGGTGCATATAGATAAATATCTTTTTATCTTTCTCTCCCTTTCTAGATCCAAAGATAAAATAAACCCACACTATCACATTTTGAATCTTCGCTTTCGCGTAATCGAATCCATTGTTCCTCTCCGACTCTTTTTCAGCTGCCCGAGGGATTGACAAGCGAGTACGGTAATGCATAAATGTGAAATTCAAAGATGTACGAGTATGTACCGTGATTGTTTACAATTATTTTTACTATGATTACAAATCGCACCCACTGAAATTAAGTCACTCCCTATGCTTTAAAGATTGAAATACAATAACGTGTATATGTGTGCGACATTGCACTATTTATTGCTTAACGATATAACTTGACATTAGATTATTGGTAACATCGGCTTAGATCACGCTTTCCGTCTCTTATTATGCGTGCTAGAGTAGTTACGTAGATACCTACCGCTTATGTGTTCCTCTCCGTTGACTGCTCACGATCGAATATTCTATGCTGTGAATGAAGTTGTTCCCCAAGAGATAGTCGTTTCCCTGCAAGAAATATCTATGCGCGTTTTTAGTTCGCATTATCAATGCGATAAATATTTTTGGTAATATAAGGATGAAAATCTGGGGATTAAAAAATTAATCATGGGAAATTCCAGTAAATGATCAATGAATTTGCTAAGGTCCACATAGCTATTACCTATCTAAGTGAATTATAGTAGCAAATGAGGGCTATCTAACATAATTCCTACTTATTACACTTTGCTGTACGGCTAAATAAAATATCTTAGGTGTCTGGCACGCTCCACAAAGCAATGATTCAAAAGGCTTTATTCGAAGCTTCACCGTATCAAGCCTTATAATGTGACAACTCGTATTTTTACATTACTTTCTCAGTGGTATTCCATGGCTAATTCCTTCAGGTCGTTAATATCTCTTTACCGTTTTCGGTTCTCCACAAATTTCCCGCAAACAAAACTACATGTACCCTGTACTATGTGCTTTGCTTGGACTTTATCACGATGCTCAGTTTCTCTCTCCCTCACCGTCTGCTCTTTCCTCTTATCAAATCATGGAATGGGCCTCATAAACATCGAAAACATCACGTGCGGGTCATATTTTGTAAGACCAGAGGAAAAAAACATTGCCAGCGTGTCTGCCTGAAATTAGATGAATATTTAATGAAGTTGCGACACTTGGCTCAAATTATTTGTCATTAATTGGTTTTTATTTCAATCATTTTTTTGCAGATGACCCGCGAGGCATACAAATTCGAGGAAATAAAATATACCTCTCACCCTCGTTATTTCATTGTTCATCGACCAGCGAAAATCCTCCTAAGCTTCATACTTTGTTATATCCGACGTAAATAGACCGTAAACTGTGTAAGTAGAGAGGACAGTGGAGTTTAATGCGTTCGAATAATTTCTCATACGCGATTTTCAGTGGATTTACAGTCCCCAAAATGTCTCTGGGCTAACTGCTCCATTGCACCAAATAACGCCAAATAATATTTAGTTTATGCATACCAGGTGGTTTTGTAGGTAGTTCCATTTTAATAATATTCAACTTTGGAGCTGATATGGATGGAGGTGTTACTATTGCAATGAGTATATATTTAGTAACCAACTATTACTCATATTTGCCTTTAAATAATATATTGGTGAAGCTATAGAACACAGATATAAATTTCTATTATTGACTAAAAGATATCGTCAATAAATTAATACTATTAATGTGTAATTCTTTCAGTCAAGAGAGTCCCTGTTTTTTTCTTTTATTAATCGCTTTAATTTGATCTGCGATCTTGGAACTACAGAAATGTGGCTATATAATCAATCGTTCTTCAAGTGGTAATTATTTATCTCGAAAAACTGAATGAGCCCTTTTCACAAGCAATTTCCAAAAGGTTCTTCATGGTTGTAAAAAAAGTATTCTGAAAATATAGAATACAACTTTGCTTTTTATGGTATCAACTGCCAATTACCAACACCAGTTGGAATCGAAGGTTTTTCCCAGTAATATGCTCTTTATTTCCTCCGATGACTCGGCCATCCACCCGACCCGCAACTTTTTCATGAGTGAAGGAAGAATTGACAGTTACACAATGAAAACGAAGGCAATGTTCAAATTTACAAAAAGCAACGAACGAAATGATTATTGGTAAAAAAATAAGATAAAATGGATAGGATGGACACATAGATAGATAACGAGTCTGTGAACAAAAAATGAAATGTTTAAGAAAATGGAATGTATAATGCGATGAGGAATGAGAATTATTTGTTAAGTAAGTAATAAACTTGGGCGGGAATGTGACTGAAAACTTGAAATTCCGTTTACCTATAGAAAAATAAAGAGATATGGAAAAAATGTACTGCGTGGGAAACATTAACACCCTACCTTTTTTAAGACATAGTTGCATTAAGAGATATCAATAATTAATTTACAGTACCTAGAGATATTTAGGGAAGGTAAAGAAATACATAGAAAATCTATATGGTAATGTTGCTTGCCTACGCCCGACAAGTAAATAGTGAATTACACTCACACTTATATTTTCGTTTTCCTTTATCACTGAATATTTTACGATGAAAAATTAGAGCGTTTTTTCAACTGCATTGGTTTAGTCTGTTTTTAAAATTACATCTTTTTTGCGTAAATATTATTAATTTGTAATTATAATAATTCCATCTTCATTTAAATACCACCCGTAAAATGTCAACGGGCACTGTTTACATCCTATTATGATTAGAGTAAATGGTTACATCATACTGCTATTATTCAAGTAAATTCCCTGAAAATGGGACCGAATTACAGCTCTATGTATGGTTTCAACGACCATATAAAGTCATGTATCTTCAATAAGGAATGAAATTAGTCCGATGTAAATAATGCCAGCTTTGAGTCTAGATCCCGAGATCGAATCTCCTCAGGACACTTCATCGTTCCTGGGAAGAGACAGTCAACTGCTAACCTTTCATTAAGAGCTCACTCCTATATCCTCCGTTGGGTTACCCTCCTCCTTTCTTCAATTCCTTAAATTCTCATCAAAATCAAACTTTTGTGCTGATAATCTGATGTGTTGGTAAACTTTTCTAATTATAACCGCCCAGTAGCCATTGTCTTATTCAGCCGTACGCCACTATAAATTCGGAAGTTATGCAACCCGTACTTAAGTAACTGTATTGTTTCAGTATACAAGTATAGCATTAGAATGTATGCCTAATGTCTTCGCTCACATGCATAAGTTACTCACAAGGGTTCTGTCTATATAAAATACTGATACCTGGAAAGTATTTTACTTTTTTTCATGAAAACACGAGCAAGTTCGTGGCTATCGTGGCTATTCAGGCTGAGAGAAATACAGAAAATATTTCTGACAATTTGGCTTCTACTCCCTCAGCTTTTGCTTCAGAGCTTTTCCAATTTATATGAAAATTCTCTTTATGAGATTTTAAAAATTTTGGGTAACATTATTTTTAATGATATTTTGTGGACTAAATCTAAAATCTAAATGCATGTATTAAATATTTTCCTTGAATTCTTTTGCGGACTACGATGTACACTGCTCATGGGGTATTTTCCTAAATTTATTAAATAATAATATAATATTTCTGTACGCAAACGTTACTAGCTTTAGCAATATTATGACATGTTCCCATAGGTTCTACAAATTTCAGTTATATGATGGTATTTGTTCTTCCGTTCATTTCTTCAATATTAAATTTTTCTTCAAATTGCTGTAGTTTAGTAAAGGCAATCACAATATGCATATTATCAAGATGTTTTTTGTCTATTTGAGTTAATTGCTTCCTGGAGTCTAATATTTTTCAAACGCCCTAGGACATTAAAATATACTTATTAAGTGGTTAAAGAGTTAACAGAATCGTAACATTATCAAATTCTGTCATAGAACAGATTATTTATAATTTCCACTCTTTTATATTTTAAACATCTGGCGCTTCTCAAGATTTATTTCAAAATTCAACAATGCTTTCAGTGAGCATTAAAAGGTGCTCTTTTCAGGTAGTCGTAGAATCTGCTCGTAAGTAATTTAATATGCTGACTAATCTTAAAATCACAAAAGTCGTGTTTTGATATTTGTTGCCTGTGTATAGTTTTCCATAGTTGTACATTAATGATTGTATATCCAAGGCATATGTGAATTAAATATATGAAAAACATACCGCGGAAAAAGTCTTCCCTATCCAGCTGTGGAGCTTACAATTTTGTGATGACGGATTCACAAGTTTAGAGTACCTATTTTTTAAATTCATAACTTAACATAACTTGGAAACATAAGCGTCGACTTGGTACTCCGCCATTTCAGCTATTCTTCGATTCATACTGCGAATGTCAAATGAAGACATTTTTCTTAGCATAGCATCCGAATTGTATAGTTGGTAACTTGATGCATATTTCTTCCACGGCCTTCAAAAGAGTAAAGCTTGTCTGAAAAAAAAATTGAGTACCTACGTAATACATTCACATGCACGAACTCACACGGCACAAAACCAGCAATCGCATCATTCACCTTAGTCTTAGGAGTGCTTCTTTCTCGCTAATGTCTCTTTATACGCGCATATACTTTTTTTCGAGTTCTTCCTGCAGCCAAATCGTGGAGCACGGGAGGAGGGTGGGGGGGAATAAGAACTTGCAAAAGTCGGTGGGCGTTGGACGGAAACTCTCCCGCATAAGTGGTTACCTTTCCCTCCCGGGACGGAATAATACCTCCTCCTTTTTCTAAGCACTTCAACATATACGGGTCCTCTAAGTTCTACCACCCCGGCGCCGCCCCCCCCCCCCCCCCCCCCCCCCCCCCCCCCCCCCCCCCCCGCCCCCGGNACCCGCGCCCCCCGCTCCCCCTCGCGGCAGCCTTCCCATCCATTCCCCGCTCCTGCCTTCGTCGCGACCGGAGTCCTCGAGTCAACTGAGTTACCGCACGAGTAAAGCACTCGTATCCGCTCTTTCTCGATCCCAAAAGGAGGTTGCCTAAAGCCCCGCGGAAAATATAGCGCGGCACGAAGCACACTCTGCCTCTCCGTGCAAATATGGAGTTTACCCGTTTAAAGTTTCAAGGCGCACTGCTTGTAGCAGGAAGGAGTCCACGGGAAAAATGGTGGCTCCACACGGGAAGAATGTGTGCGGGATGTGGAGAAATAAAAAATAGTGTGTTCTCACAGGCATAAATATATAAATTCATATATTCCGGGAGGAGGAAGATTCGTGGTTCGGGTTCCCGTGCCGGAAAACTTGTTTCACCGTGGATTAAACTTAAACCCATCGTACCCTGCGACCGTTTGGTGCATCATGTCCCTTTCGTTTTCTGCGTGCCATATCAAGGATGGCTTACCTCGAATGGCGCATCAAATGAAGATAGGTCAAAAGGTACGAATTCTTCTTTGCCATTACATATTTTTTTACAATCATCTTCTTCATGCAAACGCTATGAAGATAAGAAAATCTTTCAGATAGAAGTTGGTTTTAAACGGCTCTTAAAAACTAATATACATATTGGTGGACGTCTAAACTTCTTTCACTCAATTTAAAAAACTTTTAACTACATTTTTTTTCTTTTCTTTAAATGCGTTCCTTTCTTTTCCATTATTTCTGTTCACAATCGATAACCCTTTTCTCCCTCATCTGCACTTTCTGATGATTCTCTCGTCTTTCTCGTACTTCCTTCTATCACATCTTTCACTCTCACTACGTTTAAATATTTTTTCCATTCAGTTATTATACGGTCTCCAAATTTCGGATTGTCTCAACAACTTTCTCACTCCTTCAACCAAGTCTAACGCTTATTTGTTTACATGTCTCTCTTTCAAGTTTAATTTCAGCACCCTTCCCTATAGCCACATCTAGAAATTCTCTAGTCTTAGTTTATACCATTACCTCAAAAATTATGTTTTGAAACCATTCAAAGCTATGCTACAGAGCAAATTCATCATAAATCTTTTCGTAACACCTCTACAGAAAGCATCCCTCAATTTCCCCATCTTTCTTAATGGACTTTTGCTAAATCCATTCTTTTCCCGTTTTCTTTTTATCTACGTCCAATGTCTTAAGGAAATAGTATTGCCATAACTGTCTCATGTACTTTAATATATATTATCTCGTACAGGAGTATTAAACGTATTCATTCTCCTTCCTGAGTATTTCATTCATCTTTTGTTTCCTTCTCACGTGCCTGCATCCCATACTTTTTACATTAATCTTGTCTTGTGCTCAACAAAGACTACTTTCTCTTGGCCCACCAGCTAACTAAAGCTCTATCATCCGAAAATCTAACTGGCTTTAGCAACTTCATGGCTACTTTCATTTATATTTCCAGGTCTTCCTCGTAAATATTGCGATAAAATCTAAAAAAAGCTTTCTCCTATTTTATCTTTTAAAATATCAGTGGGAATATTGTATATTCAAACTTCCTTTTTCACCTTCATTTCATGCATAGCTCTTCATTTTACTCGCTACCTGGTATTCCTTGACCCCTAATATATCCTCAGGTCACAAGCGTGTTTGATTTAACTCCCTCATATCTTTACCAAAAATAAATATATAACAAGTATTAATATATGTAAATATACTTTAAGTTATTACACATGTTAAACACCATTTCGGCAGAGGTGAGCTAAAGCAGTTTAATGGCAACGGCATCGACGGGGATCTAGCATTTTCACCGAATGGTTATTTCAAACAAACTCCATTCTCCTGTCACCCCCGCTCGGTTGGTCAACGGAAATGAGTCAAGTTTGTAATAATTAGGTGAAGGAAGGAGAAGAGGCCGGAGGCGGATGTTATCCTCAGAGTCACGACCGGGGGTGGAGGGAGAAGTGTAGGGGCTTTCAAACTAACAAACGATTTCGTTGAGAGAGGGAATATAAAATGAAGTCCCTCAATTTCTCGGTGTGGAAAATATATTCCGGGAACAGCAGGAGTGCGAGTTTAAATGTGATTACAGGCCCAGCAAAATGGATTTTTCCGAGGGCTGATATGTTACAAAGAATTCTCGACGAATTCTATATTACTGCAGTTTCTAGACGCGTGAGAGCAATGAAAGCACAAATTAATATACGGTACAAAAAATTTAGAGTGTTTACTTAATGAAACAAACACCTAATATCCCTCGTGGATGACTTACTTCTTATAACCCCTTTAATTGAATAATTTTAATAAATCATGTATATTAACAGCACGCATTTGACGTCTTAATTATGTAATAAGTGAAATGGTAATTTAGTATAATACATTTTCCAACCTTTCCAAAAGTAGATGGAACATTGCTCACAAGGTTATTTCCCTATTATTTGCCAACGAATTACAATAAAATAAATGGATTCAACCTTTTTATAATTTAAATTGCTGCGATGTTATTTCGTATAATGGCTATGAATGTTGTCATCACCGTAACTTTGGACGCAAAATAATGAAACCAGGGCCTTCTCAGAGACCGACATTAATCAACATGCATGTATTCGAGTGAAATGGTTTTAGGCATAATTTTGCTTTATGAACTTCTCCACAGCTATAACTTCAATTTGCCAGGCGGCGGAACATACAAAATGTGGTCCTCGCAGTAACAAGTATTCTCAAATTGTCACAAACGGGAAACGAGTTACGACGGAGGATCATGTCATTTGCGAGTTTCTCTCGGAGAAAATATCTTTTTCTCACTATTCCGAGCCTTCACTACTTAAAATAACCATTTTTTACCCTAACAAAACTCAGCCTTCTTGTTTTGGCTCGGGAAAACGTCAACTTTGAGGCTTAGATCATCTATCTCCTTGGTGTAGATTCATATATCGCTTTTGAGCATTCGTAAGGACCCCCAAAAATGTGCACCGTTTTGAGACTGCAAACTTAATATATCCGTCAGTGGAAATTCTTAATGTACCAACTCTCTCTTCAGAACACATTTTTCTAGCCCTATTATATTTTAGCCCATTTGCTTTTTAATTGCATTCTGAAAATTTATCTACCCAGACTTGTCAATGGAACACAATAGTATATTCAGGAAATGCTTCTACAAAGAAAATGTTACGTGATTACGCTTAGGGATACAAAAATATTGAATTCCGCCATTAAATAGAGTAACACGTATGGTAATGCTCAATAATGTCATTTTTCTGCATATAAAGCCGTTCCTTTAATCTTTTTGAAACATTATTGAACAAGGCTCGAGCATCTTTTGTCACTGTCCTTAAAAAACTTCTCCAAAGAAGATAGGCATAGTAACTCATGTTAACATCGATCTTCCTTTTAAATATCATCTTTTAATTTTTAATATCCATTACTCCATATTTGATCGGTTTTCTAAAATGTAGGCAATGCGACGCTCTTTTGCGGATCTCCTTTTCCACTTTCAGGTTTTGATTGGTTGATATATAATGCATTTCTCAAGGCATTCAGGGAGGAACTGATTCATTTTTTTGTGACCAATTTATCACAAAATACTCAACATGCTAATTAACTCCCAGCACGTGCATATTTATAGATCAAATCACAGTAATCAACCCGAAGGTCGGTTTGGAAGGGTCACACAGTTCTAAGCCAAACGGTATGTGAAAGTCTCACATAAGGGTATGGTGGCCAGTTCATTTCCCTGTGCCCCCTGTGATTACCCAGGATGACCTGGTACCCGAAAAATGGTACACAGCTTGNNNNCTGTGATTACCCAGGATGACCTGGTACCCGAAAAATGGTACACAGCTTGGGTAATCGGTCGTCACCGGGAATCGATCCCGGGCTCTTCGGTCAGCAGTCCAGAGCTCTAACCACTGGACTACCATGGATTAAAACATTTTGTGTTTGATACTTGGGATTTGTTGGTTTTATTATGATCCTTACCTAGCAATTCAACCAAAGGGCTGTATTCACTTTATTGCCCATTGATATATCAATGTAAAAAGTATCAGATGAAGTTTTGATATCATTAAGTTTAAGCCTTGAAAGTAAAGCACAATCAATGTGTCTCTCAAGGAGAAAGTAGGCTAAGTAGGTTTAAGCAGTTAATTATGGTTGAATCAAACGAAATTTGGTAAAAAGATCGATCATTAGATATTGAGAAATTGTAGACATTTGATCGTTTGGTATCGCAGATGCTGTTGAATTAGCGTTCCAAAGCCAAAATTCACGTGGCCAACGGCTAGGTTCATTGCATATACAACCACTCCCATTATCTCCCTTAGCCGACTTATTGTCTTTGGATGGTCGCTCGGGGGAGGGGTTTGCGGAGGTAGGACACATGGGACTTTTTTTAAATCCCAGTCGTTCTGGAAATTTGAAGTAGGCCTAGAGGCATGGCTAGCATGGCTGCTATTAACCGGGAGCACGGATTTCCCAAGATGCTCCTAAATTGAAGCTGATGAACTAGAAAACCTCACTCCAACTGCCAAGTATTTCGGCCAGGCAGTACAATAAATGGTCGTCCAATCTGAGTAACGCCAAGTATTCAGTTTGAGCTTCAAGGAAGCTAAACAACCCCTGTGATGGTCGACTGGTGATCGCCAGTTCGTGGCGAAGCATGTAGGTAAATATTCCGCACGTAGCCTATCTTAGTAGATAGATTAATAGAGTTTTGAGCATTTTGTTTAGACAGCAACGCGTGCTAATCCGTTCACGCTTATCAGTTGTCTGTGACGGTTGACAGTTGACGGTGAGAATTTGTATGAAATGTATACATGACTGCCGTTTAGCACAAAAATGTACTTTCGGTTACCGAAATATATTTCAGGTTTCTCATGTTTTCATAACTAGGTGTGATGTCGTTGACGAATATTAATTTACTCACTAAGCATATATTTTAGAATAGAGAATAAACATAATGATGGAGGGCGGAGTTTGGTCCCCATCCAGACTGGAGGCAGCCCCATTGGCCTCGTTTTTTAAACCTAAACGGTGGAATTGTGATGGACACACTATTATGACATGGCACGGCCACGTAAAATAAATTTTTCAACCAGTTTTATTCATACTCCTTACACTGTGTCCAAATGTCACCTCTGGTAACTTTGTGATTTTTACTGCACCATGCATCAAAACCTCGTTTGTTTCACGAATCTTTTTAATAATTTGTTTTTTTAATAAAATTATTTGAGCAGTAACTTGGGACACGTAGATGTTTTTAAATTTTTAGTATTCTCATCTTTGACGTGACAGACGATATTAATGGCTTGATTTAATGCAGTGAACTTTATTTTACGTAAGAATGAATGAATGATGTCGTATAATTTCACATACTTTCACCTCTGGAATATATGCGTGTTTATATACCT
>LYUA01000037.1:1220521-1231848 GCA_002093875.1 Calopteryx splendens | reverse complement strand
TGCACAAAGATAACTAGGAGTTTTATCTTGTATTCTTGATGAATTGGAATAACAATCGTTGTTTCAGCCTTATAATTCTGAGTCCGATTTGGATGGGCCATCTTATATTACATAAAACAGATATGAGTTGCTACATGACAGACGCAAACATTAACAGACATTTTAAAATTATAATGTACATCTTGCATCATTTTATTTAGTAAAAATAAATAATGCTGCAATATGGCCTTCCGGTGCAGTTGATGTAACATACGTCTTTCTCAATAGCAGTCCAAATTAACCTATCTATAAGGCGAAATGTTTTCTCTACTATTGAAATGAAATGCAATGCTCACAATTTTAATAATTATATCCTAAACTAAAAGCGAATAAGGCAATCTGGCTTCGTGCAGATATATTCTCATAGCTTCAAGGGGTTTTCACAAGATTTCCTCTCCGTTTTTATGAATTTTCTTTGCTCTTTATTACACTCGCTGTCAAAATTTCAATCCCGATGAGAGCTTTATTGATACTAATTAATGAATAAAATTAATTTCCCCATTATTTTTATATCAGAATGGAATTTAACAAAATAGAAATTACTTATATAAATAAACTTACTTCAAATTCCTATTCTGACTACTTGTTAACTGTCAATTACGTGTGGCAAGCTGTCTTTATTTGTTTTCCTTGCTATTTTTGACATGCATGGATTTGTCAGGTAATTTATTCTGAGATTGACTTATTCCAAAGGTCAGTCCCAGCTCTTATTTGTATCAAATAAAAATGCTGCAGATTGAATCCGTCTAATTTTATAATCAATCATATGGATTTGGGGAACTCTTGATTTGCATATATATCTCTAATAATTGTGCCGTGGTTCACAGTAATTTTAAAAGTACTTACTCAACCAGCATGTAGCTTACTTTTCAAGTTATTAAAAAATATGTGCAATCTCTCCAGCGATAGGTTCAACTCCTTCAATTCAATTCTTCGAATAACGTGTGCTCACAGCACTATGTTAAAACAATATTTTCCTAACGCTATGGCACACCTTGGGCGACGTCTGGGCAGGGGATAAAAAGGAGACGGGGCCAGATAGGACAGAAATAAGAATGGTAGGAAGGGAGAAGGGTAAACAAATAACGAAAGGTCAAGAGTAAACCTTTATGAGTTGAGGAATGGCGTAACAAATTATACTCAATGGGATCGCTCACAACATCATCCGTCAAGTAAGACACCATTGACTTAAATTATAAGTACTGAAAGTCGTGTTTAAGTTTATATTTTTGTCATTGGTATTGTCTTTGGCATAGCTGTGCTAATTTTCCAGCTTCTATAGAAAGTAGAGAGCCTAATGACCAGCGTAAAGTATTTCTAAATCAAGGACACCTATTTCCCTTTGAGTTATAGCAGTCACTTAAAATTTATTTTCTCATATCGGAACTGTATCTTTTTATTCGATTCCGTTCACCTTTCGATTTATTTTTTTCTTAAAATTAAAGCCATTCTTTCACTCGTCTTGCCACGCTTCATTTCATCTTCCAAAAGTATACCGTTTTATATATTACTCCATTTTCAAATCCGGACACCAGTTATTTTAGTGGATTTGCGCGCTAAAAATTTACGGTTATAACCCCTTTACTCAACGATGGCGATCGGAAGTGGTGGTTTTAGGTGCATTTTTATTATAAGTTGATATGAACACCGCCGAAATAATAGAATTACTGGTAGCTGAAATTTGCGCGGCCACATGAACGTTAAGTTCAAATCCCCGGGAACAAAACTTCCCCCTCTCGGATGTCACTTGTGGAGCACCATGACCGTAACTTGCGGTTCCCTTCAGAGGTTACCCTATGTGAACCTGGGTTTCATCCCGCCTGACCAACCATTAGCCTACCCACTAATGTCAACTGACCTGTCATTATGCATGGAGACCGTGAAACACCGCCTAATTTTCCCAAAATGTTATTGCAGTAAGCAATTTGTCTCATTACACACCTAATTTTATCTCTGCTCCAAAGCATTTGGTGTATAGAAAGCTATAATATTTCACAGTCACTTCTCGGCTAGACCATAAAAACGCTTTTTCATGACGTTATATTGGACCATTTTTGATTTTTTAATGCCCGTCGCTGGCGTAATATTTTTTTCACCTTGCACAACCAACTTACGTGAACCAAATTATTCTTATCTCCAGTACTCCGAACTCTACTGTCATTGCTGCCAATTGTGATTGCCATGTGCCACTATTCACATCTGTAATAAAGGTATCAACGCTACCTTTATGAGGGCAATTATCCGAGGGCATAGTGAAATTCACTGGGACGATTGAAATTTTTCAAATCTGAATTTTATTCTTCTTCTCCAATTTTTCCTCTTACTCCCTCAAACCTATTTTCATCTCTTTCGTGGCATTTACAAAACCTTGGAACGTTTTATGAGGGCCATGGCATTCACTATGCGCGTCATTTAATCTTTTATGAGCTAAAATTTCCTATACTTCACCGCGGAAAATACGCATAAACCAGTTACCAGATTCCAACCTCCAGGAATGGTAGAATTCATGATCTGTTATGCATAGCGACGCAATAAATTAGCTTCTCCGTAGTATTCATTTTGTTAAACCTCGGTGCATTCATTTTATATTTCATCCGAGGCCATGCCTCTTCCTGTCGTTCAATGACGATTATTTTCATTTTCCTCTTTCCTGTAGAGCATGTAATCCAGCATAGCATTTTTGTCAATAGCGTATAAAGGATCAAAAATTTTGAGTTGACCCAAAAATCTTAATTTCAAAGTTAAAGTAAAAAGCTCATGAGTAACATTACCGAAAACGTAAAATTAGATTGCTGCCTCTGCACTGAAGGAATTGTTTTATTTTTTGAAGGAAGGCGATTCCTCAACGAATTCTCGGGGAGAAAAAGGGTTAGATGAGTGGTCTCTCTTTCCCCAATTCTCTATTTTCTTTGGTCTTCAATGCGAAGGAGGATTAGGATGAGGGAACAAGGTTTTATACCCTACCTGTCCTCTCAGAGGTTTGAACTTCCTCATATTCGCTCGTCATAAATTCTCATGACTCTTTCTGCATGACAATAGGTCACCGAGTTGTTTTTCCCACGTCCCATAACTATTCCACGTTGCTCATTTCCCTTCATGTCGATTGCTAGTGATATTAGAGCATAGTTAACGACCATTTTTTTATGATACCTAATTTGCACTTATATCTATCTTCTCGATACGCCACTCCCGTCAAATCTTTCCTTTGAACGGATGAAATAAATATGTCAGGATTTTAATTGAGGACTTTCTTTTCTCCCTACTTTTTCGTCTCGTTTTTTCTCTCTCGTATATGGATTAAAACGTCCTTTACTTTAAAATATCTTATTTACGACTACCTAAGTCTGTGCGATTCACAGATACTTGAACTAATGAAATGAAAAAAAAGAAAAACGTAATTTTCTCGATGAAAATTCATTTTAATTCTTAAATATTCTATAAAGATAATTAACTTTATTTTATTTATATCGATTCGTTCCTTATATTTTTCGATTAAAACGAGCTTGCAATGATCGTTTAATCAAATCTTGCAATTATCGTCCTGAATCAAATCAAAAATATGAATCATATATATTAAAAACTTTAAGGCATTGAGTTTTTTCTGTCTATATTTCAATAAATGACCTTTGAATTAGCATATTAACTTTTTTAAGGTTAAATGCATCAATTATAAACGATTTTATTTCTGGATATATATAGTCAATATTTAGGACACCTTCCTGCCAAACGTATTTATCATTTTTCGTTAAAACTGAAGGAGCGAGAAAACCCATTGCATATTCTAGCCACTTTGATGTACCATAATTGGTATGAGCGTTTAATTTACTTTTTAACCGTAAAAACTCATCCATTCTGATGCATTCATTTTTGGGGATGCTTAAAGTGCTGCATACACTCAGGGGATGAATGACAGTAATTTACTGTTTATATTCACAAATGCATCACCTCTCAACTGAGTAATGCGATGTTATGCTAATTCGAAGGTTACGGACGGTTATTATGCTACTCTCATAAAACGACCTCGTTATGTGTGAGTGCCAACGTATATAATCTGAGAAATGTCCGAGGAAACGGTATTCGGTGGTGAGAGTTTGCACCAAAGAGTATGGAGATTGGAATGGCCAAATACGCGTGTGAGTTAATTAGTCCTGAAATTTTATTTCTCCATCATTGAATTTATAGCCTCTGACGCACGATCGTCTCCAGTCGTTTTCCACATAGTATAATGTGATAACATGTTTTACATTAATTAGGACTCATTAAGTTGTTTTATCTGTTAAGCTCTCAAGGTTTCCAAAAAGGCAAAACGGTGATTTTTAAAACTCGATATTTTCTAATTATATGCCACTTATTTTCATAGGTACCTTATCATTTTTGTCTCTTGATTTTGTCACCCTTCTTCAACGCGTATGGCGCATTCACTGGGAAAAACCATTAGGTAAATCTATGAAAATTGCGTCGTACACCCGGGCAATAATGTGACGTTGATCATCTATGAGATATGGACCTATGCAAAATATAAGCCCATGATAAGCAGTTTTCCAATTCATGCCTACCATCTCATCATAAAGTGTGGCATAAATCAGCACCGGGATAACATGTGTCAAACAGGATTCAGCAATTTGGACGCCTTTCTTTCATTAAGCGGAAGAGTTTTAGGCAGGATGGGATGATAAATGGCTTGCAAAGAATTCGGAGTCAAAATAGCCGTCGCGGATGCATTTCGGTGTTAATACATTTTTTTCCCCAATTAATCAATTTGGGCATGAAGAATTAGCAATAAATTTTGTATTAATAAGAGCGATTTATCAAAATCAACATCTGCCGGGGTGCTTTTTCCTAAAATCAGAAGACCTTTCACCGATTATAAATAGCTTTGGCTTCCTTATGTATCAAGGACAGGAAATTATGTCAGCAACGTCTTAATTATAACTAAGCTATAAACAAGGGAATCATACCTTAACTAAAATAACTCTTTAGCCTTGAGTTAAAATTATACATTTTTATATTTTAGTACCTACTCTCACTCGTCATGCCTACGGAATCTATAAATTGTCATGGCTAAAAATAGTAAATGGTAAGTTAACTGATTAAATTTGGTATCATTGTTGTTAGAATAAAAATCGCATTCCATGTGTAAATATTTTCCATTATATTTTCCGTTTGCATTATATGTCCCTGTTATATCAGGGTGGAAAAGATTGATCTTTACCGCCCTGATAAATTTGATCAGGTTTATTCAATCAGATTTCGTGGATTTTGAATGAATCAGATTCAACCCATTCAATTCCATCCATCTTTATCACCTGGAACTAATAATGTAAATAAGTTACACATGGAATGCGATTTTTACTCCAACATTAATGATAACAAATTAACCAGCTAACTTGATGTTCACAATTTTTAGCTATAAGAAAGTATCTGAAAGTATTTCAATTTGTTATACTGAATAAGATCAGTGCCTAATCAAACTGCAGTAAAATTCTCCTATGGAAGCCTCTAATCTAAAAAAAAATCAACAGTGCTTTCAACCTGAATTACATGGAGCTTTGAGTGAGAAGAGTAACCACGAAAATAAGGAACTAACGACCAATTTTTCCATCCAAATCCAACCCAAAAGCCATCTCAATCATTCCTTACAAAATATTTAATCAGCGACAAATTACAGTTATAATAACGCCAAATACTTTTAAGAATCACATCAAAGAAATTATTGCAAAGGAAGATGTTCGTTATTCAATATCTTTATATTTAATATATGCATCCATAGGTCAGAGTGGATGAATGGCCCGCAAATGCGGTGTTTCTCTTGAAAGAAATGTTGCTAGAATACTTGTGATTGAAGAATCCCTTAACCAGAATAGGAAACTTTAAAAGACTATAAAGTAACGCTCCGTATTTCTTAAAGCAGATGTCTAAATACGCCACTGAGTGACTATTTTACAATCAATTTGTTGGTGAAATAATGAAATAGTTACAAAGAAGAGAAGGTTACCGACGCTAATCCTCGCAGTGTGTTTCACCAGATCTTGGTGGAAACGGTTCTGCAAGATTATGACATTAAAAAATATCAATTTCTTTTCTTTGTATCTGACAGTGCTTCAAACATGGTATATTTTGTTTAAGAAATACATTCATTAAATAAATGTGGACTCTGATAAGTAGAATGATACAGATTCAGAGAAGCGGAAACGTCTGATGTTTAAGAGCACTGGTGGAACTGTGGAACAAAGTGAAGTTGGTACAGATAATCATCTGAGTAATGGTGCCTCAAACCTTACGCGTATCCATCACATGCAATGAGGTTTGCTCACATTACAGCTAGCAATCAGAGATACTGACAAGAATGGCATGCATCTACTCTGATTGGTTAGGTGAGAGAATTAGTTACTGCTGCCAGAACACTTAAAGTTGACTCGATTTTGAAGAGACGCACCGGAAAAGCGGAAATAATATATCAATCCACACGCTAGTGTAGTACATATGTAATGTACTGAATAATAAACCGCTTGCTTGAACTGAAGTCCTTTTTTTTGTGGAAATGGCTAATCTTTCAGTAACACTAAAAGAAGGGTAGAAATTGAGGTTACTTCGTCTCTCATTCATAGTGGTTCAAAAATATCAACTTCAGGCCTTTTCTTGGAGTGGAAGAATATCATATTTTGCCTGACCGAAAAGGTGGATAAATGTCAAATGTATTGCTGATCCAATGACTCTAAGAGAGGCTTTAAAAATATATTTTACTTGCAGCTGTGTGCGTAGACCCAAAGACCGAAATCCTGATGGGTGAGTTATAGAGTAAACATTAGAGGATGGAGGGGCCCAGGCAAAAGATATTACTTATTGTCTGTTGAAATTAGAAAATATTCAGACCAACTTTGTTCGGGAATCAAGGGAATTGTTGGAATCGGGTTTGTAGTCGCAGTTGACTTTAAAAATACAGAGGAGTTCCTTGACGAACCGACTCCATAGACCTGGTTACAAAAATAAATTTAATTCAACGGAAATAAAATGTAAATTTTAAATAATAAATAACAATAAAAATTATATTAAAAATAAATCTCACCAGTATTACGATTTATTGTAACAGTTGAACATGAAGTAAAAGACGCCGCGATAATTCTGGACCGCCAACTTATCTAAATAAGCAAAAATAATAACAACCATTTTTTTCATAAATATTTAAAGCAAATACATATTTAATAATAAATTCTGGGTTTCCGTTATCGACAGTGCTTTTAATTTTTTAGTCTTTAACTTGGATGCGAATAATAATGCAGTTTCTGGATGCACCCAGCCAAAAGAGATTACTTAATTGTGAGTTGCAACTAGAAAAAATTCAACTCAATACTCAACGTTCGCGCAACATATTTCCTGAAACAACAACTTCGCGTTGCCCCTCCCCGAAGATTCTCCGCTTTCACATTTCGCCTTCGCCAACGTTACCTTGACTAGTAAAGGGTGCCCGTGCGCACTCACTTATTAGTCACTTTATTTGGCTGCTCTAACCTCCGCCTAATATGTGTTCAACCATCCCCTCCACGCTTTTGAAACAACGTTATTCCCACACATCCTTTCAAACGGTTCTCGTTAAGCAGGACCTGGTGAAACGGAATGCTCGGAGCCGACCTCCGCGAGCCGTTAGGAAGAATGCGAGCATAACACATTACTACATGTTATGGCGTCCGCACATTATGTTCAGCACATGCGTTCAGCTGCAGGAAGCAAGACTAAACACGTGTTTTACCGTGATAGACCATTCAGTGCGGTTAATCAGGGAAGTGTTTTTTTTAGTGAAAGAAGCCTTTCACTTGAAAAAACGGTAACTTTCGGCGAAACCTGCTAAAAATACAATGCCTTGAGAGGGCCCTATTACCACGAAATTTTGTTAAACCTATGAAACAAATTAAACCACCATTATATGAATAATGTCCTTTAAATTTTGTGTGCATGGAACTATGATAGTTTCGATCACAGCTTTACATCAGAGCCACGTGAACGAGCACATGTACTCGAATGTGGATCGCGCAGTTTGCCGTTAATACCGTGAGGGATTTCACGATTTTTACTGACTTTAAATGACTTTCGATTTATCATTCATCCAGCGTTGAAATATTAGCAAGGTTTTTATTCAACAACATTCGGCTTTGGCGCTTTTGTTGAGGTGTCAAATAAGCGTAGAAATTTCTCGCGACTACCACGATTGAAGTTTTTCCCTGCTAAATATTTTGCTTATTTCTTTATCACGATTCATTATAATAAACCAAAATGGTTTCAAGGCCTAATGCGTACCAAATGAGAGTGGTGGACAAAAATTTGCGGAGAATGAGTAAATGTGGGAATATTGTTATTATTATATGTCAGAATCTGTATTTTGGCTTCACTTTCTACCAAATTTTGTATGATCTGTAATGAAACAAATTATAAATAAACACGAAAATCTAGCCTTAAGTCTAAGAGGAAATGGCCAATGCGTTCATAAATTTCTGCACCATGTATTGCCAAAATCCACCACTTGAGTAGGGGAAACTGATAAGCTCATTAATTCCATCATCTTTTCCCAGTCATGGGCGAGTTCCCTCCCAGAAGCGTCGAAGCAATCACTGATGATGATATCACCTCCCGCTCTCTCTCAAGGGCTTCCTCTCCGCCGGGCAGCACCCACACTCCAACCCGCCCGACGACGTGCTTTAGCTCCCTCCTTCCCCACACCCCCCTTAGCACTTCCCTCCCCCCATCCCCCTTACACACACACACACACACCCACATTTCGGCTCCGTTTCCCCTCCCCTTTCGATCCCCCCTCAACCCTTTTTACACTCTCCGATTTTCCTACCCGGTCCTCCTCCCAACCTTCCATTTAGGATAGGGGCCTCGACCCAACTCCAACCCCAGCGTGCACCTTACACCACCCTTTTAGAACTTCATTCCTTAGTTCCCCCACCACCGTCTTCTCTTCCCCCCTCCCCTTTCCCCCCTCTCGGTAGGGCGTCACGACGCGGAATCTCTCCCTTGATTCCATTTGGCTCCATTAAAGTTGCCTCGGATAATGAAAAGGGAGGTCGTGGGCAGAGGACTGGGGGAGGAACGGAGGAGGCGGAAAGAAAGAGGGAGGAAGGTGTATGGGGGTTGTGATGGAAGGGGGATGGAGGTGGGAGAGAGAGAAGCTAGGATAGGTAAAAGTGGCCAACCGGAAAAAAAAGGATGATCCGAGGGAGAGAAGACTTCGGGGGAGAGTTATTCTGTGGTTTCCCGTCTCTCTTGCTTCTTTGGTATCGGCAATTGAGGAAACCGCGTTCATTAGCATCTGTGGAAAAAAATTTAAGAGATGCATGTTCATTAAAATATTTAACATGTGACCGTTGTGGTGATTGGTGAAAGGAAACCACGTTTGCGAGATCTTATAAAAAAATTCAAAAGGTGCACTTGGAATAATACTCGAAATATGCGACTGAATTGGTGTGGTGATTAGCTAAATTATTTTAATTTCACTCTCAAGAATCTGGGTTTGATTAGTGTACGTGAAGGTTTTTCCATCGACTGTTTTTTTTGTTCATTTCAGTGTCTTTTGGAGAAATTCAAAATTACTGTACGTAAACGTTACACCGTGTTCTATGGTAAAGGAGTTGCCCCTGTGCGTCTAAGAATTTTGCGCCTTCATTAGGAGACAAAAGCCGAAGTTCGATTTTGCCCGAGTTTCCTCGTCTCGTGTAATTGAAGAAGGTAAAACGATCATTCTGAGAGCAAGAGCATTAGTGTAAACTTGCCCACTTAGCATAGATACAGGAGAACATTTAGTTCGGAGTCACTGACACTAAATCGGACCAAGATAATTGATTTATTATAATAATCCCGGACCTAGGTTATGAAAATTTGTGCCTAAATTCCCTCAGGTGCATTTTTCCGGATTCAAAAATCCATGGAATTGTGCGCTGATTTAAAAAAATACTGGTCTCATCAAATATATAGAATTCCCCTGGATTATTTTTCATGTGACATCAATCAATCTCCAGTGAAATTTTTCACGAAATTTTTGATAGATGGTGCCATCTGTTTTTACGAGTTATATACTTTAAAGAACCTTTTGTCATGAATTCCAATTTAAATCCATCAAAATCTGGCTGCTCTTTAACAATCGACGTCATGATGTTTCAAACCCGCTTTAATAAAACATTACCGCTTAATTACCTGCGGCATCTGCTGAGAACAGAATATGCGAAATATCATGGTGAAAATGAGGAAATGAATTAATGGGCCTGAATGACCCATTGAAGAGAAGATTGTAAAGTCTATTGTTACTTTGCACTGAGACTATTTTAATCATGGAAACTATTAAGTATTGGAGAATTGAATACTTCTCTATTTATATGATCCAACTTGTTTCAAAACAAGCGTAATTTGTTTCATCATTCATTGCTCATCACACAATGAACGAAAAATATTCGCCCTGAAAAAGTTTCTTTATCTGAAACATTTTTCCTCTGCCGCAATTCAAAGGATCTCAGCGCCCGACACAGGAAAATAGGATAGGGTCCCATAGATTCGATACCATTAAGTCAGTGCAAAATCACTTAGAAATTTATATTTTGACAAAGTTCTGTCGTCAGATCTGTGATATTGCGTGACATCTCGGTTTACCTTGGAAACAGGGTTTACTCTGTTGCATTTATTTTCAGTGGGACAGTGAGACCATAATTTCCCTATTGGTGTAGCAACTTGAGGTATTTCAACTCCGCCATCACCTGACTAATTCGTTAAACGTAAAATGGGGTTTTAAAGTCTCCATTACTTTCAACAACGCCCTTAATAAATACCGCCAGGAATTCTATGAGCATTCCATGACAGAAGCATATAATGATAGAATTACTGGCTACATGTTGAATAAATGGAATTTTGGAAATACATAACTGTAGTTATAGGATTTTAAAAGGTTCACGTATTCATGGAACAAACTTTAATGCCCATTTCAATAATAATTAAACAACACCTTCCTTGTTAACGTAAGCATATGAATATGTCTCTACTATGCCCAAAATAAACATGGCCACACAGTGAAAGCCGACTCTCAAACACTCCAAACCCACTCCGCACTCGGCCCTCTTATGTGAGTAAAAACCCTCTGTCACTCGAGATTTATTTGTATTTTTCCTGTATTATATTTGTTTCCCGTAGTCGGGATGGGCGAATCTTTGAGAAAGTGGTCTTGAAGGCATGATGGCTCTCGCTTCAAAGGGAGGGGGGGATGGGAAAGTGAGAGGATGAATAGAGGGGGAGAGGCATGGGGTTGT
>LYUA01000037.1:1209124-1219612 GCA_002093875.1 Calopteryx splendens | reverse complement strand
AGTGTGGGAGGGCCCAGGAGGGGAGAGGGTGAAAAGAGATAGGTTTTGAGGCAAAGTAGTCGGGGTAGGACAAGGTTGGATGAGCTGAGATTCGCTAAGATGATGGGGTAAGTGTTTAGGGGTGGGTCGGGAGGGGCGGACGGGTCGGGAGTGGGCGGACGGCGTGGCCGGGAAATAGGATGAGCCAAGACCTGGAGATCTGGGAGAATGAAGGGGAGGGGGAGGGGGCGAGGGGAAAAGAAGGAAGAGAATTTGCTTAGGATGATGTAAGCCAGCGTGCCCACCCCACTCCCTTCCCCCGCCGTTCCCCAAATTTTATGTCCCTGAGGCTCACTCAGGGAACCTCTTCAAGTGGCGCGTTCCTCCTCATCCCCTTTCATCCAGCTCTACGTCCCGTCTTGTCTTTAGAATTGTTGGAGATACTATCTTCTCGGCGGTTGGCGCACTGGGCCCCAGGAATGCATATGACCTTACCCCGTCCAGGGACTGATGAGGCTCCCGCTGGAATGCAAAGTGGAAAGTCTTCTTTCTAGTCTAGAGAGAAGATCTGATGAAAATGGGATTCGGTCAAATTTCGCCTTTCTAAACCAATTTCATAAGAAGTAGAGAAAATCATAAGCTTGATATTCCCTTCATTATAGATATTTTTATGAATAGAATTGAGAAAATGTATCGTGAGGGTAAAAGGTGACAATTGAAGGGGTTATAGCTTCGATCAGCTATCGTGTATGCATCATTTAGTAATCATTCTTAGACCCTATGAATTCATCTTTTTTGTAAGAAAAAATCAATGTATAAAGAAGTTTTATTAATAATTATATTTTATCAACTATAAGGCAGGACCTATACCTGCTATATTGCAGGAGCGTGGCATTCTATTGAGTAGAGCGCTGTGCTACTAACCGGAGGGCCCAGGTTCGATTCCGGGTGACTTCTCTGGGTACCCTGAGCTTCACCCAAGCTGTATACCATTTTTCGGTTAACAATTTTCATCCTAAGAAATCACAGGGGGTACAGGGAAAAGAACTGATCCCCCATATAATCCTGATGTGTGAATTTTACATGCCGTTGGGCTCAGTGCTGGGTGAGCTCTACACTCATCTACTAAACCTACCTTCGGGTTGATTACTCTGATTTTTTTGTGTGATAACTTACTTTTCTGAAAGGGGTGTGATAAGGTACGATATCTTAAAAAACTTTCAACTGTCTTCAAAATGAAAGTTGTCATTCAATCGTCATTATGTGTCTACCTACAATCTTTTTACTAGTAAGGAACCAACTCTCAGGATTTTACCTATTCAGAATGAAAAATAGTCTCTTAATGGAAAAATAAGCACATTATATTAGGTTGTTACTCAATCACTACGAGCATCGGCAGCGGCGAAAGACAGGCGTCGATTAGAGGGATGCAACAAGCACTCTGCAACTTTCTTGAGGCTTGTTGCGATGATGGAAGGAGGCGAGGTGGCGGCCTCCTGAAGGTGACGTAACTGCCGTTGAGGCGGGAAAAGCGTAGGCGTCGGGGGTGTTTAGGGAGAAAGGGGTTCCAGGACTGGTGTTACGGGAGTGTGGAAGGGAGGGGGGGGTGGGAGTAGGGACGGGAGAATTTGGGCGTTGACGGGAAATGCGGGCAAAAACGAGGTTGGAAGAGGAGGTGTGGGTGGTGGGTACTTTTTTGGACTAACGGTCAGGAGAGGCGTGCGGTTCGGCCATATATCCCGGCATTAGGAAGGGACTTGAAGGCGGGGGGCAAGGGTGTCATGAACATGAAGGGTAGTAGATGAGAGAGGGGATGGGGTACCGTGTGTATTATAGCCTGCGGGAGGAAGGATTTTTTTTAAAAAGAGAATTAGCAGGGAAAAGGAGAGGAATTTAGTGACGGGAGAAACAGATGGATCAAACTTTAAACAAAAATTTAAGTAAATGTCATTCTGTAAAAATTATAATTTACGCATATAGTGCATTTTAACATATAGTTTACAATGAAGGAATATTTTTAAAACACAGGTGAACGTATAAGTATTTATGCCTAGTAAAAATCCTCAGTACTTTAAATTTGTTTCAACAAAGGATATCATTTCACTTTTTTAAAATTAAAAGGTGTTGCCTATTTTTATCCTTTCAATTGTAATTGCAATTCAATATAGGTAGATATTTAAATTATGTATTTCATATTCCAAGTAATTAATAACGGTAGACATTAGTTATTTTAGGTATAACATTGCTTGAGTAATATTATAGCTATACCCATTTAATGTTTTCGAAAATGTATCTTTTATGTACTAACTAATTGCACTTGGAGCAAAATTTAATATAAAAGCATTACTTTTTAAGTCTACCAGGGAATATCTTTCCTCTCAAATTGTAACGATAATTAAATCCTTGCATGTCATTTTAAATTCCGATTCATGGTTGATGATGAGGATTCATTTACCATTTTTCGAGTAGCAGGTCATCCTGGGACATCACAGGTGGTACAGGGAATGGAATTGACCACCCTACCCTGATGTGTGAATTTCACTCGCCATTGGGCTTAGTGCTGGGAGAGCTCTACCCTCACCTACCAATCCTACTTTAGGGTTGATTGCTGTGATTTTTGAAGAGATTGATGGAAAAGAGAATAGCTTAGAGGGCCACATCAAATCAGTCCTTGATTTTATAGCCTATGGAGGTCCATCGAAAAATCTAATCCTTTGTATTCTTCGTGAGCGTTTCTAATTTTTTTTCTATGCCTGTTAATTTAACAATGTTTTTTCTTAAAGGAGGCATATATTTCCTTCGTCAAATAGAAAGTTTTTATTACATTTTCCCAGGTTTTTTTCCAAATCACTAAGTTTAGAATGATATATTGAATAATGTACTTTATTGTGTAATTGTAGACGTCTTTAAGGATTGGCCTGGCATGTTACGTGAACGTTTGCGTACCTAATTTGATGAGAATTAAATATATATATATTACATAAATGATGTCAGTTCCTTAGAGATTGTACACAGTGTACCTCACGCGGTACTCGTTCCGAGCGTCATTCTTGTTTGTGCAAGAGCGGTCAATTTTTGTCCAAACCTTTCGGTCACCACCCCGGCTCCTTTGTGAGTCAGCCTTGGCTTTGGTCTCCTCTTTCGCGCCCATCGGTCGGGTGCGGGTTCGGACGCCCCGCCCCACCCGTAGCTGCTCCGTCCCCCTCGGATGTGGAGCCCACGCGCGTGGGCACGGTGAGGGCGCTAAATAAGAGATGAAGTGGCAAGAATAAGAGAATAACAAGGTCGGAGATGACGGGGAAAGAGAGGGAGGGGGAGAGAAAGCGATGCATGAGGAAGTAAAGGAAAGGGCGGGCGGGAGAGAAGGAATGGTAAATGGAGGAACGTGTGGCGGCCGCGGTGGATGTGGTGTAGAAGGTGTGGGGAGAGGGAGGAAATACTTAAGCTTTGATATTCTCATCACGCGTGGAGTCCATTTGCATATCACTTTTGAGGTGTGGCTACTGGCTAAGTGTTATTTTTACGGTGGAGAGGGGGGGAAGGGTAGAAGGGAAGAAGAAAAGGAGACGGAATGCGTTTGAAACATGCATGTATGTGGTAGACGGTTCCTGTTTGGCCGGAAGGAAAGCCCTGGTGTCCAAGCGGCAGGAATAAGTGATTTAATGGAGGTAGGAGGAAGCAATATTTAATCTTTTAGCGCTCACGTACTGCTCGGGTTGGGGTGGGTAAAAAATAAATCTACAGACATTTTACTCTTTCCATCATTTGTAAAGTGTGATTAATTTCTGTAGCAATGATTTTTGGAAATTTTTGAAGTGACATCGTATGGAATGAAGTGTTAATGAAATCTTAGAGTTATTCTTAATAAAGAAAGCTTAACTTTGACGCGCACAATTAAATTTTATTATTAATATTATATCATTATATTCTGGTGGTGCCCTGACAAATAAAAGTTCTCGTAATTTTAATAAAATACTTTTCATTCATCAATCGACTGCGCAGAGCTTATATATTAATTTTATATAATGCAAAGATAAATATGCGAAAGTATATAACTCTTTTTACTGAGGTGGGCAGTATGCGAATTTAAAAAAAGGTTTACTATTGATGAGCATGTTGAGACGTTGTTTGCCGCACATGAAATAGACGTCTTCATTCAGCTAAGAAATAAAAGTATTTGAGGGCTTAATAATACATTTTAGCTTTATAAACGAATTAAGTTTTAAAGTTTTGAATACAATTATTCACTTTCTCACTAGACGATTACTCACTAGACATATTAGACTAGAGATATTTACTCACTAGACATTTACCTGTATTTAGGTGAGACTACTTTTAAAGCAGATGGTACCTACATTCAACTCAATGGAAAAGAAAATGTTACTTAATTATTGTTTACTTTTGGAAAAATGGAATGCACATCAATCGTCATCATTAAATTTATAATTTATTTTCTATGCTTGTAAAACAATGCCTAAGGCAGTATGAAAAAATACGAAGACAGTTGCACTTATTTTGCTTCTACCTAGCGTTGATAGCATTACACTAAATGCGATGAAGATAGCTGAATAAAAAAATATAGATATTACAGCCAGAGAAATTTTACTATGAAAATTATATCCTATAAGTACTAGGTATAATTTGCTACTCACGAAAAATAATTGCCATGTGATTAAAGCTGCGAAAAATAATCCTTTCCATAGCTTAATCATTTACTTTATTTTACTAAATCGTAGTTAGAGGGATATAAATTATACATTTGACGTTATTTATGAAGTATTTAGCGTAATATTTTATAAAAATGGCTTGATTTTAACTTGTTCATCTCTATTGCGCAGTTTGTATTTCAGAATGAAGTTACCTAGTTTTAGAACGCATTTTGACACATTTTTAAGCACCGAAGTGGTTGTTTAAAAATTAAATAATTCAGACTTGTTTATAAATTATATAATATACTGTCTATTAGACAAATAAATGAGCAAATTCTGTACTAGCCTCGACTAAAATTTAATTTATTTTTTATTATGGCCTGATAAATCCCCATGATTAATGAAGGTGCATCAAATTAATTTACCTACTCATAGGATTATATATTTTTTCATTCATTTTAATGTCATTATATCTCTGTGAAAAACTCTCCAATTGATGTAGACTTGTGAAAAACCCGTTGAAAAAATATTTTAATATTCTGACTGTTAAACTAGAACTGTTTTGCATGCTTTTTTACTGAAATAATACGCTCCATTAAATATCCATAGACCTCCTTCCCGTTGTTCGCAATTGAAAATTGACCAAATTGGTAAATATAGACTTCCTGCAGCTATATAGTGATTAAAGAATATAAAAACCGGTTAATAAGAAAGTAAAAAATAAATCTAGGGCAAAAAGGTGATGACCTAAGTGTGTTTATTTTTTTCTCTTACGTTAGAAGCATTGCGCTCGCTGCAATGCACAAACGTACATTTTCAATTACAGAGGAACTTATTCCTCATGGTTCTCGTCATGGCGTTCTGTATTTCGTTTTCTCCATTACCCGGAAGAGTGCACTGTATTTTCTCCTCAAGCCTTTCGAGATAACATCTAAATTTTTTATCGCCCCTGGTTTTTCAGCTCATGGGAATTCATTATCTAAGTGTGAGTGAGGGAAAGAGAAGCGTAAATACTGAAATCGAAATTAGACTGGAAGATCCGTTCATAAATATGTCAAATTGGAAAATTGTTCGAATTAAGAACTGCATTTATTATTACTTTATTTATTATTGCGTTATAAATCAAAACATTGAATATTAGAAACCAATCGAGCAGTAATACCTTTTTCGTAATCAATGCAAGATTTACCTTTCCAGAAGATATTTGGGTTGTGGATTGGGTTAGTTCCCAAATTCAAATAGTCTCATAATCTATTTAGTGGGCCAGCATTAATGAGCCATAATGTTTCGCTCATGCATGTTTTCTGTCTACGTAATTTATTTCGCAAATCGCTAGAGTGGGATCTATAATAATTAAGGCTTGCATAGATTGATGAATATATCTTCTTCTTAATATTTCTTATAAAATAAGGCAGCAGGGAAATGGTAGTCAATGGAATTAAAATATTACCACTCTAATCATTGCTTCAACCATGGTACTATTAATAGATTTTAATTATGATGCTCACGTGACTAAAGCGTGCGTGGGATGATCGGAGCGACAGGCATCATGAGAATTTGCATAAAGTCCACGGAGGAAAAAATTTGTTGACGCTTCATTATGCATACTCCACAAACAATCCGTCAAATGTTTTATTCTAAATGCGTGTTCGTCGTAATTTTAGTTGGCTGCTACTTTCTATTGCAAAATTATACTCAGTGCTCTACTAATAAAGTCTGGGTGCTAAATGAAAATTGTTCCGCCAGCTTAAAAACTTCCAAATGAACATATAGGTACTCAGCCAAGCAGTTACTTACAGTAAAACTGGATGAATTCAATGGAAAAAGAAAAGAAGGTTTCGATAATAAATGGTAGATAAATTATATATCATCTCAGAATTTTCTAGACCTTGAGTTGATAACCTATTCACACTAGATTCAATTTAACATGGTTTATACCTACTATGACGCATTAATATTCATAGTTTTTAAATGGATCAGTTTACGGAATAAGAAAAAAAATGGGTTACTTACCTAGTTTCAAAAGTTAAGAAGCCCTCCAGGGATATTTGAAAATTATGATAGAACGTAACATCACTAAATGTATGGCTTTCTAGGTTAGGTAAAGTAGAGGTAATGAGCTTCCCATGAATGGCTGGCTTACGAGACGATGCCCTTGGACTGGATGTAAGAAATTCCCCGTCTGACGCTCTTACCAACTCCTTAAAGGTTCTTTTTCTATCAGGAAAACTCGGAATTGAGACGCCTCCAAGCGGCCGGGGAAGAGATGATTTCTTTAGGCCCCACCGTAACATCTTCAGGGTCGACGGTCCGGAAAAGAAGAGCAAGACAAAACGGAATCGATTCCCCTGTTCGCCCGTCCCATCGCCGAAAACTACAAGGAGGGGGGGAGGGACTCGAGGCAAGCCCACTTGCTCACCGCTGCACCTAGGCAGCCAAGGGGAGAAGGGAGTGCACCCGAGGGGTAGCTCCTCCTCAAGCAGCCATCGAGTCCTCTTTTTTCCCCCTCAGTCAACTCTGCCATCCCCGCCCCTTTTAAGCGCCTCGCGGGGGAGGAAATAAACGGAATCGTCGCTCATCCCCTTCCCCTCATCCACAGTTGCGAAGCTTCCCATCCCTGCAAATCATGAGCCGGAACGAGGTCAGGAGGTGGTGGCTCTCGTCCGCCTTCAGGATTGCGTCGAAGGGGGATGGATGGACCCCGGGAGTTGTGCGGGCTGGAACCGGAGTGGATGCACTTGTGGAGGGTGGAAAATTGCGGAACCATTTCCGGAGGAATTTTTGAGGGCTTCAGCTTACTGCTGCGGCCGTATACGGGAAACTTACATTAGTTTTTATTTCAATCCTGAAATATGTACAGCTGCAGGCGTTAATTCTTCATATTTTCTCCCATCAGTGAACGTCCAATCCGGGTTATATCTAACTCTATTGCTCGTTATTTATTTACCCCATCATAGCTTCGTACTATTATTTACGTCCATTTATTACTGAAAAATTATTACCCTTGATCTTCCTCTTACTGTTTTTTTCAATTTTTTCATCTATTATTCTCCAATAAAACTTTTCATTTAACATGCAATTGACTACCATATCTGTTTTTTCTGTCCATTGGGTGTTTTAAAAGTATTTACCTCTTCTGCGTACTTCCTCCTGTCCCACTTTGAGTGTCCACTTGATTTTCATCGATCGCCTCCATCACGTAGCATTTTGCTTCAAGTAGCTCGCAAGGTGTAAGCTTCAACCTCCTGGTAGAAAACCGAATGACAAACTTTGGCTAAGAATATCAAATTTAATCAATTCTCATTTAGGTTATTTTTCAAATAAATTAGGAAATCGATAATTAAGGGAGAAGTGGAGAGAAATAAGATAAATTCTTGGTCATCATTGGCTGTCTTGGAGCGAATTCTTACGGAAGACAACGTATCTGGTCGTCCCATGCAATTGGGCGTTGCAAATGGACAAAATATTTCCAAAAAATATGGTCGGCATCAAATATAAGGCTACACCTCACCTGGTACTAAGGCCTTGTGATGTGGGGTGACGAATTCACACATGTAGAATAGTAGTGCCAGTTCCTTTCTCTGTGCCACTTGTAATTTCCCAGGAATTTTTAATTCTCAGAAAATTAAATTCCGTGTGTGATTAGAAAGGAGTGTCCAAAGGATTCAAACAGATTTTTTAGCCTGGGCCTGCAGCAAGTGGTCGGTTTCTATAACCACTAGGCTTTCACGTCACCATTACCTATAATAGAAAGGTTCATTTTAGTTTTTATTTAAATGCCAGAAGATAAAAATCCGAGTTCCTTCAGGAGAAAAAGTTACGGGTCCTTAAATAAAAGAAATTTTCAATAAATTATCGTCTTCAAATCAGTCCAAAGATTGCTTTACGACCGCTCTCCACCTTATTTCCTTTTCAGCTTGCATATCGTCATTACTTCTTGCATTTTTATTTTGAACTACCTATCTACTTAAAGCATTTCATTCATGGTATTTTCATCATCTTCATCCTATCTATTTTTCCATCGATTATTATCTTCAGGAGATAGCATATGTCATTTTATAGCATTTGCCCAAATAGTTGTCTTCCACTCCACCGCCTTTTTAACTACCTCCTCTCTTCCGAAATTCTTCCTAGAACTCGTTTCATTTATTAGTCGCTCCACCCATTGAATCTCCATTATTCCTCGTTTACCTCAAATTTCCATTGTTTCAAATTTTCCTTTATTCGGTTGTACATTTTAATGCCTCAACGCAATTCAGTTTTTTTCTAATCACCCACGACTTTAGATCGACCTGAAACCCTGGGTACCAATAGTAATTATCGTTGTTTAGCGTAGACGACATCATACTTTATCGGTCCACGCCATAGCGGAAATTGTTTGCCTGCGAAATGCTTCACTCGAGAGATCTCCGTTACGCCTGTTTTAAATTCAGTTCGAGGGAAAACAAAGGGAAGGGTGCTGTACTCGGAGTAATAATGTGGTGGTTGTCCATTGTCTCCTACATCGCAGCAGCCGTTAAATTACTTTTTACCACGCCTTTTCTGCGGAATGAGTGTTGCTGTACCAGCTACGAACCCGAGTACCGGTGAAAAACTTGCCACCACGGGGAAATTGGCCCGAGTCCTAGGAGTAGGAACACAGGCACCAATTACCACTCTGGTCCCTGAAATTGGGACGTCAACCGCTCGGAGCGTGTCCGCCCGGGAAAGTTCAAGGAAAACGAAGTAAGAATTTACAAAAAAAAATTACTCTGGCCGACCGCAGTGCAACGGCATTGCGAGGGATGAAAGAAATGAGGATTTATTGATTCGGAGAAGGAGCTGGGGAAAAGAGATTCATTCTATATTTTTTTTACGTGAACGTGGGGGTATCGAGAGACTGGGATCTGAAGTGTGCCCTCGAGGTGGCGAGCGAGGGTCGGGCGATCGGAAGACGGAGGGTCCCCGCCCCCCGTCCCTCTATCCCTCGATCTCGCTCCGATCAAACACCTCGCGGGCCGAAATATCTCCTGCGGCCGAGGACTACTCGGGAAACACTTCAACTCTTTCGAGTGACTTCCGCATCTGTCGATTCCCCCTGTCTTTGCTTTGGTACGCAGCGACTGTCGGGGGGGTTGTGGAGGGGGGATGGGTGTGGGGGCGAAAGGATATCGTGGCAGGTCAAAGTGCTTCCAACCCCTCAGGGCTGGGTCCTTCACTCGCCTGCGAATGGACGACGATTTCAATTCTTTCTCCAAAAAAATTGTCTATTATTTAAGCGGACAGGTCTAAACAATCCCGAGCGATTATTAAATCAAAATTCTTCGAACTAACTTTGAGGTTGAGTGATATCGTGAGTGCAGATATTGTACTTTTCTAAAGCGTTGGCATTATCCTCCGATTTCGGTTAACACGTCATTATCAGGACACTCTGATAACTTAGTAATTAAAAGGATAGTACAAAGTTTTCAATCTCAGTCAAACACTGATAACCCTAGAAGAGTTTTAGAAGACGGCTATTACTAGACGTGAGACAACGTCTCTCAAATATACCGATTATATGTCACCTTTTAAAGTCTGCCACTTTTGAATTAGTTTCTGAAGGTAACGTGCACCTCTATAAGTTTAACTCATTAAGACTTCGGTTTCATTCTCGTGAAGTCTTGGACGGTTTAAGTTATCTTATTCTGCCCCGCCGCAGGATTTGTATGGCCTAGAAACATTTCTCTTGTACATTGGTAATAACATGGATTAATGCGGTTTTTGAACCACATTCGTATGACTAAGACCAAATATCGGTGTCTTTTACCCATTAGGGAGGGCATATGAACTTCTTACTGACGTATTTCGTGATGAACGAAGAAGCCAGTCCACACAAAAC
>LYUA01000037.1:1145399-1159549 GCA_002093875.1 Calopteryx splendens | reverse complement strand
CACATCTATGCATCCCAGCAAAATCTTTTTCCGTCTCCTCTTCCACTTGTGCGTTCTCTCTCCTCTTAACATTCTCCTTTTTTTCTATCTTACAAAAGAGTTTGGGATGGAGGTTAACGATCTCATATGTCAAGGACAAGATAGATGACCGGCTATAAGAAAAGATCTTTTTTTTTAATAGTAAACTTCTCAGAAGAGGTAACATTGTGGATGGAATCCGGTAATATGTATGGCAATAAAATTACTATAGCGCTTGCATAGTCGTTAGATAGCTTTCCTAAACAAATTAACTAAAAAACTAATAGAACTGAAACATTTATCTAGTATAAATGAGAATCGTTGGGTCATTAAATCCTATACAATCATTCCAATCCAGATTGAAACTGCAGATATATCATAAATTAAATAAAAAGCATCAACCTCCTAATTTGAAGAAATTAAATAACACAATGACAGTCACGAATGAATCTTTACGAAGCAGCCATGAGTTTTAAAGATTGTTCAATAAAATACATATACTTAATTACTAACGGTTTCAAAATTTATTTTCATAAATCCATTTTGTTCCCTTAGCGTGAATTATTTTTTTCTTTCCCGTTATGTATGCAATAAACTGAATTTTATCTAAAAAAAGTCTAATCGTTCTCGTAATGTGCTGCATTTGAAGTCATATGCAAGAAGTTTCTGTAGACTTACCAATTTCATAAAATCTTTTTTATAAACGTTTAGTAGCTTTCATACCTTGGGTTAGCTTATTTATGTGAATTTATTTTCTCAACAGCGATAAAAGTTAATATTAAGAGTAAAACTTAGTAGGTATAACCTCTCAACAACTCTAGCCATTGATTTTTCTTCGTTGAGATACTTTAGCTATTTTCGAGGAGAAATTTCCTCTTCAGCAGCTTTCCCTTCTGATTTTTTTTCCTTTTATGGAGGAATGCGTTTGGATGTGACACACTGGTTTACCTTAGCCAGGAGTAAGACTGAGATTTTATGAAAGTCGTTGTTACCCTGACACGCTGCAGTGGTAGGCATCTTTATCTGAGCACTGGAATGAAACTTGTTTTAACGAAACATAATTGTTGCTTTAAATTTTCGTTTCTATGCCTACCCCATAGATCAGTTATAAGCCTAAAAACCGGCAAAAGTGGCCGCTAGATAAACAGGAAGAAAGATCTTTTTTTTGTTCCCCGAGATTCGGAGAAGCACTCGTTTTTATCCCTCTGGCATTTCCTTCCCCAGCCGTCATTTCCTCCCACACCTCGCAAACCAGTTCCTTAAGCACTCTCGGCTCACCCCAGCCCTCTCTCCGTTCCATCGGCATAGAGGGTGCATCATAACCTCAATTGCGAAAAATAAAAATTAAAAAAAAAATACGGGTCCTCATTTTGTTCTGAGCCACACCAACCCTCTAAACCGGGAAAGTGTGCTGCAGTCGCCTCCCACCAAACCTCCATCTTTCTCCCTCCCCCCCCCTTCCCTTCTGCCCCCTCAAAACCTCCCCTAACACAGATGCACACACATACACATTTCTCACTTTTTTCCTCAGTCCCTTTAATTTCCCAGAAGGCGCCGAAAGTCGCCCGGGTCACGTGTGATTTCCTTTCTTCTCTCACCCTCCCTCCCTCTCGCCACCATCCCCCCGCGCCCCAAAACGTTTTGTGTCTGGAGACAGGCGTACCAAACCACGGTCGCGAGGTTGATCTCTCCCCTCCCACCCACCCCTCCTTTCGCCTTGCTCCTCACCCCCCTCGCCCTCCCCCGATCTAAACCTCTTCTCCCAAAACATCTCGTCTCGCAATTTCGCTCGCCCCGAAAACCCCTTTTACCCCATCTTCCCTCCTGCGCGACTTGTAGACAGCCCTTGGCACGTTCCGAAAGGAAATGAGAGCCCCAAGGGGCGGGGGGGTGGTGAGGTTGGGGGAGGAGAATGAAAGGAATCCAAGGAGAAGAAAGGGGGAGGAGGGTGGGAGGTGAGAGGAGGAAGTCGGGAGCGCGAGGGTTAACTGGGTCGACCATTATCACGCGACGCGTGATTGGAATGCTCGCGCTGAAATCCGATTCTCACTTACCATGATAATATAGAGGGAGGCCTGACGCGTTGTGGTTGCATATGGCTCCGTACTGAGGCGACTCGATTTATTAATATTTTTATAGCTTTTTCGTGGTGCAATGCGAGTGTCAAACTGAAAGGTTTTGGGAAATAAGAAGGCTCTTAATAGTGTAAATCCTTGGAACTTGTTTCATTTTTTAATTATTATTTCGCGTAATTTTCATCTGAAGGAGATAAAATTTATCATCTCTATTACTATAAAAGCATTAAACAACAATAGTTATGCTATTTTTAATTCACTAATGTGACCAAGCAGCACGCTTATGAAGAGGAATAAAGAAGTTTTTTTTTGCTATAATGTGGGGTTTATTTTTTTTATCTGCCAATAGTTATAAAATGTCACACATGATTAAAAATGAGCAATGGAGTAGAAGTTTTTTTTCTGCTTGAAATGAACTATTTCTTTAATGATGCTTTCCAAATATTCGATTCACTTTGGATAGCAGTTTATTAAGATTGGAAATTACTATTATAAAAAGTATTTGTCGTACTGGAGTTCCTGGTTAAAATCTTTAACTATACTTGGAGATAAATGTGTTTGGATTGTGAAAGTTAGAGTTGTGAAAATGCTTTTCGTTTAACTCTGACAGCGATTCAATCGGCGAATGCACCAAGGGCATTGTGGTCGAAAGCAAAATGCATCATCACATCGGCGAATGAGAACTCCGAAGCTATTTTTAAAAATTCACAGCCACAGTCATATTTTATTTATCAGCTCATGAGGGAACCTCGAAAGCATTTTACGACGCGATTCACTCGAGTCGGACGCTCAACCAAGTGATTGGAAAAATAAAATTATTCAAGTTTCCGTTCGCATGATGTTGTATCCCTCATCCCCGTCCTTTCACTTCCTTGATTGCGCCAGAGGCCATTCTCGTTATTAGATCTCAATGGCCGACACTGCCCTCCCCTATCACTTATCCCTTCAAGTTATGTGGCATCGCCATATCATAGAAAAAACGAAAAAGAAGGTCGCTATCGTAGCCATCATTGCGCAAACTTCCACCTATAAATATTAAGGATGATCATGTAAGCTCGGGCATAAATGATGGGCATAGTGACCCAAGATCAGTATCGCCGATAGCTACCGTAAACAGAATAGCCCCGAGGGCTGCAAACTCAGCTCAGGTTTCAATCCGATCGTTGGCGCCCTAGACAGTACGCTCTGTAGAGTATTCCAATGAAATGCGGCAAACCCTTGGCATCAAACCTAGATAGTTTGTGGAGACAAAATTTCACCATTTTTGCATGATAGAACATTCGTGAAGAGAAGAGTTATTATTCGCAGCGTCTGCCTCAGGCAATTTGTGTCTGCAGCCACGCATAAAAAAATTCCGCTGAGGTTTTTAGCGTTTGAAACCGTCAAAGGTACTTCATTAACCACGAGAACTACTAAATATGCATAAACGTTTTGGTGAGATACTGACACGGTGGTAAAATTCTGTAAGTTAGAGCTTCGATCGTGCTGGATTCAAAGCTGGTCTTACAAAGGCTCTGCATGTAATTAAACACGTTATTTAAAAAAATATTAGTAATAATTAAAAATATATTGCATTCCTTGAATGTAGGAGTGTACTTACTATTTTTTCTGAAGAAATATCTTCATTTTGTTTGTCCTTCCGATTGGTCTTTTTTTTTCATTTGTCACTCACCATTTTTGTCCTGATATAAATTGATATTATTTTTGATGGATTTTACATTTAGATAATTTTTCAACATCCAAATAAATATTATGAAAAAGGTGCCCACACCACATGGAAATTGGGATCCGAACTAAGAAACGCCTTAGTCATTGGAAATTCGATTTCGTCGACCCCCATGCGGTACCTATCACTCTTAAGATCCGCGCCTGGGCCACAACAAGACTCTTTGCGAGGCCCTGCCTTCCTCCCATTCAAATTCGTTAGATTGTTCTCCTTTTTCCCTTTTCGACAAACCGTCTTGCCGTCAAAAAAAATTAAAAACAAGTAATTGACGGAGATGAGAAAGATTCGACTCGAATAAAAAGAGCTGAGCGAATGTAGAGGGTAGAGCGGTGGGGGTGAGTTGGGGCGAACGGTGAAAATTCGACTCGGGGGGGCTCTGAGGCACGAGAGCAACGTGGGGGACCGCGATGCGTCCGCCCTCTCCTCCCATCCATGGGGTGGGGTCTGGAGTCAAGTCAGGGGTAGATTCCAGGCGTTTGGAGAGCGAGGAGTGGGAAAAAAACAGGTGACGAGGGAGGGCGTGTTTGGCGTCAAAACATCAGTTAGATCGCGTCGTGACCAGTCATATTGGGGATTGGCGGATGAGATGAGCAGGCGTAAGTGTGTGTGTGTTTGCGGGCCTGTGTTTGATCATTTTTTTGAAAATTTGAATTCGAGGGTTTGTTTATGAACCGCGAATTGACGAGACGCGGGACTATTTTGATCAACGTGGAGGGAGGAGAAGGGGTAGTATGGGTCGATGGAGGGAGGTCATTTTTTTTAATCGCCGCCGTTGACATGATCCATTCATGACGTCGCAGCTGAGTTTTACTGACGGGAGGCGATGGGAGGGTTTTGAAAGAATAGCGGAGTGAGAGGCCGAGACAGGGAAAGGGTTACAGTGGCCTTGGGCGACGGACACGTACACTACACCCGAATACACAACCACTGCACCCCGACGTGAAATCATAACCATTCCCTACCCCTTTGTGGCTCAACCCAATCCAACCAACTTCCCCGAAAGGTCCTCAGTGTATTGAATATTAATTCTTCCTTTAAATTATAAACCCCGGGACTTCACTCCGCATATCCATTAAGCCGTAACCAGTTCCGCTGCGGGGCCGTGGTGTTTCGTCGCAAGATGAGTGAAGGATGTGGGCTGGAGAAAGCTCCAACGGGGAGCCGCACACTAGGATTGAGTTAACACGTTCCCTCCCATACAAAGAATGGGATGGAATAGAACGGGCCATTTTTTGCGACTTAAAAGGGTGAGAGGAGGAGACGGAACGACTATGATGCGAATCCCGAGATATCGAGATTTTTTTTCTCCGCCACAGCAAGCCACCAATACTGTGAACTTTGGGTCTCCCCTCAAGTCAAATCTTCTCTGGGGCCTCAGAAACGTTTGAAAGCGGTCCTGAAAATTACACCAGAGCATCTTTAAAGGGATTTTTATCTCGTGGAAGTTTTGTTGGCTGCATTTGCCAAACAATTTTTCTATAATTTATACCTTTATGCAATGTTTAACATGGACTGTCTTGGACGATACATTTTATTTTCAGTTAAAATTTTACTTCAAATTGAGGGAATGCCCCATTTTATTAACATAATTTTTAATAGATTTCTTCATAATTTAAATTTTTTATATGTTATTATAGCCTTCATTATCTTGGGAAATTATAGAGCCAAAATTTCTATTTTTTCGTATTTATTGCCGTAGTGAAGTTTAGAAATGTAAGTCACATTGGAGATGTAAGTCATTAAATCTATAAGTCAAGTGTATCCTTTAATATCGATAGTGAAATTTTAATTTTTGACAGTAAATCATTAAAAAAGAGTGGTTTATCGCTAAATTCTCACGTAGTTAGGTCCAAATCACGTTTAAGAAAGCTTATCCGAAATGTTTCTCCGAGTTGGGGAGAAAAAAACGTTTGAAAAAATTTAAATTTTCTCTTGCGTATTTATTTCCTTCCTTAGAACTGATCGAGGCTTTTCTTTGTGTGGAAAGAAATTGAGTGCTCCTATTTTTTGGAACTGCTGATCCGTAGTTCCTTTGCTTCCAAATAAGATGCTTATTCCGTGGAATCTTGAGAAAACGTGGTTTTCCTCTCGTTCAAAACTTTTCAAGCATCGGTTTTTATACTCATGAAAAAGGAAAAGGTAATTCTTCAGAATGTGGCAAAAGTTTTCTTTGAATTTCATCTATTTTGGCTTTGTCTTTTTGTGCATGATATCAAACCGGCTAATATTCTTCAAAGGCAAGGAGGATATGATAATTTAATTTTAAATCAGCAATTAAAACGGAAAATAAATATTCACTCGTAAAATACTTCTGGTTTTAGAATATAAGTTATAGTTACGTATCTGTTGAATAAAGGTTTATATGTTTTGGTTCAACACTGTTATAATGTCATTACATGTGTTTGTAAAGCAAGATTAAATGCATTTGAGATGTTGTAGAAGATATTCCTTTTCTGAAACTCGTATGTATTTTTTCTTTTGGATTAAATATTGTATGCTAAACACTACCTATTGGGATATATGTTGTGTTTATAATTAAAGTCAATACATTTTCTTCGATAACATCAATGATTTATTATATTTCTAATCTGTGCGAAACCCCACAGTTCTCATTTCTGCTAAAGATGCTCTCTGCTTATTTCATGAAAAGATGATTTAATATAATACCTGCTAGATGCAATTTATAAAAAATAAACAGTTACAATGAACGCACTGTTACCTGAATGAGTGGCTTGCAAAAATAAACTGTAAAACTGACGGGGATTTTGACAATTCCAATTTTATTTCAGTTTAACTCGAACCGTTTTCCGTCCGCACTTTTCAAAGCGGGTTCCCTTTCCTGAGCGAGTGAAAGGCTCAAAGCACTTTCAGCAGTTGGCAGATGCCGACAAATTTGCCACTCGCGTTGTCTTAAGTTTCCGACCCTGGGGGAGTTGAAATGAAATGGCTGAGAAGCGGGCGAGTGAATTGTCATTCTCCAGGGGAGAGAGAGAGGGGGGGAGGTGGGAACGAGCGTGACGTTTTATATGGATAATAAAAAGAGCTCTGGTGCAAATCCGCGATTAAGAGTGACAGCGAGTCGAAAATCTATCGCTGAATATTTGATGGGGGTGAAAGTTTGCTCCCGGATGATTCGCAACCCGGATGCATTCTACGTTATCAACCGTTTGTATTTCCAGCTTTTGCGGGATTAGTAGGCAACGGAGGTGGACCGCCCACCACCCGAACATCTCTGTGGCGTAGAGAATCGATTCAACGACACCGTTTATGGCGGATCCATTTATTATTCAAGTTGTATTCTATGCCGAAAGAATTTTCCGTCCGTCCGTCAAGTGTGCGGGGCACCATTGCGATTTATTTTTTTCTGGACTTAACGTGCATAAATTAACAATTCAAATAGTAGAATTCCGAGCTCATCAATTGTGAATCATTGGGTTAAGAGAATGGTAAATTTATCGTTGGTGACATGTGCGATGCTGGATCATGATAAGCGGAATGGTAATCAAATAATTTCCTGGACTTTGCCTGATTGTATTCAATCACCGTCCATTAGGTGCTTAATGTGCTTGATTTTTATAGGTTCTTTTCTTTATAAACTTCGCGGAATTCACAAAAAGTAGCCAGAAACAATCTCAGAGTTGTAACGCAATATCTGTTTAGGCAGACTGTCCAAGAGAATGTATTATCTTACCTCATTCATGTAGTCCTTCTCCGTCCATTGAAACATTAGTATAAATATTTGTTTAATTCTCGTTAGTCTTTCAAAAAAAAATTGCATTTTTGAAAATCATCCAAGAAATATTATAGTCTCCATTAATGGTGGCATGTGTAACTCTGAAAAAAATATTGTTCGGGTTTTATTTCAACTGAATAGCGATACATACCTACACGTTTTGGCTAAAAGTGGGGTATTTTTATGATAGCTTTAATTTAATTTAAATTACGAAGTTTATAATCGGAAAGGTTTTTCAAGTGTGATTCTACATGTCCTCCATATTATGAGAAATATAAAGAATTTTTTTATTGTAATATGGATTTTATTACCTATTTTACACATTATATTTCTCACATAATTCTATTCTATGCTTGGTAAATTGTGTAGAATAGAGAAATAGCTGATAAGTAGTTCCTGGTATTATAGCTGCACGGCACGATGCGATCTATTTCCTAGAATTACTGTTGATTTTCAAACCTTTATATTTTGACCTGAGTCATTTAACAAAGAAAAATAAATTAATTATCAGTTATTTGGTGGTAGTAAAAATATAATTATAAATAGTATCCATTTTTCTTTGTAGCGGAAATACGCGCTTTACATGGATACATTTTTATTGCTACGGATTACGCCCTGTGCGATTTGCTAATCTAATCCTGAAATATCAAGGTTTCAGTGCTTAGGCAAATGCTTAACCAAGACCCTTCCCTTTTGTTTGTCAATGTTCTTTTGATTAAGGGATGTGTTTTGCTTCCATGTTAAGAAATTATCGCCATTTTAGCGTTCTTCCCTTAATTGAAGCTAATAAACCTTTGGATAACCTAATTACTCAAGAATCCCAAGAAAATGTCCATACTTCCAAAGCAATTGCAACTCCTTTCCAAAGCGGTTAATTAGGCATCTCCTATTGCATTTATTTCGGCAGTCTAAGCAGCACCGTATTCAAGAGAGTTGACGACTTAACACCGGGGTTCGTTAAGCTCGCTGATGTCCCGATGTCGTTTTTAATCACATGTATCCAATTTCGCCGTTTATGGGGCACGCGCCACGTGACGTCGTAAACCTTCTCCACTGGGTCATATATACACACACACACACACACAAGGCGGTGCTTGCACTCCGCCCCGCATTCCGCCGTCGCTTACTCGGGGACACAGCTCCGCGGCCCTCAGCAGCAGCCTCGCCTCGCAGGCCCCTCGCTACGGATCCGGGGGTGGGTCGGCGGCGGCGGCGGATGTGTTGATAGCTTGCCGGATTTTCTCTCCTCACACAGGCGACGGGATTTTATTCCCCCGCCCGCGTAGAAAATTTCATCTCCTCCGGTCTCGCCCTCCCCACTCCCCTCCCGTCATGGCTACTCCTCAGATTGAGGAGTGATTAAGCGTTGGATTTTCACGGGCGGAATTTATACCTCTCGCGGCAAGGAGGCTTTGCTCCAATATCCCCTCCGGCGCTGGGTTTCCACACTTCTCTTATCATGCCGTTCCTTTAGGGATATGGCGAATTGGCAAAAAAAGGTTTATTAAGGAGCCTGAACTGTTACAAAAATTAGAGAAATGGGAGACGCAAAAAGATTTTTGCTCCGTTTTCTAGCATTATGAATTTCTATTAAATACACTCTCAACAAGGTTTTAACAACTTCTTTGATGTGGCAACTTAGTTCAAATTTTCTTGTAATTTAGGTAAAAAAATAAGCCATTCACGCCATATTTCCTGAAAAGTTATTAAAAAATACTTACTCAGGATTTCGAATATCTATAACATTTTAGACATCCTAAATACCACCCGCCAAACTGATCTGGTCGAGAATACTTCTGCATAAAAATAAAAATTTCTATGACCATTTAAACATTAATAGTCAAATTAACTCGTCTTGTAAGTCTTCTAAGTAATCTTGCAATGTTCAATGTCCTTCATCTAGCGAGTGTACCTTCAATAATTTAAAATGCAAATTTAAAACCAAGGAAATCACTTGACTTTATAAATAATTACTTCTGTGCTTCTGATTTTGATGATAAAATGATCAATTATTTGATTTATATGCTACATTTCGAATTAAAGAACTTATAACCTAATTTATGCAAATTTTTTATTCTGTATCGCAAATGGTTTATTCCTCTTGATAATTGAATTATTACGAAATAAAACCAGAAGTTATGTCACTTCAAAAACAAAAGCAGATATTAAATAGTTACGCAGGAAAATGTAATTACCAAATTGATTATTTTTAGTGAATTAACACATTTTCGGTCCTCTAGTATCATCATAAGAGAATTAATTAGTAATTAATTAATTAATTAATGATAAAGAAAGAAAAAATAGGAGAATAAGAATAAAAAAATTAAAATCATATTCTCATGAAAAAAATGAAGAAAAAAAGGAAGAAAAAGAAGTTGAAAAGTAGTTGATTGATATCATATATCATTTATGGTAATCATCGTTCTCTCCTATACTAGAATATTAATGCACTTTTAAAGGGATAATTGGACATATGGTAAATGGAAGTTATTATGAGGATGGAGAAAATATATATCTATAAAAAATGTATTAACTTAACTTCACCACCAGACTACACCAGACCAGGCACCTCCAGACTAATCTATGATTTTGGAAGATAAGGATGTGTATACCTCACTCATACTCATCTTATTTCTGGCATAAATTGATGATGATGTGCATTTATTTGCAATTTAAAGTGTAATATGCTCATTATTGAAAATTGATTAAATTAATTAATATAAACAAAATGTAAAATACTAAGGTGATTTTTATATAACAACCGAAAATATCAATGATTCGTTTTTAAACAATATTTATTTCCCAATTATTCGATTCGGTAATATTTTATATCATTTTACATAAAAGCATAAAATTCACGCTCAGAGCTGTCTGGTATCTACAACGCATACCTAGCATCAATTTTTATATTCTTCCAAAATGCTGTACTATCAGAGCTACTATCTTGCATAAGACACATTTGTGGTGATGAATTCATTACGAAGCAATTTTGAAGAAGTTTAAGAAATAAGTCATCCGCGTTGCATAATTCTGTAACTATTCTGAATTTCTTGGAATATTTTAGTGAATTATTTCACCGGTGTCCACTCATAACGTGCCTTATTCTTTCTTCTTACTTAGTGATGAAGTTTATTTTTCTTCCTCTGTTTGCACTGTTTTTACTTCTTCGCCTTACAATTTTCTCGTCCCCAACTTTCTTGAACGTAATTCTTCACCTCTCAGCAATTTATTTTCCCTTCCGTCATTGACCGTGCCTCTCTCGCTTGGTCTTCAATGTCTCTCTCTCTTCTTCCTCACATTATTTCCCGCTTCTTAATTTTCTCCGTCCTCAGCCATTCGCCAGCTCTCCCAACCCCCACCGAGTCCTCTCTCTGGAGCCTCTTTCCTCCTTCCACCTCTGGCTCCCGAGATGTTTCATAAACTCCAAAACTGCACCCTACCAGCGCAGCGCTTGAGAAGCGATATATACTTCATGTCTCGTTAGAAATGCCAAGGAAATGAATTCTCCACCCGACGACCCCTTCTCCCACCTCCTTCCTACCCCCCCTGGACCCGCTTCCTTTAGGGGCCGCCCATCTCGCTTCACGGCATCTCGTCAGAGATTCATTATGGCCCAGCAAAAGAGAGAAACCGTCCGCTAACCCTCGCATTCCCCTTCCCCGCACGCACCCAAAGAACACGTGCATCTGTGGAAGAAGCGGTCGGGTTATGACGATGGTCGGGAAAGAAGGAAAAAAATAAAATCAAGCGATTTAATTAAGTTCCGCCAGCCACGGTGGGATAGCTTAAAAGATCTTTATCGGGTATAAGGTAAGTCGAGGTTTTTCCTTATCTCAATCTTCCCCTTAATGAGGTTGCGATTTTTCGTTAACTCTGCCCTTTTCCCAGCTATTTCTCATTTACGCCTTAATTCATGGAATTTGAGAGGTAAAAATGAGACTCCACGAGATGAAATTTAATTAATTAATGGTCATAATTGGACCTTTCGAAATACTCCAGTATTTTTAAATAAAATAATATTTGATTATTTCCTTTGATCCAATTTTTTATGATGATCTTAATTGTAACTGGTAATATAAGGACTTGTAGGAATGTTTATTTCTAATTATAATTGATAATATTGTGAAATCCATTGCCGAGTGTTTTTATGAATATGCTATTTGTAAATTATATGAAGTCTTTAAAATGTAGTCATAAAAGGAAGATCGATAACCATTGGAGCAGTTGAAACCCCGTGGTTGATACTACCCGCAATACTTAAATGTTAAACATGTTGCCTATCCTAGTTGACTGCAGGGGTCCCTTGCTTATTCCAGCTCATTGTTTGTTAAACATTTGAAACACTAGGTGAGTGTATTACTACGGGATTGTGGTTTTTCACTATACTTTTTAGATAGAGAATAGTTCACAATTGTTTAAGTTTAACGTACTCCTATGACGCTAAGCGCAGCGTAAACCATCCCGATATAGAAGTCAACTTATGATATAACAACTCTTCATAGTGGTTTATTTAGTTTAGGTTAGTGGGAGTATTTGGCAACGACGCGATTTTCAAGCATCTCATGCTGTCTTTCCATGCATAATATGTATTCATTCGTCTTGTAAAAAATGGAGTAACGTGAAATGTAGCTTTAATACTAATTAATTCTGTTTACCTAGGAGAGTTGAAGGTGAATCTTTAGCCAAATGCAGATGCACAAGTATAAAGGACGTGAAACAATGAAATATATTTTGGCCCAAGCTACATGTATGCAGTATTATCTCACATCTCTAAGTGTTCTGGTGACTAGGCCCTAGATGGAGAAAATTTTAGGAACATACGCAAAATCTCTACTGGAACTGGATGATAAATGCTTTTACTTGTCAACACTGCTACCATCAAAAACAAAATCAAAAGTTATCATTGCCTTTAACTTTAATGCAAATATTCTCACAAAATTTTGAATGCAGGGGCTGAAGTTGATTCGAATGATAGGTTTTGACACGAAAAAATCTCCAGCTCATCTCCATCCAGCAATCTCAATCTCCAGCTCCATCTCATCTCCAGCTCTTTCTCGATATTTCTTCTCTCGTTTTTACTTCTGCAAGTGACGATGGGAATACAAAAAATTAGTGTTTTACCTCATGTTTAACCATGCGTCGCACTTTTAAATATTTCCTTTTTTAAATTAATGGAGGAATTTAATTAATCCGAAACAAACATGCCTATTTTAGTAGTTCAGACTGTTTTTTGAAACGGTGATCTATAAGAATGTAATAACAAGATTAATATAATACCTGGTATTTTACTCTGTAAAACCTTCGTATCAACGTATGAGCATAAATGAAAAGCATTTATTTTACCACAGTATAAAATTTTAATAAATATTTTAGGAAATAAAATGTATCACAAGAGAATTCCTCATTAAAAATACATAAAACATGTAATATAAGTTTATTTTTAAGTTTCATAATTTCAATATTTAATTACAACAATTGCCCTATGATACATTTAATTACTTGATGATGTGAATATTCACAAACCAGAAAAAATATATTCAGATCTAAAATCAGAGACGAATCAAGCTAATAATTAGATTTCTTCATTCCTCATTGTTTATTTTGTATGATAATTTTCGTCTCCATTACTTGAGTCACATAGATGAGCAAAAAGGGAAATTAGAAAAATAGTGGTTTAGATGAAGTGAGTAAAACGATCATGTGACATATAATGAAAATGTTAGAAAACCAATAATTTGAATTGTTGATATTATCATAATGCCATACCACAAATAAGGATGCACTAGCAACCAAAAAGGTGGTTTGCCAAACGATTTCTTGTACTATTTGTTTTCATGGTTTTTGTACATCCTACACATAGTCTTACTTTTTCATTTAGGAATTTATGAATAACTCCTAGGCATCAATCTTAAACTCAAAATATTTGTGTATTTTTAAAACAAGCCACATTGGTGATAAAATTTCCTAATCATAGTTCATCAAATGGCAACCATTACATGTTTTCCTTGATCCTGTGACTTTCTCCTAGTCAATAGAAATTTGTAAAATACATGACGTTCTGCCTTCAAGCCCTCTTTTAACTTATAAGTCAATTCATGAAACTCACCTACATAAATTATTTCCGCGCGTTTTGTGTAAATATCCGCTCTTTGTGGGAGCTCTCACCAGCATTCATTCAGAGTTTGACAAAAGTTTTAATCGATCACAGGTTGTGAATTCTTGTTCTCCCCCGTGACGTCGGATTTATACCGCGACGGACGCCAACCAATTCCCTATAGAGCGCGCACTCCTGAAAGATGCTTTTGTCATCTAAGAAAGAAAAGGGAAAGTTGGCGGGGTTGGTGGGGGAGGGAATGGGGGGGAGGGTGGGAGGATGAATGAGGAAGAATGACCGCATCGTCCTTGCCCTCAGGGAGTGCAGGCGGCTGGCCTTCCCACAAGATATTTTTTTCCCCCTCCCTCCCTCCCCCTCTCTCTCTCCCTTTTATTCCCCGTAAGGGGCCACCGTTGACCGTTGTTTTTCCATCCCTTCGAAAAGTATGGAAGTATGAGGTCACTGCGGAGAGGAAAGGTGGTGAAGGGGAGAGGGGGAGAAGGG
>LYUA01000037.1:1127551-1137967 GCA_002093875.1 Calopteryx splendens | reverse complement strand
TATATATATATATATATATATATATATATATATACATATATGTATATATACATACATACATACATATATTCACATATATATGTATATGCATGTCGTTTTCTCTTGAGTTTAATTCATTCTACTAATCAGTGATATAATATTTCCCAAGTTTTCCCTTTTATTTTGAGGCTCCCACGACCATAAGGCAGCATAGCACAAGTAATAAAAATGTTGCAAATTTGACCCCAGGAATAATTTTTTCACTGTATTAAGCCATATAATGTTATAGGCATGTGTTTAGGCTGAATTAATTGTAAATTTAACATAAACAAAGCACAGCATTACGAAAGCCTCATTTAGCCTTCCCAGTTTTTATGAAATGAAGTAAGTCCAATATAAACGTAGTGTTACACTCAGTCAATGAGCTCACTAAGGACCGCTTTAACAATGTGATAGCTAACTCCAGCTAAAGCCGAAAATCAATTTTATAGTTGCTTGTTATATCTGAAACTTACTAAAACGGGCTTACTACAGTTAGCATGTTTATGTTTACTAACATGTAGTCTGAATTATTTATAAAATTCGACCCATAGGTAATCTACACATTAAGTAAACTTCACGCTAACGATTGAACATTTATAAGAATCTATTCATCAGGGCCAAATTGTTTCAGTCATATTCAAAGTTAAGCTGTTTATGCAGTGAAATTTAAAGGAATTTCTATTTTATTATTTACTGCAGTATCTTTTTTATCAAAAGACTGTACTCATACGTGGACCCACTCGGAGGTGGATCGGACATGAGAACCCGGCTGGCTCAAAATATAAGCGTATTTTGAGTGGAACTGATTAAAAACTAGCATTTTTTCCATTCCCCGGAGGAATATGCTGATTCATTTCCATGCGAAAAATTACGCGATGAGCCAACACTCCATGTTGAATTCCGCCCTATAAAACAGCCAGCGATATTTCGAAACGTGCCCGGAAGCGAAGTAAAGGCCCAGGAAATAGCTTCGGGCGGCGAGGTAAGAGCGAAAGGGAAGGCTGGGCGTTTGAGAGGGAAGTATTTTCTGGAAGGTAGTAAAGAGGGGAAGGGGACGGAGAGTTTCAACGGGAAAGGAATATATGGTGAGGGAAAGATAAAGAGAATTCGGTGGACACAAGGGCTCAAAAAGGAATGTAAATGCGGAGGAATGAGCGGAACAAGGAGGGGGAGGGGTGAGCAGAATGGTGGAGAGGCCATCGGTGGAAGGGCGAGGTAAAAGGACGAGGACGCGAGCCTGAAAAGGCGAGTCTTCAAAGGGGAGGTCACCTCAAGAGAAGGGCAAGTCCAGTGAGTGAGAGATGGACACGGGAATGGGAGAAGGATGAAAGGGAAGGCATAAGATATATTTATGAAGTGCCGCGCACAAGGTATCCCCAGGGCACTTCCGCCGAGTAATTAACAAGCATGACAGCGGTAACGTGACAAAATTCTATGACGGCAATGGTCGCATCCAACTTCGATTTTTATAATTCATAATAACGTCACAATGTATTTCATGGCCACTTAGTATTCTTTCTTTTCTCTCAATTTTATTCCATGCCTTTTGCCATTACCTTGCGAGATTAATTTCTTCTTTCTCACTCCAATTCATAAGAATTTTACAAGTTGTTTTATGCACAGTCAATATAATTTCTTTCCTCTGGATTTAAACCTATCTATTAAGTTTCGAGAACCATTACCTCTCTCCTTTTCAAGAATGACTCTTGATTCAAGTCCTAGGGGACTTTTTGTGATCATAGAAAGAGGTTTTGGACGAGATTTCTTATTTTATGTATAGAATTATTGGCTATGGAATTTTTCTCAAATTCATTTTTTCCGCAGCTTTTTCATCCGCACATGAAATTCGTAGTTTTTCGCCTTCCTATAAAAGGGGTGAAAATCAGGAACATTCTAGATCAGAAAACAATCCCCCCCTGATCACCATGAGCAAATAAAAAATTTCGCTTGCATCCACATGGAATCAAAAGGAAAGGAATTGGGATTGGAGCGCTTCTTTTCACAAATGGAGACGATGAGTGTAACAGCTCACAAGAGATCTCACAAAAGCTTTTGCTCGTATCTACGACAACCAAATGGTACAAGCCGATTGAACTGAAACAGGGATACCAAAATAATTCTACTAGCGGAAGCAAAACCTTGCTTGAAAAAAAGAAGTAGTCGCTTTCCAGGTATATATTTATTTATTCACGGAAACAGGAATCGTGGAAAGGATTGTAAATCTATGAGAAAGGGAAACATAAACAAGGGTCCCCGAGTGTAAACCGAAATCACGTTAAATCATATGCAAAGGTAGAGGCAAAAATCGACGTGGGGAGAGAACAAAGAAAATAAGCAAAACTGGCATACCCTACTTCCGTCCGGGTATCTATCTCTTTGCTTCCCGATAAAAACCCAATATAGCGGGAAATAATGCCCTTTTTTAAGAGTCCGAAAACTCTAACTCTTTTTTATTTCAATCTCAGGGCCTCTCGGAATGAGGGCAATATAACTCCAGGGATATCTTTCCATATCGCATCCGCGTTCCACGCTCCCCTGCCAAATAGTCACGTCATTTGATCCAACGCCGGAACCAAGCGAAAGCATTAGAGGGTTCTGGTAATGGGTGAGGTGATGGCGTTTTCAAACATCCGATCTCCTCGAAACCCTTATTCTAATTGTCGTCCTCGGATGGGAGCGGACATGCTAATTTACTTCCCCACCCACTCTAGGCCAGATGAACGACCAGAAAGCCGCCCTGCGCGACCAATAAGACGAAGAGTGAATGAATATGACCTGAACCGAAAGAGGTTTCAAATGGATTTTGTTATTGGGGAAGGTTTATGCATTCAAATGGTTAATGTAACAGGATTTACTCAAAATGAAAACATTTGTGAAAAAAGTGGGCAAATGTGAGCAAAATTTGGGCAAAATTAAGTCGGGACACTATGTGGCACCCTACAAACCTCCAAATAGGGATGTTTTCGCAGCAGGAATGCCCAATATTATACGTTACTTGAATGTACCTAATGGATATCCAGGTGGACAGGTAATTAAATTCAAGCGATGGAAGTACATTCTACCAACAGCTTTACAGGCTCTGCGATATCTAAGTACAAAATACCAATTCACGCGATGTTCAAACATTTACCATAGCGTATGCCCAATTTTTAGATTCCTTAGGTTATGTCGTCAGACGCTGGTTCATATCTTCATTTCGTTCCTTTTTCCGCAAAGGGACCATCTCCTGATGTTGCTATCACTAGCGTAGGTAGGGGCTGTAAATAACGCTGGGCCCCTAACATCTATTGGGAATGGGGTTCGCCTTAACATCTTCCATCCCATGCCCCAGCGTTAGCATATCTTCGTTTCTGCCAGTTTGAGAGTTAAGTGAAAGTTATCAGTAATACGGTTTCCCTTATTGCTAGTGAAAGTTTTGAACGAGTGATTTATTTAATCGAAATTGCAATTGAGGGTAGTTCACTTAATATCAAGTTCAGGAGTAAATTTGAGGGACAATTGGAAAATGGTATTTTTATTTATCTAAGTTAAATGAAATGACACCGAAGGCGATGAGCCTAAACATAAGTGATAGATCTTTGATGATAATAACTTATGTATGTATTCTCCACGAAATAACGCAGTATTCCATTGTAACATTAAAAAATGAAATTTTTTTAACTTTTAGGAACCAGTTTTTCCATCGTTTCTGCAATCCTACATTAAAAAAGTGATCAGAAGGAAATTAAAATTAAGTATATACCATTAGACAGTGAATATAATTGTTCGCTTATTTAAACATTTGATTGTATAGGAAAACGGTCGCTATGATGTTTTATCACCGTAATATAGAATAATTATTAGACTAATAGAATAACTATAATGCTTCATTCCTTCTCGTCGACCTCTTGTTTTTTTTCGTAACTACCACAGACGATTTGAGTATCAGACACTCCACCATAAGCCAAATACCGAAAATTTCATTACACCAATGCGAATACTACATTCTCTTTCTTGAATAACCGAGTGCTCTTGCATGTATAATTGGCCATGAAACTTTTATGAGCAATGAAATATTCATCAGAAAACAATGACGAACCAGAAATAGCCTATTAATGCCCCCGAAAATCAGCCACCACATGATGTCGTGCATAACGGGTGAATGAAGAACTCGAAGCGGAAACGAAAGCCGAATGCGGCTAAAACCGTGCAGATATTACTCCTAACGGAGCTTCTACCTTTATTTATCTATAAGGCAACGCATTACAAGTGAACAAACACACTTTGATGGCGTTTTTCGGCATCACTCACGCAATCAACTAATAAAATATTCAGCTCTTCAGAATCACTTGGCAAATGAGTAGAAATTTGAGATCCATACACCAATGCATCAAGACTTCATACGATTTGTTATTTGAATCCATATGTGCTTAAAACTTTATACAAATGGACGTGATTGCACCTTAATAAGACTAAAAGTTATTGGAGAAAATATGTAGAAAATTTTACATAAAATTCATCATAAACATTATTTTTCAATATTACCTATGCTATAATGGACTACTATGGTGCATAAGAGTAGCAACATTAATGACTAGTTATAATTTTAACACCTTATATCTTAAATAGTTAATTTTATAAGCTATTAAAACTTTGTTTATTAGAAATTAAAAAATGTATTACTTATTTAATTTTGTTTTGGGAGAATATATATACTGAGTGTTAAGGTTTTAATTTTCCATTGGGCTTTTGTCCGTATGAGATAGCAATGAGCTTGGAGAACAATAAAAGAAATGTTTTGGTTATTTTAGCTAAATTGTAAATCAAATGTCTCAAACAACTATTCTGCCAAAAGATCTTGTTCAAAAAAATCTGCTTGCACCTCTGCACCAAGATTTAAAGACACGTAAAGATATACTCGAACTTACTATGAGTTATGCCAAATTTCATAAATTAATATTCAGCGTAGAAGAATAGAAACATTCTACAGAGGGTATTCTGATTAAAATAAACTTGACACTTGTTGACAGAACAGTGAGAAAACCTGAAAAACAATGAAAAATATAAGAAATAATGGATAATCACAAATAAAAATGCAGAGGTAGAGGACGCGTGATAGCGGAACTCTAATGGAACTTAAAAAATGTTATATAAAATGAACAGTAGTCATCCTAACCATTCGAAACTCAGAACCTTATAAATCTTCTCTCACAATCCCCTCCTTGAAATTTTCAAGTGTAGGACTACATTTATCGTTTTCCATTTATCGCTGTAAAAAATTTTACGTTGGAGAGGCGGATCGCTCAGTGTTATGCAGAACAAAAAATAACGCCGAGCAGCATTAGGAAATACATTTTGAAAACTTTCAGCGGTTACAAAAAATGCTCATACCTGCCCACAAGTTAGAGACGAATTCAGCATTGGCGAATGAAAAGTTTTATTCATTCAGATTAATTAGAGAGGTAAAAGAATTGATCACACACCCTAAAAAGCTCATTAACTTGCACCGACTGAATTTTATTGCATTCTTGGATGTTAATATTTCAGATTTCAATATTTAGAAATACAATGAGTGGCAATAAAACCGTTATATCTATTAAAACTTGTCCGTAGCATAGTTATACTCTTGTTAATAAGATACAACTTGATGTCGTCAACAGTTGAATCGGAAAAACTTATTTTCTTTAATTTTCGCGTAAGTTAACACAAAAAAATGGATATGATGAATGATTCCCAGGAAATATTACGGGAGTATATTTTCTCAGAGAATAGCATGATTTTACAAATTGTGATTATAATTGGAAACAGAAAGGAATTGGAAAGTATTTTAGGTGGCATATTTAAAGAAACTGCCATTCGTGGAGTGATATGTACATTTCACACTTTGTAAAGCTTAGTACGACCTCAAACGCCACCGAAAAAAATATATATATTATGGATTTTTTGTATGATTATGGTGAAAATTTGGTGAATAATGATGCCTTCATTTACACAATTTTATTGACATCCTTCCTTTAACTGATAAAAGTTAAAAATAAAACACTAAGGTGTTTAATATTTACAACACTTGGGTTTTTGTAATTTTCCTTGTTACGTTTATAATCTAATGCAAAAAGGCCAATTAATGGCTCTCTTCAGATTAATGAGAAATATATAAATTAACTAAGAACACTAGAGCGATAGATATTATTAGCCTAAAGAAAAAAACCTGGCTTTAAGTGTTTCTGCAATTGAGATAATACGTACAGCACCGCAGACAGAGTTCTTATGAAGGCATAAACAGCTGCCAAACTCATTCCATCATTCAAATCCACTATCCTACGATTGTATAAGAAAGTCTAAACATAAAGGTCAGTACTGATGGTATTTTTGCTGTAAAGGCAAGTTTATTTCCTACCGCTATGTAAAGGGTATTTGATTTATTCAGCAATAACGTTTTCTTTTTCATCGAACTGGTCGTTTTCCTATTTTACATATAGTAAGTGTGAATTATAGAAATTTTTGATTGGCATTATTCGGATTTCAGCACATTCTTCAAGTGAAAAGTACAGTGGGATTTCAGATAACATCTCAAATTACCATGGAACGTGAGTTTAATTGTACAAATATTTTCCGAATACCTAAAATATTACTCGTGGAAAAATTCACTTTCAATAGTTTATATTTTTAATGCATTCAAGGTCAGAGTTTTGTACCGCTTTGCACAGCCCACCTTTTCATTCCGACAAAATGGAATGGATCAATTTATTTATTACCTATTATCGATGGGTTGTGCAAACATCATCTTAATGTGGAAAATGGAGACGTAAAAAGCTGATTGTAGCTAGAGGCTGTGTTTTCGATTTTGCTGCCACAAAAGTATGTATCCAAATATTTTGACGAACCCTGTCGGCGAAATGGATATAAGGGATTTGTTCAAAGAAAGAGCTTCGGGCGTAAGGCGCGTCAAATCAGTCTACCTATTATTCTCGGATTTGGATCTTGATGCGTGCCCATGAATCGTAAAAGTGATCGTCTGTTGTTTCCGGCGAGGATGGATGGAGGGTGAGGAAGGATGACCCGTAGGCGGGAGCGGGAGGGCATTGGGAGGGGGGGCGAGGGGGGGGAGGCAAGGAGGGAAAGAGGAGAACAAGAAAGGGAAGGAGAGGGAAGAAGAGAAAACCAAGCTCGGTTGGCCGACCTCAGTGGGTCTCGCGTCCGGCTACCCAGATGGGCAAAAGAAAAAGACTCTCCTGTAACGGGAAAAATATCCACGAGCGCAGGCAGTTGACGGACAAAAAGCAATCTTCTCTATCGAAGCCAGTTTGAAATTTGAGGCATGGGGTGAGTCTGGGGCGGAGAGGAGAGAGGGAGGGAGGGAGGGAGGGAGAAAAAAATAAATATTTTTCAAAAATGACGGATACGCTGAAAGGAAATACATTTGCTCCGACGAAAAACTACTTAGTAGCGTAAACACGACTTGGAAGAACCTTGAGGTCCTCTCGAGTCTTCTTTTGAGGCTCTGTTGTAACTCCCTTCAAGTGGCAAAATAAAATAAGTCAGATTCCTCCCCAGGGATGTGGCTTTCTGGGGCGGAAATCGAAAAGGCAAATTTCCTCCTTGCCGGGCACGAAAGTTAGTCCTTTCTTTGTAATTTCGCTAGAATCTTTTCCGCTTTGCACAATTTTCAATTGAACGTTCCCGCTGACGTTGAAGTCCGGCAATAAAATTATTGGACCGCTGAAATGAACGTTAGTAAATAAATGCGAATTTTTAATGGCCCATTTTACATGCGGATGAATAAAACCTATGTATGTATTTTTTTGTGACCTCCTGAAGGTACACCTCTTCCATATTTTCTTTTTATTCTTCACAAGTCGTAGGGAGCACGACCACGGCTGGATAATTCTAAAATATATCTCTTTCAATAAGCACTTTAAAGTTATTGATTATAAAATCCCTGAATTCTTGGAAAAGCCTAACATATTTCGTACCTTGATACGGTTATTATTTTGAAATACCAATGTAACGAGGTAGAGGGAACCTTTTCGAATGAATTTTGTTTCCAGCATCTCCACTCAGGGCGCAATACTCTCCTCAGAAAAATTTTGCGAAAATCTATAATTTCCATTCCGAGAGTAAAAAGAACTTTCGTGTTTTAATATCCGCCGGATTTCTAACGACAGAATGCTGCATCCCAATGAGAGGATGTTCAAAAATCCTACCTCGCTCTATCGGGGGGCCACGCTAATTAAAATTCCAACCTTGGCGATGGGAGGTAATGAGATATCCGTAGCCACCCCAATACCATGCCATGCACGTCCCCACCACCCTATTCCCCACCGATCCTCGGTTTGCAATGAACTTTGTAGAGCGGGAGTAATCTATTACTTCCAGCGTAATAGACTACACTCTTCACTTCGGTGGGGAATATGGCTGTCGGAGGGTTAGGGAGGGAAGGGGGAGAGGCTATGGGCTCGAGGTAGCCATGGAAACGAGGGCCCTTCCCTAAACCCCTCACGCCGTATATATACGTACACGCCCCCGCCTAAACCTCTATCCCTCACCCCGGAGAAACTTCGGCTCCCTTCCCCTCTCCCGCACCTCTCGCGAGGCTCAAGACGCCTTCCAAATCACGTCCTCGGTAGACGCGCTGCCTCCCTGCTTCATTCAATCCCCGCTCCCCCTCAACCTCTCCTCCCGCGCCCTCTCCCGACAGACGCCGTCATCGCCGCTCGACGCTACCGCGGTTCAAGCGCTCCCCCCCGCCACCACCCCCCCAAGCCCTTAGCATCTCTCTCCGTCTTTATCCGTCCGATATCGAAAAATTTTACCCCGAATAACAAGTCCTCGGGGCACGTGAGGAGGCGGTGGGGAGCGGGACGGAGTGGCGGGGGTGAGGGGGGGGGGATGGGTTTGTCTCTTAGGAAAGCGTTAACTTATCAATCGACTATGTGTGTCTGTGGGGAGTTGAATCGCTGGGCGTATGCACGGGAGGGGTTGCATTTTATCCGTCTTATGGGTGAGGGATTGATTGTGGATTTCAATGAATAGATGGAGGGGAACGAGTGTATGAAAAAATTGCACACGTTTTTTAAATCACTTTATAGTTATTGTCCGGGGTTCGGGTCTAGGGTAAGAAAACTACGAACCGGTTATTCGGTGCCATTCCCAAGGAAAAGAATCATTTGGTACCGGAATATGGGTTTCAGTACCTAAGAGAGAAGCTTAAGTAATTTTCGTTACCAAGGTAGCAAAATTTGCCTTTTATTGACATCATAAATGGGGTTTCATTGGCCAATGCTTGAGCAAGGAATTAACTACAGAAACCCTATTAGTTTATAGGTAAAAATCCTAGGTACCCGTATTTTAGCACTAGGGTACAAATCCTAGATAGTTCTCAGTTCGAGATAACTACCTATGCTAAGTTATTAGAACTATAACATTCTAGTACTTTTAAAACCTGTGCTGGATGCAGATAAGACGTATTAAGTCTTTATAAATAAAATTCACAATGTAAAAGCAATGTTTAATTCCCTTTAACTCGGTCAAAATAACTTTTTCAACATCATTTATTCATTGAAAGTTTTTTTCATGAAAGTAGCGAGGTCCGACCACCGAGACGTCCTTCGTGCGTATGAGTGCACCTGTGTGTGTGTGTGTTCGTGGGTATCCGAACGCACTCGCAGCTGCCATGAGTCTTATTTTAGAGATCCGAAAAGGGGAGAGGGGTGGAGATGGGACCTGGAAAGAGATAAGGGCTTCGCTGAAGTTTTGGGGGAGAGGATGGAGGGACGGGGACTCCGGGGCGTAGGCGGAACGTTGCAGCTGGCGAACGGAAGGTGTGCGGCGAAAGTGGAGGTCGGAGGAGAGCCGTGCCGGGGGTTCCAACACGCGGCGCGGCGGAGCGATTCCCGGGAGAAAGATCACGCGCCGTAAGATAGTCCCCCATGAGTGGGGCCAGGGTGCACTTGATGGTTTTGGGTGCTTCGCCTGTGTTCTGTATTTCCCAATAAATCGATGCAGTCCCACTTAATCAGAAAAGTTTCCCTCTGAGGCATCGTGGATTGTTTCATGGTGGAGAACATGGATAAGATCAGTTATATCTTCTTGCCTTGAACCCCAATTCAAATAATGTAAACTATTTCTCGCATTATTTCATCCCACTAGGAATTCTGATGGTAGTAGAAACTAGCTGCCTCTGAAAACTTGAGAATTTTTCTTGAACGTTCCAGTGAAATGCGTATTATATTATGGAAGGAAAAGAAACAAGGTGTGCTCAACTGCACTGGATCACTGGAACCTTGGAAGCAAGATTATTTCCAATCCCGTGTTCTTTAATTATATATGTATATATATATATATACCGGCAATCCAAAGGTCCCGGGTTCGGATCCCGGTCATATTTTTTCCGTGAAATATACTATTCCCATGTGT
>LYUA01000037.1:979143-996415 GCA_002093875.1 Calopteryx splendens | reverse complement strand
CATGATTACAAAAAAAACACTTAGTAATTACCACATATAATATTTATTCACTGTTATTATATGTGGTAATTTCTAAGTGTTTTTTTTGTAATCAAATATCTCACCGATGCCATCGGGGAAGTGTCATGGTACTCTTCAAAAGTTTAGGGTTCGAGGGAGAGCGAAAAGTCGAAGCAGGGCGACCAAATCGCGACCGTGACGAGACGCTCTTCAAACTGGAAAAGTGCCCATGTCGATTCCTAATTCAATAACCTTATTCCTTTAACCGTGGCTCAAGGCCCCGTCTATTAATCCATCCAAACACATAACCCATCCTCGTCTCACCATTAATCTGTTTCCGCGGCGCCCCCTCCATCATTCATTGTCCACGTTCATTGCCTTCCATCGTTCCAATCCCCTCACCCTTCCCGCCCCAACCAAAGAACCCTCCCTATCCTCCTCCACTGAACTCACTCCACCCCCTCGCCCTTCCTCGCCACCCAGATTCCCTTCCTCCCCGCCCCCTCCTCCCGTGATAAGACGGCGAACAAGGAGGATGAAGAGAGAGAGCGCAGAGGGAGGAGGTGGGGGAGGAGAGGCGGACGGGATAAAAGATGGAGGACTCTTCGGAGCCTATAAATCTCCGTTTACGACGCGAGACGTTCGAATGGAATCGCCAAAAACCCCTTCTCGGCTCCCTCTCCCCCGCACGCCTGAGACGATCCCATCCCCTCCCCGCACCAAACCCACCCCCTCCCTACCTCCTTTCACCTTTTGTTGTCGGGTGGGGGGGGGAACAGACTCCGTCCGATGGCCCCCTTCACTCCCGTATCCTTACTCATCCCTCACAGTTTTTTTTCCTGCCTCCTTCTTTCCTTGCATTCTCTTTCTCATGCCTTCCTTTTTCCACTGCTTGCTGCCCTACGGAGGAGGAGCATGTTCCTGTGGTGGGGTGCGTCATGATATCTGTCATCGGTCGTCACGTGACCGGGGCTTCCTTTTATTATGCTCCTGCTCGACCGCCGCCCTACTCGCAACCCCTCTTCCCCCCCCCTCCCCCTCCCCCTCCTCGAGGGTGCGTGGGTTGAGAGGGTGGGATGGTCCGCGTGTGGCGGAACCTTCCTTTTGTCGCATTCTCAAGAACGGGGGGGAGAGGAGGCGTCAAGAATCCTCACGTGTGAAGGAGTTCGCGACCCCTCCTCCGGAATATATCCCTTCTCCTGGGTTCTACCGTTTCCGTCTCGCCTTTGTGTAATTTAATCTTGAAGAATTGAAAAGCACTCTGAAAATCTCTTACCATTTACTGTGCAGCTACCGAATTCAAACACGTGGAGGTCATCCTCGGGTACAGTTTTTGCAAGTCCACGTACAATGTTTCAAGGTCAGCCTGTAGTTGATCACAGCAGGTTACACATTGGTAATGATGACTGAGGCCAATAAAATTTAAAAGTCAAAACAATAGTCACCATTCGCAAAAGGTTTAATGGGGATGTGAATGTGATTGATTACTACCGAGGGGGGTGGTATCCGCGCGTAGGAGATTTTGTCGCAGGAGTTCCAGAAAATCTTGTGGCCTAAGGTTTTCTGTTATCTAAGCAATTATGTTAAGTTCTTGATTTGTAGTCACAGAGCACGGAGGTTGAGCGAAAGCTTCAGATCCCTTCTTTCGGCATTCCTAATGAACCATGGCCTTAAGTTTGGCGGCATAAGATTTAATTTTCTGTCAGTTGTACTTCTTGAAATTTGTTTTAGAGCCAAGCAGACGCTGCGTAGGTCGTGACCATCCGTATCGCAGGAGAATATTATTCTTTTCGTATTTAGGACCGTCGAATTCGTCATGAATTGATAAATATAATGCATTTAGTCATAACTTATTTTTTCCTTTGAAATATAGCCGCAAATGAGAGAAAGGTTTTTTTCTTATTAAACGAAAAAAATTCAATTTTTTGGCTTATCTTCTGCTAGCAGTAGAATTGATGATGATGTGCATTTTTTACATAATTTCTGATACGTTGCGTAAATTTGTACTCATAGTCCTCGTTTACACTTTTTTTTAAATGCTTCAGTGCACATTTATGATTTTTTATTTTGTTGACATTTATTTGCATTATTTTCCGCGAATTGTAACTTAATTTAATGAAATAATTAATTTATGCAAATAATGAATATGGTTTTCTTCTTGAATAAATAATTCGAAAGTGATATAAAACTCTATGACATCGATAAAAATTTATGTTGCAAATGACCGCGAAATTATTAATTAATTTGGCTCATAATTAACTATTTAAACGTAAAATTTTAACACTTAATCACGATTAAATATGTGTTATGTCATGTATATTACTCCAGTGAAAAGAGAATTCATACCACTTGGTTTACAGATTGCTAAAAAAGTACATCCTTTACATAATCACGTGATTTTTAGACACAATCATAGCTATTTCCGATAATGGCCACCAGAGTGTACTAGTCCAACCTAGGCTAAGGGCATTCAGAAACGGCTTTTCCACATTTAATATTGATGTCACATCATCATCAATGGTATCAATGAAAAAATAAAAAAAACTTTTACAAATTTATCTGCGAGAAAATATTTTCATACCCCTGAAATGTAAAAGGTATGTAGGATAAAGTATTTATAATCTAAAATATTTTAGCACCGAAAAATATAAGTTTATGTCTGAAATAATTTATTTGTGTCAAATAAGTTTAAACGTGAATTTTCTTCGAAAATGAACAGTTACATCATAAACAAATAGTTTTGGCATGGATCTAGACTATTTTAGACGACGACATGAGATGCTTCCTTAGCTAACTACAAAGGTGATTCAATTTTTGCTTTGCCAAAATTCCGTAACAAAAGAGTTTCGGTCGCATGTCCCCGATAGACAAAAAAAGATGTAAAACACAAAACTTACCAACCCTCTAATATTCTAGCATTAATTTTCCAACAACCTTCACACATAAATGAACAAGGAATTGAAAAAATGTACCCTAGCCTGAGATGACACCGCATTGAGACCTGGAGTACCATAATATATCAGGGGTTTGCATAGGTATCGAGGAATACCATGGTTCCTTGAGAAGTGACTCAGAACGGGTAGCCAGGTTCATTGTTCTAGGTTCATTGTTCCAAGGTGGCAGAACAAGTCCCCTTCCCTGCATCCCAACCTTTTAAAACATCAATAAGAAGCGGGGACTGTACCACATTCCTTGGTACCGAGTGTAACAAAGGTTTCTCGTAATAGTTACTTTTTCCGAGATAAAGGTGCCTATTTCTTGCACTAGGTAGTAGTTTACCAACTTCTCTAGTAAATTGTGTGAAGTTCGCAATATTGCATTTTAATTTATCATTTTTTCCTCGTAGCCGTCCGTCGTTTATATAGGCGCGGACGGAGAGGGAGGACGCACTTCCCCCACGCCGCCGACCCACGCACTGGGGGCGTGTCTCCTTTCATTCCCGATTCGCACAACCCCGTGCAGCGGTCAACCTTGATTCCGTTTATTTCCCCTGCAGCGGTGCACTCGGACCGGGGAAGGGGGGAGAGGGAGGAAGGAAGGGGGGAGAGGGGTGGGGCGTGGGCTATCCGGCGTGTCGTAAAAATCGCGCCGTCGCATGTATCCATTCGATCGTTCGTAAATGCTGCGGAAGCCTGCCGACTTCTTTTTTTTTTCCTTCTCCATTCCGCAGGAGGCGGGCCTTTTATGTTCGCCCTCCCGCGAGTATCCCTCCTCCTCTCAATGAGCGCCCCATCTTTCAGTCCGTCGTCTCTAATAAACAGTTCTATTCTCCACGCCGATTTTTTTGGCGTGGGCGAGATTATTAGATATATTTCGGATCGTTCACTGAAAGACCTTACGTTTTCACTTCCCTTCCAATAGCTCTTTTGCTCCGGATTGGAAAGCTGAAATCCTGCTTGCGCTGAGAGTCTTAAAAGTATAATTTTTGTTTTAAAAAAAACTTAATTAACTCAGTTTAGTTGACCAATCCCTGGCCAAGAAAACGAATGAAATATTTTTCTGTAGTGTCTATTGGATTATTGCGGGCTATTTTTTATCCATTATTATGGAGAGAAATCTCTAACCGAGTAGAAAAATAAAACTTTCAAAGATTTCACCTTGTGTTTTTTTATTATAGCTGAGGAATAACTACTAATTTAAACGTTTTCTTCTTAAAATTCTTTCTACAAATACCTTGTAAACTGCACACAGCATAAGTAGCACTTTAAAAACGATGCATCAGGTTATCTTATAATTTGCGTTAAAATATTTCAAGTGAAATTTTTTTAAACGTAGAGATCTACGCCCATACTTTTCTAAAGTTGTATTTATCTTAATAATATGGGTGCATACCATGAATACGTCATCTCATGTGTGCAACAATCAACCTGATTGATTGGTTTTAAATGATGGGATATAAAAGTTAAAGTTCGCGTTAAACATCTTAAGTCGTTCATTGTGTGAAATTCATGTATTCGTGGTTAGAGAAGCCATTTTCAACCCCAAATCTCTTTCGATTGTAAAGAACTAGTCTACAAAAGTCACTCATCTATATTTAAGCTGGGTGCAGAAAGGAGTTACAAAGAACCCCCTGATTAGCAGCGGACGTCAAATTCTTAGAATGCCACATCTTGATATAAAATATTATAGTTAATATATATATTAACCTATAGAAAAATGAGAAGGGACCCGGAAAGGACTTTCGTAAAATACGTTTAAAATATATTTCGAAGTTTTAAATAATATTATCAATAAACAAGCTGCAATGTCTTAAAATTTAGACTCTACTTTTCCATTATTACTTTTTGGAAGTTTTCTATTGCCATTTAAAAAGATCAATCGCCATATACCAAAGAGAACTCTATATATTCTCCTACTCAAGATCATTAAAACCTGAGGATTAACTCAACTAGTAGAAACGAAACGGGAGGAAAGTACTTCTGGTAGTTTGGGAAGTGGCGAGGTAAGGAGGGGGCGGACCACGCACACTTAGCGGAGTAACAAAGGGTAACGGCTTTAAGATGGCGGCGTGGGAGGCGTCACATGTGGATGCGGCATGAGAAGATGTGGTCAAGGCGGCAGGTGCTAGGAACCGCGCCCTCTCCTTCGCCGGTTCACCACAAGAGGCGCTCCGGGAGAGAGGAAAAGGCGAGAAGCAAGTGGCAACGGGTTAAGTGACGCCGTGGAGGATAATTGGGGGAAGTGTAGGAAGGTGTAATGTGTGCTCGCATTCAAGGAAAAGCTAGAGCTTTTTTTGAGTAAAAAAAACGTGCGGTTGGAGTGGGAACGTCGTTAAAATTTAATGGGGGGGTACTGATAGTGATCGCTCGTGGGTATTCAATATGCTATGTGTAGGTTCATGTATATGCTATTTTATACATACCATACTGATGAAGGTGGCTGGGACCACCGAAATTTATTTTGAAAAAGAAAAGGGAGTTTCCCTCTTTTTCATGGGTTCTATGTGTCTTTTGCAGTTGCAGCTTGTAACAGAAAGCTTACACATTTCCATGTGTCAACATTTGACAAAAAACTTAAACATCATCATAATATAAAATTTTAAATATACCCAGAGAAAACAGCTTCTAAAATTGATAATTTCTCTTTTCATTCACCTCACGTGCACAAAAAGCTACAGAGGAGTAAGAGTTCCAATTCCAGAGTCCGGTTCATTTCCACTGGAACCGGCCATTTCAATCGCGGTCTTATATTGTAATGATAGGAATTCACGTTTTTTAATAGCAATTTAATACGCAGAACGCATTTTTAACAATATGCGTGTCTAGCTCTAATATTATGCATTTATTTTGTATTGTTATTTCTTAAAAATAATTTTAAAAAGCATGAAAAAATAGAAGTGTTGATTAACAGCGTATAGCGTCTCACTTGTGCGAATACTTTTCACCTTTCTTCAACACACTCTTCAGGTTAATGAAAATTTCTGTGCATATCCTAACAGACTGGATCAAATATTTCGAATGATACAAATTAACATTCATTTCCCTAGACTTGGACTAAAAATGATAATATTTTCAATGAACGTTAGCAATGAGTTATGTTACTCAATGGAATGCAATGGGTAAAATGCGTAAAATGGAACTTTTTCTTTGTCTTCATAAGTGAATTCTATTAATGAATACGAAAATATTTAGATGCTATAAAAGATAACACTGTTAAGTATACATGCCTTTTTATTCCCATATTCAGTTCATTTCTATTGGGTCAGAAAATAATCCTTGATCCTCAAATCACTCTGTAGTTTAACCAGCATTCATATTTAGAATATACTGTGGGTCTCCAAAAACAATGACCTCTTTCAATTTAAACTGGTTTTATGAACATATTTTATCAATTACAAGCATATAAATGTACAGCCATACGGAAATCATAAAAAATTTGTTGTTAAAAATAGCATTAGAACTTAAGTACAAAACAATAGATATAGGCATTATAGAGAGCTCAATATTTCAATAATTACCCAGTGACATCAATGATTTGCTATCAAAAGGATAAATTAAATTATTCTTCATAGCAAAAAGCGTATAAAGAATGATTCAGGAATCCCTCATGCATACTTACGTGTATCTATATTACCCGTTTTACACTAAATTAATCACCTATCGTAATGCATCGTAAAACGTTTTCAAATAAACCATTTTTTCACCAAGACACTCAAATTCATCATAGGATCACGCATATTTGGATGCCCAGTGATTCAGGTGTCGGGTCATACATGCAGGGTTGCTTAAAATAAAGTAAAAATGTAACTTTTCCCACATTTCAGTTTTCCATTAACGCTAAAAACGATAATATACTAAATTGAACTGAAAGCCTTTTACAGAATTAATTAGTTTCTCAATGAACACAATCAATGAACACAAGTCAGTGATTTTTTACTTCTTATCATCGGTTTTTTTTAAATGTTGTGTCTAATATCATTCTCACACTTCCCTTTTGCAATAAACTTAAGGGGGATTTATATTTTTTCATATGCCATCAGCCTTTAATAATCTTCATCTGCTATTATATGGATAGATAAATTGCTCTGGATAGCTATAATTGCTCTGAAGGAGCAAAACAAACTATAATCCTCAACCTTGAAACGTAATGATAAAATAAGTGTTTATCACCATTTATGAGATTAGGCATGCGGTATAGCAGGGCAAATGATTCAACAGTAAATTTTATTCCGTTCTGGAGATTTAACCATGTGGCCTATTTTGCTCCCATCTCGCGCTAAGAAGCTAGGTCAATGCGATACCTACAACTCAGCAGCAGGAACTAGGGGAAATATCGCCGCACATATTTTACTCGTTCCCCGCACTACACTTCATCATCAACCTCAATTTTTCCAGTCTAATATAAACCATTCCCTGGGAAGTAATAAACATTCGCCTTCTCGTCACAGAGCACGGTTTTACTCCTTCATAACCCACCTATGGCTTAGGTTAGCCTAATGAAATTATCCGATGAATTCTTTCAAGCGAGACAGACTCTTGCGTAGTTTCCCAAGAGAGATTTTTCACAACGATCCATCAGTTTCACTGGAGTATGCACGAGACAGTGAAAAGTGGGGTGAACATAAAGATAAAATCTGCCGTAAAATGTTCCATTTGATATCTTTTGGGAATCATTCTATAAAGTAGCTACATTCAGCTTCATGGGAATTGCGCTTCTCAAGTGGATCTTTGGGTTTCCTTGAAGAGTAGGTATTTGTTTTCTTTTTTCCGCTTCCCAAAAAAGTCTTTCATATTAATGCATACTCTTGATAGATTTTACCGGTGAGCATTCAGTTTTAAAAACAAAGGGGTCTTTTTTTGCAGACCCTGCAACACTGCAGTTCCATGAAGCATATCCATTCATATTGAATTCACAATATCTGAATTCGTTGGAGCGTGGATTTTAGCGTGGATGCTATTTTCTTGTTTAGGTCCATCCTTTTTGATTTTATAAAATTTCTCTAGCGATATTTTCTTTCTTTAAGGGCATCAAAGGCTTCATGGCATCATCCTTAAGAAAAAATACTGCAAAAGGGAAGTTGAGGGTTTTGCTCGCTGGAGACGGGGTTTTGCCGCAGTGTGCCACAAGAAATGCCTCTTTACGTGCGACATCTAGGATAGTAGTCAGAGTTGAGATTTGGATGGAAATCCCTAATTTTTTTTTTTTTATATTCCTGCTTGAAGCTCAAAATGTCACTATTGGGAACACGTGCCGTTCATACTGATTTTCTCGAACGTTTTCCCTCCTCACTTTTTCTTGGATTCACAGTTCAGAGAGCCTTGACTCTTAACCTTGGCACAAAGGAGAGAGTATGAGAAACCAGTTCGGTTGGAAAAATTCGCAATGATCACTATTCCCCCAAGCCTACCATTGCCATATTGGAAAGTTTTTTCCCGATGATGGGGATTGAGGACCAAAAATCATTTTCTCCAAAAACAAAAGTGTAAGAGGCCGATAGTAACTCGGCAACTTCGTCACAGGTTAAGCTTCATTGAAATATCCCTTCTCTGAGCACTCAAATTTGTCGATCTTTTTCTAAATGGCGTATTGCCACACATTCATTCTCAATTTTTAAACGGAAAAGCATTTATAAACTTAGTTTCTTCTTCTGAGAAAAAAGCGCGTCCGTCTGCAATTTCAAGTAGAAACGATTGGACATGGCCGTTAATAATTTTTGTCTCATTACTCAATAAAGCGACGAAAGAGGGAGAGTTTTTTGAGAAGTTCATTCATTTTTTTCAAATTTTTTTATTTTATCAAAATACCTCATGCGACTTTGTTTATGTGGTGTTCAATGTTCAAAGGGGTGCTTTTATAAGAAAATACGGGAGCCGTTCGTGCTTGCAGGAAATTTTATTGATGGTGAGGTTCCCCAGTCGGTAGAGCGTTCGGCTGTGGCCCGGAGAGATCCCGGACTTAAATGTAAATCCAAGTCCTGTAACTTTCTGTGTAAAATATCTTCCTTAGAAACCACTGGCTTAATAGGGAAAGGAAGATTTCTTCACCTTACACCGTCTGTGTAAATTTCGTAGGACTTAGTACGATGTGAGCCCGACCTCACATCTCAATTCGACCTATGCGTTGAAGATGAAGCGGAAGAAGACCTTCCTTCGGTAAAATGTGCTCCAAACCAACGCGGAGCTTAGAGAGTGACTTAAAACCATAGATTTTGGGTCCTTGGACACTCCCCCTTACGTTAATGGCACCCCTTTAGACCTAAAAGCCCTCTCTTAGTGATTTTGAAAACCATATCAGTACGGTGCGAAATAATCCCTTTTTTCAATGGATTCTCCCAAATGTGGGCATAGAATAGTACTCATTTTAAGTTTACGAGGACAGTTTCCGGAATGGTAAAATTGAATTTACGGTTCCCAGAAAATGAAGACGAAAAATTATAGGCCACTGATTAGCTATTTTGTGAGATTATATACACCACTTTAAGCGGCCGAAGAATAAATATCTAGAATAATATTTAACATTTTTTGGTGTTACCACAAAATGCAGTCACATTTTCGGCCGTTGTCGGAAATTGATTAGAAAACCTCCACTGAGAACCCTGAGCATAATATCTCAAATATCCCGTATATCACATCCGTAGTTCATATAAGTGCAGGCTGGAAATGTTTTCTATTGCGCCACACACATATTGCTAAAAAGGCACGCTTGTTGTGTTTATTTTTTATCTCAGAATTTATATACATATATGGTCTATACGTATTTTAGGAATCCAACTATATTTCTTTGGACTGATTAATTTACAGAGGCCCGCGCATCAACTCTGTGCCTAAGGTCATCGCTCCCTTATAGAGCATCCCCAAAACCACCCCGGTTCAAGTAGTGTTGTTCGTGCATTGCGGAGTTAATGCCACGCAAAACGATAAAAAAGGCAATTAATGAGTCACGTCTCACCGGTCTGACTCGCATTTCCACCTCTACCCTCAACTCGCTGTTCCCCCAAGGCTTCCCTCAGAAGCTTTTTATGCATTCGCATGTCTTAGGCCCCTAGGCCGAACTCCAACCCATATGGTCCGAGGAGGAACGTTATCCTCACGGGTTATGGCTCACTTTACGAGACCGCGAGTGAATGTGAAACGGCGACCGCGGTAGTTCGCGGCCTAGGCAAACGTCAAGGATTCCTACGCCATAACTCCCCCACTTCCCTCCGGCCAAACGTTCACGGAGTCGTAATTCTTTGTGTTTGCATTTGTATTTTTCAGAGGCTCGACGTAGGCATACCATTTTCAAGTGGCACTTGGTAAATAAAGATTTTTCTTACTTCCGAGTTTTTACGACACAAACCTCGTAAAATATATATCATTAATTTCAGCTGATAATGAAAATTAAGTATGTTTTCATCAAAAAACGTTACGATTTAGGCGTAAACATGTGTTGCTGTGTAATTTTACAATAGATCAGGAATATTAATTTTTCTAATCCATTTTCAATAATCCAATTAATTTTTCTGCAAATAAAACCATTCATAGTTCACTTTTTACTATGCAGATACCCTTTAGTATTTTTTCTAGGTAAAACAGAAAAAAAAGGTGTTAAGCTTTCTCATATTGTGGAAGTTATTGGATTATATCATATCATAAATCCCTAGTATGAATTTTTCTTAAAAACCTTTCCTAACATTGTGACGAATCAAAAAAATAAATTATTCTTTTAAAGTTAGATTTAAATGAGGATTAGTTAGCGTACATGGGATCCATTGCATTAGGCAACAAACGGAAAAACTCCATAATAATTTTTATGGATAATGATGTACAGTTGTGCAAGTGCAGGTAAACACTTTACTGCCAGGTGTAGTCCTTGCCCACTAGCTAAGGTTCGTGAAGGTATTAGATGTTAATAACATGACGTTAAATTTAATTAAAATCCTGATTTCAATTTATTTACAAATTGATGTCATAATTTCGAATTGAATTCCGATTGATTAACGTTCATTGATAACAAACGCAGCCTACATTTCTGTTTTAATTCACTCTTTTTTTACTATCATCTTTGATATTTGTTATGCCGTATAGTTGGTGTGATATTATCTTTGTTAGTTTACTCAGAATGAACGCTCACCGTCACTGCAAAGCATTACTCAGGCTTTCAAGTCTGATAGCTCAAACTCCCTCACTGGTTTCCAACCGACTTTTCAGAGATAATGTGCTCATAAAGTAAGAAAGAGAAGGGGAGGAAGGATTGGTGGAGTAAGATAAGGAGGAGTGTGAGTTTATTACGCTGACAGGACAAAGGACTGACTGGGGGTAGTGTAAGGCGTAGGACATAGTGGAAGACAAAAAAAAATTATGTCCTCCGTCTCGAACTCATGGCTTGGAACTTAAGTGGTTCAGTCTAGTGAAGAGTGGTAAATCTGAACATGCAATAGGTTAGAAAGCGTGGAAAATAGACGAAGACAACAATGCGTGTTCATTTGAGATAAGAATCGGGAAAAGACTTTCTTCTCGGGCATGAGCAATTTTCTAAGATTGGTTCGAAAGTGTTTCACTAGGTTAAAATAGTAATGTCCATTACTCTAACCAAATATTAATTTCCTCAATGCACATTTTCTTTCATTATTTTATATCAATTAAATACGTTAAATTGATTAAATAAGTTAGAAAATATTTAGTTTAACAAAACCACTTGAAACTTTGTTTTTTGCAATTATTATCAAGGATATCCATTCTTTTAGAAGAAAATATTTTAAACCCTTGAATGATCTGTAAATCTAAACATGCGGATAAGATACATATAAATGGGTCAATTTCAATGTGTTTCCTTAAGAATATGAATGGGGCATCTGGCTTCAATGTTTTAGTCAATTGCTGCTCAAAGGTAAACGGAAAATATACTAAATGAGGAAGTAGCAATTGGAAAATGGCTAAAACGAGTGTATTAGGAATTACTAATCAAGTCTTAAGACAGAATTAAGAAGTTACACGACAAAAGACTAAAATTTGACACGGAAAAGACAAAAAGATCGAAAAGGCCGATGAAAATAGAGTGAAGGTGGAAGGTGTTGCAACGAAGAAAGAGCACAGATCTTGCAGGTGTGTATCTCACTTTAGTGGATTTCCTTGGAAAGTATTTCACTTACTCGCAGTTCCCTTTACCTCTGTACTCATTGTGAGTTAATATACCCTCCAACACCAACGATTTTATTTTCAAGAAGTATGGTCTACCCATAATTTAAGTTAAACGACCGGGTTTTTTTAACAATACTCCCTCTATGCACTCAGGAGTCGAGTCGCTAAATTGACTCTATTACAGTAGGTGATGGAAGATCTTTAACATATTTTACTTCTTGGCATACATTAAACTACGACTATTTCAATTCTTAATTATTACTAAAGATATAATTAAAGATGCGTAGGTGAAATTTCAAAGGAATTCGAATTAACATTTTTTTATACTTTAATTAAAAGTGTCTTTTACATTATATTTCCTCATGATCAACTTATGCCAACAATATTACAGCAAGATTAATGTTAAATCTAATGAATTAAACGACCAAGTTTCAGTCGATTTTCGGATGGTTGTTAAATAATCACATTCTAATAATTTTATTAAACTGTGCATTTAATAATGCATTTTAAACTAATGTTTATTCCCTATTTTGATAATCATGATTGATATTGTTCAATCATGATCATCGGTCAGAGTGAAAGGCATTTTATAAACTCTTCTTTAACGCTTTTCACACTTAAAAATACTATTTTCTTTCGGGAAATTATAAATTAAAGAAAACTATTTTTATTAAAATAAGATTATATTTTTTAATGCTCTAAAAAGGAAAGGTAAGCGATAATTAATCAATATATATACATTGGCCTGTAACTCTTAAAAAAAACCTGAAACAATGGGCGTAAAAATATCATTTTGTCAAGGATTATTTTTGCGCATACGTTTATATACTGTGATCCCAAATGATGAGTTTCCACCTCCCACCCCCCTCGAAAATCTTCGTGTTTCCCAGCTCTCCGCGAGCAATAATTTACTTTCTATGGGATTTTCAACGCTATTTACAGTCCATTTGCCGTTTATTTTGCATTCACCCCTTACCATATTTGCCGGAGGGGAAAGACCCCAGGAATACACCTTTTTATCCTCTCCGGAGTGGGATGGAGTGGGACGTCTTTTCGGCGGAAATCGAATTTGCTTCGCCATTTCCCCCGACAAAGGAATCATTTCTATCCCAATGGATTCCTACCCGAAAAAAGGTTCTTAATCCGATACCGCTTCTCTTTCTATTTCTCGCCGGCTTTGCCATTCAATCTCGCCCGCATCAACCCCTTCACCTATCCCGCCGAGTCCCGGGAGGGAGAGGGTGGGAGATGGAGAGAGAGGGGAGGAGAACATCGTCTCCAACTAACCCTCAACTCCGTCTTTCGTGTGCCCTCCCCTTCCTTCCTCCTCCCTCCCTCCTCCCTCTCCTCCCCCTCCCTCCCTCCTCCCTCCCTTCCTTCTCCCTCCTTCTCTCCCTCCCCCCCTCTCTCCCTCTCTTGCCTTCTCACCCATCAAACCTCACCCTTCTCCCCGAGTCGCCCTCTTTCAATTCCCCGCTCGACAAATTGCTTCTGTCGCGCACCGAACTCCGACACCGAGACCTTTGGGCATTATTTTTTTTGGAAGGTTCTTTTCGCCCAACTCCTTTGACAGGGACCGTGCGTGAATTTCCACTGCGCGAATGCCACGACCTTTTGATGCATTCTCGAGAATTTACTTCCGCTCGTTCATTTGGAAATTTTGCCGGTCGCATGTTGCCCCGAAAATTTCCCACGAGCTTATTTTCATCTCGATTTGCGACTCCCTGGCGGATTTAATAGTTTATTTAGTGCGCCGACACCGGGAGTTTTCATATCTGTTTCTTTTTTGACGCTCGTAAACTTCCGCCTTGCACACGTGATCCATGTTTATGGTTCATAAAGTAATGAGACGTAATCGAAATGAAAATTATACGTTACCCAACTGGAGTGAAATGCATTTTAACTCGCTCATGAGTGAACTTAATACGCTGTCATGGTATTTCGCCCCACTTTGTAGTACTGGCACCAGATTATAATATTAGTGGGAGCAACTAAACGCTATTATTGGTTGATTTTTTTTGTTGATGTACTGACTATTTATTAATTTTTATCGAACTATGAAGTAGTTCTGCCCTAAAGTCGATTCCAATAGATATTATGAAAGTGTCACAAAGGCATCTAATTAGCAAACCTTTTGCATTGTTTTACTAACTTTCTGGGAATAAGCTCTTGAAATTACTTATTTTAATTTGGGATTATATGAACCCTTATGGAATTTGGAGAAAAAAAATTAATATCAAGGAGAACTTCATTTTTTAAAATAAAAATGAATACATTGAAGTGATATTTTGGAGACTCTAATATGCTTTTATAATGTACCATCTGAACAATTAGTGTTTGAATCCCATTATTTTTTTAATTTCTCCTTTTGAAGGGGTAAATGTTTTCTTTACTCAAGTGAGTTATTTTAAGTATAAAATTAGTATACTCAGTATAAAATTAAAGCTGTCTGTTGACAATTGAGTGACAAACAACTATTTTGTATAATTTTATAATTAAAAAACTCATAGTAAATCTTTTACGACTAACATCCAGAATATATTTATGAAATTTATTTTGGCAGATGATTTTTATAATTAAGGAATAATTTTTTCCTAAAAATGTTTAAATTTTCATAATACACTGATGAAAAATCATTATTTCATCAGATACTCAAAAAGTCAAATGAAAGAATTTGTATTAGAAGATCGTCCCATGGTTCAGCCCTAGCGACCATAATTGATAAAAGAAAATAGGGACTCATTCTATAAATCCCCCCTTTCACTTCCCATCAATATATTGTTTTACATCAAATACACGCCGAATAGCCCAATAGTTTGATACTATGTGTCCCAACGTGAAAGAAACCACATTCAATACTTCATCGTCTAAAATAGACGTTTTTCAATTTTTTCCAGATGCTCATGTTCTTCCTCCAATCCAGCTCAAGTGATATTTTTAGATTTTACTGAGTGCAATAAAAGCTCTTTTAAATAGGCAACAAGCAGATTACAGCATCAGAGTAGATAGTTGACCTCATTTATAAAGGGAAAATGTCAGAAAGGGCGTGCCATGTCATTCCAAACATGCTGCAAACAAAGCTCAACTATTCTGAGCTATATTCTGTAATTACTAAAAATTAACCTCGTTAAATTGCCCGTGAGAAGATTACTAACCCTCGTTAAAACTCCGTAAAGCTACCATTCCTAGCAACCTTTGTGCTTAGTGGAATTACAGCACCATCGTTACTTGCGGCATTCTCCAGACAGAAGGATTAGGTCTGAGTCTCCTTTTTTATTTGCCATTTACGCTGTTGCATGTTATAATTTATCTTTTATTTATCTTGATGCTCTAAACTTTCCCTCTACTGAAGAACTCTTCCATAACATTATATCTATTCTTGAGTTCCCACCGGTAGGTAATTCGTACATATGATCTAGGGGTTTTCTTTTGATATACCTCCGCCTTCTGCTCATTTCATCTGAACTTTTCCCAAAGTATCCAAGGTCATTCTTTGTATTTTAGCCTTATGTTCTCTAGTCTTTTTGCATGTACAAAGTAATCTAAATTATCAGGCTAAATACCTAAATTGCCAGGTTTAATTCAGACAATTTCCTATCACATTTTTCTGGAGTACACCGAAAATGAAATCTGCCTGAGCTAAGACTAGTATCTTTCTCTGGATTAATATACTCGAGAGTGTTTAATGGTATCCTTTTTTAATAAAATTTTACAGAGGAGAGAGTTGACGAGCTGCTGCTCCTCGGGATAATTATACGGTGGTTGACCACTGCTTTCCTCATCACAGCTCTCCAGCCGGTAATTAATAGATGTTAATTGCTAGCACGACTGTAGTCAGATGAGTTTTGGTAAAAAGGAAAATGTGGTTCCTACCTCCACACATGTGACGGAGGCCTGCCGCTTCGTCTTCCAATTTAATGGCGACATATTGTTCATGGTGATAAAGTTTCACATATTTAGGTTCGCATGCACAATGTGCAATTACACATGCATTCATATGGATTCTTAAATGTAGGCGTTAAAATATGAAAATATAGGCCCATATATTTATTTTTCAAGTGGATAAATGAGTTTTATTCATCAACATTTTCTGATTCGCGACCTTAATGAATATCCTCAGGTGCCGCGTATAATATGTAACTCTTGTTCAGTCTGCTCGGCTAGTTTATTCTAAGCCTAAAAATCTATGGATATAGTCCCACACCCAAATTTGTTTAACATATATAGTTGATTCGCATTTATATTTTAACATTATAGTTCAGTCGCATAAAACTGAAGTTTTTTTAAGAGATTTCTACCCGGAGAGACGGAGTGATGCTAACGCAATAAAAAGGTTTTAGAGGCTTATTCAGAGATGACGCTTCGATGCATGTTAGAATCACGTCGTTCGAAGAAGTAGTTTAAAATTCACCTCTTGATTCTCAGAATATTCAAATCAAACATCGCTCGCTTTAGAACCATGCATTTGCGAATTTGTGTTGAAGGAAATAAATACGTATCTACAACATGTTCCCAAATTCTAATTACTACAAGTATCATTTGGTCACCATTGGTTTAAAAAGTTACACTTCGCGATTTGATGGGTCTCGATATATCTGTAATCACGTATTTCGTTATTGAATAATTGGAAGAGAACCTCTCGGTCTTCTGAACGCGCGCGGCCTCCTAAGGACATTACATTTCCGCCCCACTGTCATCGTTCCCTCGCCATCCGATTTCTCCCCCCGACTGTTATTTTAATCATCTTCCCTTTGTATGTTTACCTTCCCGCCAACCCTCTTCCCTCCCATTCACCTCCCGCGCCCAAACTCCTCATCACGCAGGCAACGACCCCGCTCCCCAACCCTATCCCCTCTACGAACCCCTCCTCCCCTCGAACCCCTCCCCCCCTCGAACCCCACTTAAAAATGAATGCCCCATCTGCTTCAACTAAGCGTGCCCATTGCTGCCTCAGCTCTGTTCCGACATCCCCCGGTCCTCTTCCACCGTCGGAGTGGAGAGGCGGAGCAGGGGTGGCTCTACCTGTATCTAGGCCCCCCAACCCTCCTCGACCCACCTCGTCGACACAACTCCCTTGCCACCCCCCATCTTCCTTCCCCTCCAAGACCCTCCCAAACGAGCCCTCCCCCTGAATCTTTAAAGAAGTCTAAGGGTTGGGGGTGAAAGGGGATTGGGGGGGTGCCCCTCGAGGAGTCGACGGTTTCTGAGGGTGG
>LYUA01000037.1:969066-979080 GCA_002093875.1 Calopteryx splendens | reverse complement strand
CCCTCCCCTTTGCCGTCTCCTCTCTCTTCCTTCCTCTATCCCTCCGAGGGTGCGGCCGAAGGGGACGTACCCCGTCAAGCAGCAGGCCATCAGGGGATGCCGTGGGAATACGCGGTGGAATCGGGGAAATAGAATAAAAATAAAAATTCTCCGTCAGTGTTGGAGGCAAAGAAAATGCTAGAAGGCAGGGTAATGGGGAGGAAGAGCGGGAGAAGAAGAGATGGGGAATGGGAGCGATGGGAAACAAATAGTTTGTAGGGATGAATGATAAATACAGCCGCTCCCATTTTTTCCAGCCTTCGAGAGGCATACGTGAGAGGACTGGGATAGCAACTGGTTTGCGGTCTCTTTAAAAAAAAGATTTTTTTAGCGAAGTTTAGTCAGTCAGCTTTAGTAGAAAAGGGGCTGTATTTTAATACACGCTTGGGTTTTCCGTTCTGAGCGAAATTTTTCGGCGAAATCCATGGTAATTGTGTCACGGAGTCTCTAGCGTTTTTCTTTTTTTTAAATTGAATGTTGGCCGACATAACGAAAAGATATGAAAGTTCCATACGTGCAATTCAACTCCAATGAAAGTTATTTCCAGGGAATCAAAAGAAAACCCTAGCGTCGATATCCGAAAGTAAATTACTTGGAATTCAGAAACAACTGTTAAACTTAATTTTTTATTTTAGGTTAAACATCATTTTCTCGTCTATTATGAAAATAATTAAAAAACACCAATTCTGGTAAATCATAAGTAATTCTTAAATATTTCCCACAGTTAAAAATAGGTGAAAAATGGCAGGCAGGCATAAAATGAAAATAATTTTTCTTGTATGTTAACAGCCATTAAATGGATGATAATTTTACCACTCAGGTGCATAAAAAAACAAAGTAATGCAATAGCATTATTATTAATTACAATAGTAGTAGTAAGTGGTAAGTATTAGAAAATTCCGTTATAACAAAAGTTAGTGTTTACGCATTGATGTGGAAAAACTCGTAACAATAGCTATCAAATTTCATTGTGAGGAACAAAATTCCATAGAAGGATTCTTAGAGATTCTTCCATTCATGAATGATATTTCCCCATAAATGTTTGATGAAACAATTTTTAGTTTCTTTCATCAATGATATTTATGAATTAATGCTTGTTATAACGACAGGAAAAAAATTTAAAATAATGCATATCTGTGTAAATGTGCATCACTTATTGTTCCTTTGTCATCGTGAACGTTCCATTACGTATCTTTTTAACGACTCTTCTTATTCATTGCTAAGCGTTGGCATATTTTGTGTAAATTCAGAGGATAAATATTTATTTATTATATTCGCTTATAATTAATAGTATTTGGAGCCCAATATAAGGGAATTTTAATTCGATCTTCTTTTGAATTCAAGATATAAAGTGAATAATAAGCTTCAGTTGGCAGGCGGCCTCTTCAGAAAGAGAATACATTTTAGGAGAAATCTTTAAGAGAGAGAGGATGATGTGGAAGTTCTGGAGAGAAGCGTTGTTCGAGGGAAGCTCTGGCTTCACTTCATAGTCTTGCCACACAAATCGTCCCCCTCCAGCCCCTCCACTCGAACACCGACTTAATGAACCACCATCGGGGCACTCAGATATGGAGATTGCCGGACTCCTTCAATTTTCTCCTTTTGCCGCAAAATAGAATGGTTAACGGAGATATCAAGGCGTAGAACGGTGGGGCCAATTAAGGGGGGATGAGGAGGGTGCGGCAGTAAGCAAATCCTTCGTTCTTGAAAGACACCGAGGCAATATAAATATTCAGTCAGTGTTTGTTGCAAGAATTACTTTTTACAAGAGATTTTCCGTACAATATAGTGAATATTTTTCTGTAAAATTAACAATATGGCACCGTTAACAGCCACAATGAACAAAATGGCTTCAGAATGCTACCTCATTTTGCGCGTTTGTCGAGTTTTTATCGAAGGTGGAGAAAGAAGTGCAAATACATAAGAAGTGAAAATCATAAAGAACACTCCGTTTTAAATATGATCTTAAATTTCTTATTTTCATTATAAATGTAAACTAACACAAGCTTTAAAACTTATATTTAATTGGCTAGTAATATTCGCATCAGTAATTGGTGGTTTCCTGGATAGCTAAATATTGACCTGCATCTATTTTTAGTCAATCGCAAATATTTTTCAGTTCTGAATATCTTACATATCTTTTTAAGTCTACCTTCTTTAATCTAATAACTTTATTTACAAGAAGTTCCATTTTATGCTATATGATTGATAAATTTAAAATATATTGTGCATTTAATGGTTTTCATATGAGGAAATATAACTATCAAAAATATACAGAATATCTAATAGATATTGGAATATGTCTAAAATTTTATTGCATTGCACTGAGTACTAATTATACCTCATAATTGTTATAAATCCTCTTCAGAAAAAATATGAATCATTGGAAAAAGTGCAAAATACAAATCACTCAATTTAAATATAAACATAAACCTATTTACGTGCTTTTAAAGGACTTTAAACTGATGAAATCCATTTCTACTGATATTCATAGATTATTTTAGCCGAATTTGTGGAGTATCTCTATTTCCCATCCTATTTGGTTTTCAATATAATTTTATCTTTGCAGAATGTTTCAGCCCAAGAACTCTAATAAGCGTGAGGTACGAGCCAATCAGAAAGTATGGCCAACATTTGTAAACAAAATCCTCATTCTTTATCAAAGTTTTTTGGCCACAGCATTACGCCACTAACCTTTAAGTTAATAAGGCATTTCTTTCGATCTTCTTTATGAGGTTTCACCACATTTAATAAATATATTTTATTCACATATACATATGTATAGATATAGATACATATGTGAATGCAATACCTATGCTGGATGACCCATGACCGATACCTACATGTTTAGTTTGGTTAGGAAGGGTGCCAATACAATCAATAGTAGGAAATATTTTTCGAGAAACTCGAGGATATCGTTGTATCCTCGAGTTCCGCAACCCGCATAAACGAGTGTGCCGTGGAATTGCATATACTGCAGGATGACTAGATTGAGTCTGTTTCGTTGTTGCTAAGGTTTGAAACTAATTAAACATGCTTACACTTTTTTTAGATCGATAGGATAAACGGGATAAACCAATCATTTTATCGGTAACTACAAAAATACTTTAAATTGGATATCCGATTTCTGCGGCATCTCGTGGTAAGAAGCTGTTCATCCTTCGGGATCCTCTCCACGTTGCGTTTTCTATAGATGACAACAGTTTCGCCATCCATCATGCCTGTGTTTTCTTCTCCATACCAGACCAGATTCGTGCAGTTTTAAATTATTAAAACTTTTCTGTACGTATTTAGTCTCACAAAGTATCCAGTTACAATATTGCGTGCTTATTTAGAGAGGGCGTATAAATTATCTCCCGGGATAACCTTTCGATCCTTATTGCAGGATAGCATGCCAACTCGATAGATATAGTGTAAAACAAGTACAATCGTATAATGTAAAACTTAGTAATCAGTGATACATTAAGCTAGCTGTTTTATGATTCCATTAATATTTTATTTATGATAATGAACTTTAGACACATCTATTTTGTCCGACTACTCCTATCTTAGCATGTGATTTCTGAAAGGTATTGTAGATTCTTTTCGTGTTTCCTAATTAAAACGTGTAATTGATACTAGCCAACTAGCGTAAAATAAAGAAAGCTAATAAATCATTGAAAATATCAATTAGCTTATTTATATGGAATTCAATATTGCATTTACCATAATTATCCTCCTTTTTATCCCTGAGCTTTTGTAGTGCTCAACTTTTTTATGTGGAAAATATACGCTGAGCTTCGAAACCGACTCGGAAATTCTTATGCAAAATTAAATTTTTATTCTACGGCAAATCTTTTTATTTCCACCTTGAATTTCTTCTCAAAATTCATACGAATAAATATAGAATTGAATACAAGGAACTAGATGGATTAGAAAAACTACTTCTCGGGTTTGATACTTTGAAGGATGAACATTAACAAAGTCTTAATAATACAACCTTCTACAATGTAGCCAACCATGACTGAAGATCAATATTAGTTCATTTTCAATAACAAAAACACATCAAAATTTAAAAATGATACATATCTACTGAAGATAGGCAAAATATACAACAGTAGCAGCAGGGAAATTCACATTTTTCATAAGGTGGCATAGAACGATTGATTATACAAGTAAAAACAACACTTGTAAATTTATGTTCCATATAAATTGTAGTTATTACCCATTTTATTAACTTTTATTGGTTGTTTCTCGTGTGTTTTTCCTTACGATAAGTGGGTTATTTGCCAATTTTGAGTTCCTTTAGCTTGGGATAATATGCTTATCATGTTCTAGGTCTTAAATATAACGGATCCCACAGTTTTGTTGTCTCTATAGCATTGCAAGATGTTCATTAGTAATGATATAAATAAATAGTAGGTAGAGATAAAAAAGTGGAATAACTAAATTAATGTGTTAATGTGTTTTTACCGCAAGAGAATCGACATCAAGTTCCATTCATTCAGAATGGTATAGACTTCTAATCACCTTTTTTCTCACTTAGTTAATGTTTAGTTGATACTACGTATTCCTAAATCGCTCACCTCATTGATGTAGTTCAATTATACATCAATCGCAAGTATTTTGGGAAGTTACATCGTCATTTCAGTTTTAAAGAGCATAGTAGGTACTGCCTATCATGATGTGTTTTGTATTAGGTTGTTCAAATTTAATAATGGTAAATAATAAATTTTTAATTGGTTATTTCTTCAATTTTTTATAGCTCATCTAATATTTAAACACAGTATTACTCTATTAATATCCTATAATTACATTCGATTCTTTTTGCAATTTTCATTAATTAATATAGTTTTATATTAACTTCAATTTCCCTTGTGGCAAACATTTTTGCCATAGGAGACCCCGTGTCCAGAATACGGTAAAAAAACTATACCACACAAACATTGTAGCAGCAGAAAGAATATTTCCATGGCAAACCTACAATTTTACTCTTTTAGCAAGGGAGTATGTTTCGAGTAATAAAAATAAATAATTCACGGTAATCAAACCGAAGGTCTCTTTGATAGGTGAAGGTAGACCTCACCCAATACTAAACCCAACGCTGCGTGAAATTTACACATCAGGGTATTGGGGGCCAGTTCCTTTCCCTGTTCCGCCTGTGATTTCCCAGGATGACCTGGTTCCCGACAAATGGTGTTTCGAGTAAAGATAGACAGAAAATAGTTGAAATACTGAAAATGTAACCCCGGTAATTACTCTGTCGTTGCGTCACGCGATGGATGTGGCACAGTGAAATTCGGTTTTTTTCCGATATTTTTTTCCCATAAATGTTGGCACATTCTCTGTAAAAGCTTTCGAATTAAATCTGAAAGTTCCCTGCCTTTCTTGTTGCATGTGAAGCCAACCTAGAGGAAAACATCCGGTTCATTGTCCATTTGCTCAGCAACACTTCTTATGCCCCGCGTGGGACTTCGAGCATTAACCTCTGAATGTTTCTTCCATTCGGTGGTTCCGAGAAATTCTTAATAGTCGTCTGAGAACCAGTAAAAGGAACAAGTAAAAACGAACAGCAGTTGCTGACGCCGCCATATAATCAGTGCAACCCACCACAAGCACGGCCTTTTCTTCGTGGTTCCCTTTCGCCGGCCGTGGGCAAAAAAAAACTCTCAAGAAGGTCGATTTACGGCGTGTACTCGAAGCGACCCAAGAGGTTGAGTTATTTTTCATCTAGAAACTCAGTTCAAGAGTTTGGGCCTCCCTTAAATGTTAAATTTTCCCTAAAACTAACATTATTGCTAAATAAACGATCATTATCAATATTAAGGCCCAAACCAATAACTTGACCGGAGTCGTTAACGAGGTATGCATTCCACAGGCCTTTTATCATGTTACTTTATATGGCTATATCGATATTTTAATTGGACAAACATTTTTAATGGTTTAAAGTTGTAAGATATTTATGAGCAATGACTATTTTATATATTTATAAATTATTTATTCAAAGTGACTTTATAATACATTTTTTGGAGGATAACATCTAAAAGGTGCCAAACGTAGCGCCGAAACATGAAGTTTACCTTATTAGTCGACGCACCTCAAATGTGTAATTCTACCAATATTTTATTAACTCGAAGTATTTATAGTAAAAACAATTTAAATACCTACATTGGTTTCAAAGATTAGGCATGTTGGACGAAATGAAGGGAGGCAGGAAGTATGCAGAAATGAAGAAAGGGTTGCTTTAGGAATGTGTCCATGAGAAACCTACCATGACCGGTAGATTGCCAATGATAATAATTAGTTTAAAAGACCTGGAGCCTACGTTGCATCAATGATCATAATTTTCTTTAGCGTTGGTATGACGTAAATGAGTTTAAGGTTGAACATGGATGCATTTATCGTTGGATCAAAAGCATCTGAAATAACCCTACCTACCATTTTGAAGGATAGCGAATATACACGAGTTTTGAAATATTCCAACCAATATGTAGGAAATGTTTAGTTTACTTCATGATGTTAAATAATAACTTTTGAGCTCAAAGGCACATGAATCAGCGAAAGCACACTGTTCCGTATTTCTATCTCCGCAAAAACTATCGTCATTATTTGGAAGCACGCAGTCAACCGTCATGATGAAGCATCAATCGAATTCCGGGAATAAACAGCCGATTTATTATTTTTTTCCGAATGCGTCCCTATCGCGCACTAAGCGGAAGTATCTGTCGGCGGATCACGGTTCCTAAAGGGAAGGAGGAGCATCGAGATAGGGCCCGCGATGAAACATGCAACGGCAGTAGCCATTTCATCAAACGAACTCTTCACATCTCATCCATCGGTGGCGAGAAAATAGTGGCATAGGGCTCATAACAAATAAAATCCACGAACCCATTAGGTTTGCGCCCATACGCACTCCTTACAGGACCGCAGAAGAGGAATAACGGCGAGCTTGTAGAAGAACCGCTGCGCCGGTCGTAGCATCCGGAGCATCACGGCTTTAGGACATGTGCATTTCGTTTCCTTTTTGTTTGTTCTGTTTCCTTTCGCCCTCTTTTTTTTCCATCCCCACTCTCCCTCCACAGAGTTACGATATGGGTCCGCCTCACAATGGATTTCGATGACACCACAGAGATTCCGGTTTGCATTTTTTCTTTTATCTCTCGCGTCGCAGCTTTCCCCGTTATGATACACTGGGAAGCGTTCATCCCCCTGCCCTCCCCCCCTGCGCCACCCTCGCTTCTTTGGGAAAGGCACGCCTGAATGTGTGGTTTATATCCATGTGTTATTATTTTTCCCGGCACATTTTTCCGCGCTCCGTTTTTTCTGATAATTTCCGAATGACGCAAAACCGGCATGCTGTCCGTTGGGTGTATTTCTCGAATTCCCAGCAGAGTGGAAAAATGAGATCATTGGCGAGCACAAGGGTTGCAAATAATTTTGCTCCCGGCGAAAAGGAATACGTTTATCGTCCCGACTACCATGGGAAGAATATTAAAGACATAGTGAGTTTAAAGGTGAAGAATATATTTATCCAATGGCGTTCAAGAGTCACTTTGCTATTTATTCCAAATTAGACGAAGTATTGCAAAACTAAAGACCCATTAATTGATTTAAATTTACCGATGAAATTAGTTAAGATATTAAATAAATTGAAAAATAACCAGAATACAAATTTACGAAAGAAAGTTGTCTTTGATGACTAATAAGAATAAACCGAGAAACCAAAAAATTAGGTTTTGAATTAATTTTGTTCAAGATGACATTGGCTCAATTTATTTTGGACGTGACCATTATTTGCGTGAATTTTATTTTAAAATTCTGGAAAATAAATTTATAGTTTCTAATACTAACCTATAGCAATTAATTTTGATTGTGGACAAACGTCCTAACCATAATTAGAAATTAGGGCAATATTTCAACAAAATGTCGAGGAATACCTAGCTATTTTCTTAATTATCATTAATTGTCATTTCTCGTAATTATTGATTAAAATTCGTCAGATCCATTTCCTATGTGTATAACTTAATGGACCATACAGACAGAATGAATTTACAATCATTCTTGCAAATTAATAACTTTTGTTCAGGTTTCATGATAAAGTTGTTCAATAGTCCTTTTTCCAAAGTTATATACTTCAATGAGTTATTTTTTAATTCCTCCTTAGAGAAGGTGCTATTTAAAGTCTTCATTGTTTTTTATTTGCATAAGTTAATTTACTGAACGCAGAGAAAAGTATTGTAGCTCAACTAGAAAGATAATAGAGTTGTCTTAGTTTCAATAAATATTTGTCATTAATCTGAGTCGATTTCAAAATTAGTTCTGTTCTAATATCCCTCCTGTATGGTTCATCTATCAGTTTTTAACCAATTTACGTAAGCGTAAAGGAACTGAAGTCAGATAATTTTTCTAATGAAACAATTTATTAACTTCACTACAAAGGTATTCTATACTCCTTTCTTCAGCGGAATTTACGAAACAAAAATTCTTTCTTTTTGCTGTCTTTGGGCATGGTTTACGGAAAAAGTAGAACTGTAGTCAATTAAAATATTCAAATAGGTATTTGCCAATTTTAGTTTATTTAAATTTTATATTGCCACCTTATTCAAAAATTAACACACGTAATTTGATTTTTCACAGCCAAAAATTTCATTAGTATTTTTTTAATAATCATCAGTTTGCCAGTTAATGACCACGTGTCTTTTTAAAAATATCCAGTTATCAAAACATGCAATTGAAAACTTTCAAGTTTAGTCAACTTTATTAATTAAGAGAATGGTGCCTACACTTTTAAGAACGTTCGGATAAAGTTTGGTAATACACATATTGAATAGGTAAAGAAAAAGATGAGCAATTTTTAATTCTTGTTGAAATGTAATCAATTTCCTGGAAACGTTACTTTTTAACATTTTATTTCTGAACTTATGTAAATATGCTCCAAACCCTCTCGTAGAGTGGTTTCTTATTCTAGTCAACACCATAAAAATGTTCATCAAAATCGTTCGGTATCACGAAATATCATATTGAAACTTGAACGTGACTTCATCCGTTTGGCAGAATTGCAAAATGTTGTCTCAATTTAGGTAATGATGTTTATAGTTCTATGTATCATGTTAATGAATGATAAAATAGTTTAATAAAATGAGACAGTCGGTCAAAGCCGTTCGTGGCAAAATATTCACTCCAATATTACCGCAAATAGAGACTTTTTAATTCAAACATGAAAAAAATGACTTAATAACCGAACTTTTTGACACAGTTTCAAGATTTTGCCTCGGATTCAAACTATAAATTACCCTAGAATTAGTTCGGATTCATAAATTTTCATTTCAGTCCTATTTCTCATTCTTAAAATACTCCTTTTCGACGATAAATACCTTTTCCTATACTTGAGCATTGCTTTTCGTTATTTTATCATGACCCCGAAGATAAATTTCACCGGGAAGAGAATAGGAAAACTCATTTATGACAACATTTCGATGGAGGATCGTACCTGGAACCGTCAATGATATGATCTACAAAAAAGGAAGGAAAGGGAAGACATCATTATTCACTAAGCAAGTTCCTTTATCCCTCGCAGGAACTTGGAAATGCATAAAGAAAATGAAACCATAAAGAAAGGGAAGATAGTACCACAGGCGTTAGCCTCGTCGATCCGCTGCCTTCCCCTGTTCCTCGCGAGGAAACGAAGCCCTTAAACCCCATTAGTAGGGGTGCGCATTCCTCCATTACACCTCCGTGGTTTATTTTTCCACCCTATATTTTTCAATCCCTACCCTCTCGCGCTCACCCTCATACACAGGCACCCGTCGAAGCACGCGAGAGGCCTTGTGATGCCACCTGTCGCCCCAAATGTTTAAACACGCACGGCGGAGTCCCCTCCTCCCCCTGACAGCCCCGGAGAGAGACTCCCTCGCTCGAGAATGTGTCGCCGAGTTTGAAACATGGCCTCGAAGATGCGGGTGAGCGGGGGGGACGGAGAGGGGGGATCGGGGAGGG
>LYUA01000037.1:798114-811758 GCA_002093875.1 Calopteryx splendens | reverse complement strand
CTACGCTCTTCCAGTTTTAGCCATTTTAGCCTCTTGTAGTAAGGAGTGACATGTTCATCGTAGCGAATTGAAGATGTAACGTAAACAGTTATTTTTGAGTGGCTGTAGTCTATTTCTTAGTTCTTTATTTAAATCAGAGTATACGATAGAGCAATAGTCAAAATAGAGAAGAAACAGTATTTCTACCAGCTTCTGACATAGCTCTATCTAGCTCTAGGGATTAGATGCCTAAAATATTTCATCTGGCATAATGACTTATGAACGCTATTTGAAATGGCTTTTACTTACTCGCGCCAGAATAAAAGTTATTTAAGTGAATTCCTAAACCTTTTACCATACTCGAGCAATCGATTTCAACATTTTGAACTTTAATTTTAGATATTCCAAATTTGGGAAGTGTATGTACATGGGAAGTGCTTCCAAATATTATTGAATTTGTCTTTCTGAATTGAATCTGTATTAGGAACTACACCCCATCGTCCTTCCTATTCAATACTTTTCCCCATAAAACTATTATATTCTAGGACTATGAAATTACTATGGTTAGGATATCCACCAATAGATAGATACCTGGAACCTGTTTTTCGAAGCCTTTAAATTACCAGTGCTCGCTCTTTATTTCTTAAACTAAAGTTACAACTGAAACACTAACGAGGGCGAATATACATTACCATTATGTACGTACGCACCTTTTCTCTCCCCCCTCCACCCTCCTGAATTTTGAAAACCATAAAACATAACCACCTTGACTCTAAGGTTGGTTCTTAGGAAAGGCGCCACAAACAGTCATCTTAAAGAGAGGCCAAAACGGGTCTTCACCGCGTAGGTTGACATCAGCGAAACTGTTGTCAACCACGTCAACCTACGTGGTGAAGACCCGAAAACAGGAGAGAAATTCCACCTTGACTCTGTTCTGCTTCATTTCATCCCTCTCCATCAAATCGTTCGTGATAATCCATCAGCATTCATCCGTTGGCATTCTTGTAAGTTCCTATTGAATACTTTTCGATTATAAAATCCACGTGTTAATTGTTTCCCGGGGTGAGACTAGTCCACGCGTAGCTTCTTTCTTATGTCTCTCTTGATGTTTTCTCATCTTCGACTTTTCTGTGTGTCATCTTCAACAATCTCCGTCGATTCTCACATCTTCCATGCGATTATTTTTCAGCGGTCATGTCTAGCGCTTTAAGTAATATTCACTGTACTTCTCTACCCGAATTTCTGATCATAAAACTCTCTGTTTTTCCTAAAATTCCGTGCAGCTCACAGAATTCCCTCTCGATGATCTTGCTGCTTTCCCTATTTCCGTTCGGTGCACTCCTCAAATACGTGTTATTTTCTGCGTGCTCCAATTAATATGCCCCCTCTGCTTTTCAAATCAGGATCCCTAAGGAGAGATAAATATGAATTGCTATATACGACAGGTTCGATATCTTCGTCCGCGGATGCCGCGCTCCCACCATCGGATTGTAATTCCACACGATCTTGTTCCAAGTACAATTTCAGGGAATTTTAGGGATGGCAGCTATGCTAAGGATCTCCATTCCCTTTTGTTCATTTAAATGAACCCTCCCTTTCCGGTCCCCGAAACTTCTCTTCGGCCTACCATTTCATGTCTGCATCCTTTTGGTGCTGTAAACAGAGATTGCGGTCCAGCGATTGGCTCTCATTTAAAACGGTACAGGAGAAAACGACGGAAAGGATCGATTTCTCTCTCACTTCACTCTTAATTTCAGAGTCATTAGTTTGTTAGGCAATTTTAATTCACCCCACAACACTCTTTTTTGCGTTGCGACACCAGGGACTCGGATTTCTCTCTCACCCTCCAACGGAAAAACCAGGTTCTTCTTCGGGCCAGTCATAAAATTTTTGCATGATTTTACATTTATAAAATAATACAATTAACTGTTTCCTGACTTATATTATTGGTGACGCACTAGCCAAAAGTAACCTTCGGTTTTGTTTATCCTCGATTTCCTATTTTTTCCGTACCAAGAGGTAAACATTATTATTTTACGCGGAAAGGTGATGATTCGCTCAGGTCCAAGGAAAATTATCGTGGGAAAGGTATAATATAAGCCAAAGCTGAACTGAGCTCTCCCGAGCTGAAATATTTGCCTTTCCCCCGATGAAACATAGTTCAAAAAACTACTTGAAATTTTTCGCGAAAAATAAATAAAAACCGTAATAAGCGTTATACTAAGAATCTCAATTTAGGTAATTTTTTCTCCTGTTTTGGAGCTATAAACTGTATCTTTTAATTTTCTTTATTGTTCTAAATGTCATCGACCGCGGAGGAGAGCTCCTGAACCCTAATTTGATGGGTGATGATATGGTTGACGGTGGCAAGCAATATAGGATGATGGAAAGCGGTGTCGATTGTGGAAATTTTATGCTGAATAACGCTGATTTTTATTTTCTACGGGGTTTAATTTCATCTATGGAGAGAATTTCGCGGTTTAAAGCGTCATCACTTAACTAATAGTTTGCAAGGAATGGATTATTTCAATGCGACGCTTTCCGGAATTCAAATTCTCGCCATCTTTAGGCATTTCCCATGGAAAAGGAATATTTCCATTCAAAATTAGGCGTAGGTACCAGCCTCCATCATCAGCATCTCATGCGCAATTCTTCGTAGTGTTTTATCTTATTAATTGAATATTTTCTGTATCATTATAAAGGGAAGGCATTTAAAGATTTTTTCGAAAAAATTTAAATAGGCATTACCAAATCTGGCAAATATTAATTTTTTAACTGATGTATTCCTTTATATTTTAAATGTTTTTTCTCCCTGAAGATAGAATTAGTATTGCTCAGAAGAGTTCATGTTATGAATACTGTATTGAAGGGAGAATTACAAAAAAACTATATGAGAAATGCAGTTGTTGAAGCCTCCCATGAAGTTGTTTTCTGAGATGCTTTGGTGTCATTTACAAAATATCTGACTTTCAACCTGAGGGAAGGACCACCTTAAGTCCAAATCAACCACAATACTGGTATATGCTTATAAACCACAACTAATAAGAAAACTCCTCTTTCCTCAAAATAACCATTCAGAAGTGTCCAACAACTTCATTCTCGTATAATCGTTCGTCACTACACCTTATTTCCTTGTATTTTGATTACATTTTGTGAGGCTTCATTCCTCCTTGAATTTGGTTAACTTAAAGACTTCACTTAAAAGATGCCTTAAGCTATGGTATCACGATCCATTGTGACCCCTTCCAGCTTCATTAATTTTCACAAATCGGTGTTTCTTATGTCCTTGCATTCCGTATAAAATCCCTCTCTTCCCTTGAAATTGATCAGTAAGAAGACTACTTTACCTCGTTTGAGTGTTAGTGATTGGTTAATATATGACTCCTTCTCTCTCATGATTTGGCAGCCGGGTTATGTTATCAAACCGCGTTGGGACCGCTCCCGGCCTCACCCATGACCCTTTGGTTCCTAAGTTAAGGTCTTAAGTTACGATCTCCACGAACGCAAAGTGAACCGTCCTTCCGAAAGAATCGGAACGCCGCGGCGTGAATTCATCAAATGTGTCCCCGCGATTGAACGGCGTCCTACTACTTCCGAGTGCTCGAAGCGTGACCGCCGACCCCTTTTTTCTCTCCCGTCGCAGGGGTCAACCCATGCGTGGGCGTCAGCTGCGGCCCCGGCCAGTCGTGCATCATTGACCGCTACGGCATCGCCCGCTGCGAGTGCCCACCGGAATGCGAGCCCATCCTGAGACCCGTGTGCGGCTCCGACGGCGCCACATACGACTCGCCGTGCGCCCTCTCGCGGGCCGCATGCCTGCTGGCCGCGGCCGCCGCCTCCGCGGCGTCCCAGGACTCCGTCGAGCCGCCCAACACGTCCCTCCTGCCCACGCTGGCGCACACCGGACCATGCGGTGAGTACTCGCAGCTGCTGCACGGTCGATCCAAAGCCGTAATCCTTAAGTCGTCCGTGGTTGGCGGGCGAGGAGATCGCCGTACGGTGACCCGGAGGTCGTTGGTTTGGATCTCGAAACGGTAATGGATGTTGTCGGGGACGGACGCATTATCCAATATGTGTGGTCAATTAATATTTTTCAAAACATATCGTTTTCTGAGTTTCATCCCAGGATAAAATGCAAAAATATTCTGTATATTTGACTGCGTGGACAGGGGAATGAGCCCGAATTTGAATGTGGGAATTTCACTCAAGAAAGGGCTTAGTACAAGATGAGTTTTATCTTCATCTATAAAACCCACCTTCTTGACATTAGTAAAAATATTAATTTTAATTGGAGCCTTTCCAAGCGTATGTGTATATTTGGTAGAGATTGTATCTTTCTCATTATAAATTTACTAAACACGGTATTTGTTAGGAATTCGAAGACTAATAGAAAAGTTACCTTAATATTTTAATGAATTCCTCTGAGAGCAGTGAATATTTAAACAACCTGCATAGCTTTTTTATGAGTTGCTTAATATTTAATGGTATAGGTATAGACAATATATTGCAAAATTTATATCGCTTAACTCTTAAGCAGGGTCAAATGAAAAAATGATAAAGATATTGCTAAATATCTCGATAAATTGCATGCAAAGATATATTTTTGCTACTTTGATTCGCATGGTACTCGGTATAGAGCGAACCCAGGCCATACTTTTGGAGGGACCCCTCCTTTTTGAGGAAACATTCTCAAATCCATGACCCCTCTGTGACCCCTCTTCCTCTCACCCCATCTACAGACTAGGCAGACTATCGTCGGCTTTTTTGACCTAAGCAAATCCAAATTAAGAATCAAATGCACCTGTTAACTCATTTTAAAAACTGGAAAATGTATTTTTTCCTGTTAATTAGAAAGAAATAATTGATAGGAAATGTTCAGGAAATATTGAATTCCTGCATGATTATTGTATCAGAATATTATCATAGAAAACGCTTCATAATAATAAAAAATATTTTCCTCTCCTTCCGACACTAAATGCGTCGTTTGATTACATTGTGTTCATCGAAAGTACATGCATAATGTCCCAATGAATTCATGCACCGCAGTATTCACATTTTCGCCTCCAAATCTTGACTCATAATAAAACCTGCGCCTTCACAGGTGTTCGCAAACTTCACTCCGAAGCGATGCTCTGGCTGGCGGCTGGAGGAGTGAAATCTCCATAAAAAGGCTTGCACAGAAGCCATAGCCCATGTGTTCTCCCAAAACAAGGAATGGGTCGAGAAAGCAAGGCCTACATATGCATTTCTCCGTAAAGGAGACTCGTTGGTAGTGCTACAGATGAAAAATTCAGGCGGTACCCTATCGCCGGTGAGGAAATTTACGGTGAAATCCGTAGAATTTTAGAGGGACTTCTGAAAATCCTCGCGGCTTTCACCGTTGCATTTTGCTATAAATGCGTTCGCTTCAAAATAAAAGTCGGAGCTAAATTTAATGAAGATGTCTTCAGTTATCTATTTGTTTTTCCATCTCAATCAGAAGGGTAGCATGTATTAAAATAAATTTTTCTTTATGAATTCCCGTAAAAAGTATTTCATTTGCGAAAGCCACTCTGTAAATGCTGATGCAACGTGGTGATTATTTTGAACGAGGCATTCGGTCCACAGTACAGAAATAATGGTCGCCTCGTGAGTTTTTTTGTTGCATTTCCACTTGCAATACCCTGTTATATACGGTTTGGTATAAAAATTATTTTGGTTTAAAATTCTCTGGTACTTATTTTGATTTTGGATTATTTATTGATTTTTTTGTGGGTAGGTAAAGCTATAGATTAACCTATTCCCTTTGAAAATGAGGATTTCTCACCTGAAACACTGAGTTTACCGGAAATGTAATGGCGGCGGTGGCGATACTTTCAATGATGTTCCAATAGTTCGTGTTGGGAACCTCACAACAATAACATGGTATTCATTGCTCCGTCACTCATATAGAGCATTAACCCTCAGACTACTTGTCGCATACCGTTATAAGCAGGCTGCTGTTCATGTTCACATACTCTCCACGCCACCAAACTACTACCGTTCGAACAATAATGAGAGAATTACTTCATCTATGAATCTAATATTTCCTGTTACTGAGAGTTTATCAAACTGATTTTACCAAAGCAAAACTAGGAACTGTCCCAGTTTTTTTCAGTCATTCAGCTAGGTTTAACTGTGTAGTCCCTAATGCGATGGATTAAGCACGTTGGATATTTACAGTTCTGTAAATGCGCGAAATCCGGAAACCCACAGGAAAGCTGAAATGTATAATATTGATATTTCGGACAAGAAAGGTGATCATCAGCGGAGTAAGTTGTACGAAAGTCTTGACTCGGCAAGAGATTAAAGCAGGCGCACTTGACTTCAAGCAGTACTTTGCTTTCTCTTCCTGAATCAGGCCTTTCAAAAAACTTCCACTGTTCGTGGTCACCTTCTTAGGCCAAAATATCGAAATTGGAGTTTGGGAAACTTTTCCATTGGTTTTCGGTTAATCCCTATATATTTCTCTTAACGTTAACTTTGAGAATATACAATGTTATTTTAGGGACACCCCTTGAAACGAATATATAGTAGACAATGAAATCAGAACACCTACTCCCAAATACAAAATTAAACCGCAAAACTGTTGAAAATAACCGCCTTTTTTTTAGCTGTTTATTTTCGTCAAATTCTTCCGTAGTTTTTCTTTGTCTGAGTGATGAGCTCGTCATTAAACTTACAAAGGTCGAAGTTTTGAATCCAACCTGGGGAGTATCAACGTGTTACCACCATGTTAAAGAATTTTTCTTGACTGTAAGCTGTTCTAAGGTTTCGGCCGTCAAAGGACCTTAAAATAAACAATTTAATAAGCATTGTGAATAATGGACTCACATTCCAGACAGCTCTCTTGTTTTCATATGATATGCAATGACAGTGCGCATAATCTTTCCTTGGTTTTGCGGCAATGCCAAATTTCGTACCGCTCTGGGCATTACTTAACTGCGCCATTCGAGCCAAAATATTTCAGTGGCCGGGACACCATTGGCACCATACCATTCACCACTAGTCATCCTGGCTCTGCCTTTATATCCCACATGAGAAATGGAATTTATGGCAAACGAAAGAATAGAACAAGCACCAAATCCCGTGTAGCGTCATATGACGACAATACGAATACGCGATGATAAATCAAGCGGCTGGGAGGAAATTACGTTTATTTTAAACGGGGGAAATCAATCACGACTTCGAACTTTGGCGAAAGGGAGAGGGGGTAGGGGGGGTTGGTAAAAATATAAAACCTGAGTTCAGCAGTCATTGTTTACGAAGTAAGGAGCGAGGTGTCGAATAAACTGACTGAGTGCGATGGAGTGTTTTGTCCGGAATAAAATACATACGTTCGCGAAAATTCATAAATAGTAGGAACGTCATAAAAATGTGATAGCCTGCGGAAAATTGAGATCTCTTCAATTATTTCATGACGCACGTGAACGTCAGGTTCTTTTGTCTTTTTTTGTCCCGTGAATGAAACACAATATTTACGGCGGCGTGGCGGTTCAACAAACAATGGTCCGCGTGGCCTTCCTGCCCGTCACGCTCGCGTATTCTCATTTTGAAATATATTGACGCAAGGGGTTTAAGCGCGTACATTTCAACCGAGCCGAGGGGCGCACCGACGAGAAAAATTTGACCTCCTGCGAACAATATACACCGTGAATAGCACAGGAGTATGTGCGCGAATGTGTGAAACCACAAGCATTAAGCCCAAGAATCGCGAGGGAATAGTACCTCTCTGATATTTTTTTGCTCTGCGAGCAGGAAAACGCAACACCGCCGCGCCGGCTCGGAGCATAACAATAACTTAGGTACTCATTTCACGAGACTCCATCTTTCGGAATAATGGGTATTTTTTCTGTGCCGATGACTATGCTATAATTCCGAAAGTATATTTGCGCACCTGTGTGTGTGTATGGAGCTATACAAATTCAGAAGACTGTTCTCATTACCACCAAGCTAGATATGACATCCAGAGGAACAAAAAATTAAAGGTAAGGGGTCGTTCAAAAATTAACGCAGATGAGCATTTCCCTAGCAGCAATATGTGTCTGTTGCACGGTAATGATATATACTCTTGTTATTTGTTCAAAAAATATATAAAGCATTAACTTTATGTGTATGCATAGTAATTTTTATGACAATATGAACAAACATATTCTTTGTATGATGACTATTTCTCGTAAACGAAAACGGCAACAGTAGAGTTTGATTGCAAACATGTACTTTATTTTTAAATATGTATATTAACTGCATGTTTATACAGTCACTTCTAATTATTTTCGATTATCTTTTTCCATTAATATTTAAATACCTAGTGCCTTATACTATATGATATAAAATTCGTATATGATATAACATCAAAAATTGTTTGTTGAAAGACAAACCTATTTTTTTCATAAATATATTACCACTTCATATTCATGTTCACAATTCATGTTGACACCCTCAAGAAATACTGTTAAATTCTGCTCGTCATAATTTTTTCCACTATTTAGTAAAATGCATGCAGGTGCTAATGTTTTTGTCCATGCTTCCCATTATATATGAGTAAAGAATAACCCCGCCAAAACTTCAGACATCTCAAATTCAACATCTACTTATCCGTTGGTTTTCATTCGTCATCACGATGCGGTTACATTATGTGGTGCCTACCTTTTCAGTGCATCATTATCTAGAGTTCGATACCTCTAGCTGACAAAATATTTCCTCGTGACCCCTACCTTAGCAACCTTCTTTCTGGAAATAAAAATAAATGTCCATCTTTCACCATGGAATTGAAATAAATTCTCCCTTCCACACCGCTTCTTAAACAATGTGTCCTGCTCCCAACAAGAAGTTCTTTTGAACTTATAGTACATCCCTCTATTCCTGTCCAATTACCCACTAATTTATCATACTACCAAACCATATTTATCAACCCGAATTTGGTGAGAGACAAGAGGGCAGAGCTAACGTCGTTCTAAGCCCTGGTTGTGGGTGGCATTCCCACATCAGGGCAGTAGAGGGGAAAGATCAGTTCCTTTCCCTGTGTCGCCTGGGGTTTCCCAAGGAGACCTGGTACCCGAAAAAATCGCATGACCCTGAGTGAAGATGTGTCCAGAGGCATCATCTGTATTTGAATCCAAGTCCTCCGACCAGTAGCCGAACACTATGCCCACCACGCAACCACATATCCCATTCCATCTCTGCATGAAATACCGTGCACGAATACCATTAACAACTTATATTTTTTTAAAGAATTAACCTTCCTATGCTGTTGTATCATTATGAAATTACCTAATAAAGACTATCACAGTTTTCATATTTCATTAGTTCTTAACTGTTTCTCATTAACTTTCTTGCTTAATGGCCAACTTCTTCCCATCTCAAGTGTATCACTAAAGTTGATCTTTACTTCTTTAAAAGTTCTCTGAAAGCATTCAACTTTCTGATCCAACTTTCTCAGCTCTTCTGTTAATTTATTTTCTTTTAATTTTACTTTATTTTGGCACGCCATATCCAATGCCTAGAGGCATTCTTTTTACTCATTTGCTGACTCTGACCAACTTTTACCGATAAAAATAATGTTCCGTTGAACTAAAAAATTATGATACTTCCTTTCATAAAGGTGTTACGTTCCATAGACTACTATATGGAAATAAACTAATTATTGCTTTCAATGGTAATCACCTTTCAGTAGATTCATGTTTAAGCCCTTAAACATGTAGAACGATGTATTTTACCATATTATGTGTGTTTTTTCTCCAACCTGGATTAAATCCACCTTTTTGAAAGATTTTACGACCGTCTATGTGATTTTCCCTTATCTTTCTTTTTGATTATATTTGAAGATATGGAGTTACTTATGAATGGTTTTGTAGCTCGCAGTATCATCATAATAAAACTGTATCTGCCAACGAACTAAATATATCGCCTGTTTTTGAGATCATTTGAACTTTAAGTAATATTTTATTCACCTTTAATAGTAAAAAGTAGATCAGTTAATTGGATACACTAGTATAAATAAAAAAAGTCATGAATGAAACTGTGTTCTGCGAAAAATTCAGAAATGGAATAGTATCCTTTTTTGAAAAGAAATTTTTTGTAAATAAAACATTTTTGTTGCCCATATTCTTTAACCTTTCTGGAAGTATTAAGTATAATATTTTATTCCCGCAACGAAAAAATATTTTACAGAGCGAGAAGAAAATTTTGAAAAATTTTAATCTTACCCATCTGTTTTCAGGGCACTAAGCTCCTAAATGTAAATTGATTCATTGAAGATTTTCTCAAACGAACTTAAGGACATTGAGAATATATCTGTTTGCAAGGTATAAGGTTATATTTTGAATGAAATACGTTCTGCGTGATTCCATGGGGTTTCGATCACTAGGGATCCTAATTGTCGTCTTGAAGAATCAACTAAGCGGGTTCTCAGTGAAAAAGCTTAGTTCAGACTGCCTTGGTTAATACGGTTTTGACCTCGCGGACGGAGCCTGATCAAGCACTTCAACCTCGCCTTACTGCCTCAGCGTGTGGACAAAGAACGATGGCCTGAGACGAGGGGACAATGGGAGCGGGAGCGCATTGTGGCGCAGTCCACCGAGACCTCCGCCGCGGCGCCCGGTTGAACTCAATCGCGAGTAAATCCCTAAATCACCTTCGTCCCAGCAACAACCCCGCGCCAAATCCTGCAATCTCCCACGAAGCACGCGTCCCTCTCGTTTCCTATCTTTCTGATGATTTCTCCTCAATGTTTCACCACTTTATTGTTAAATGAATAGGCAGGTATTGAAAACAATCATCTCTTTTCCAAAAAAATGTCAAAATATATATACCTATAAGGAATAAATGTATAATTTTTTGCGTATGAATTTAGACCGGCCGTTGTAATTTTTCCAGGATCTATTGATTATTTTCCTCATGAAAATCGGTATCCGAGTAAATTTAATGGAAATGTATGTTCTCATTTTAGGAAAATCTCTCTGCTCAATTATGCCCGAGACTGAATCGGTCTTAATCATAAGTTGCAATTTAATATATTAAAAATAATATTATGATTTTGGTCGTCGCTAAACATAAAGATTATCATGCTGTCAAGTGACTTGCGATACAAGCTTATATAGTAATATTTATGTGATTGAAATAATATGAGAAAGGCGTTTGTCCTTCGATTTGGTTTCGTATTTTTTGAGCTCATATAGATATAGCCTAGATGCTGAACACTTTATGTAGACTAAATTCCACATTTGAAAATAATACCTGCATTTTGTCAATGTGGTCAGTATTGGGAGGTAATTATGGTAAATAAACCGTAAACTAAATAATATTATTTATACTCTGAGAAAAATAATCATATGTTTTTTCAGAAGGACAAGCAATTATCAAATCCGTCACCCTGAAAGAATTACGATTCGTCTCATTTTGGTACCAATTACAAGGCTTCTCCCCGGACCAAAAGTGTATTAAGTCCAATGCTATAAATCTTATCTTTGGAGGCTCGCCGTACAATGCGTAAAAGAAAGTTAATTGCCCAGAGAGTTCGACTAACAAAGGGAAAGGCGTAAGCTCGATTTCTAGTCCCTGTAATTATATTAAGGCACTGCCTTTTCAGCCCTTTGTTTATCGCATCAGTGCCTACCATCATTTATTTTCTCAGCGAATACTAATGGTGCAGTGGATCAAATTGAATCAGATCACTTACACCTCACTCGTCAAGTCATTCAATTTTCTTCCCTATGATTCTTGCATTACTTGCTCTATGGCTACTTCCTAGAAATGTCAACAAATAACCTTGTCTTAAGTCCTCAAAATTTTAACCAGAAACAGCGAATTATAAGACCAATCAAATTTTTCACCCTTTTTAATTTTCTACTTTTATTCGTTTTTTTTTAATTTTTCTCACGGACGGCCGAATTTAATTATACGAATATTTTGAAGGGACGCTTCATTTGAAAAAAAAAACAGGCAGTTACCGCTCATTCTAGGCTTCACTCCTCGCTCTGAGCATTTTCTTTCTGATATTTTGCGACACCATGCCACATAAAATTCCAAACACTGTATTTATCGGCGTATAACACGCACACTAACTTAATTTTTAAAAAAAATTTTAATTAAAAAAACTTACATTTAAAATAAAATAATAGATTACCATACTTTTTCCCGTTGATATGCTGATATTGTAAAGTACCGTAAAAAGACTTACTTTACGAGAAACGAGGTAATTTCCAAATGAAAGACCTAAAAAATATGTTTTAAACTGAATTAAAAATTAATATACCTGTATATCGTTAATTGAGTTTGGATAGAAAAGTAGCATGCGCGTATAGCATGCAGGTAGAATTCCAACCCTAAATATTAGGGGGAAAAAGTGCGTGTTACACGCCGATAAATATCGTAAATATTATTTTCCTAAACCTCTTTTATCTCTTAGTTCCCCAAACTCAGGGCAGCTCAAGGTGACGTGACAAAACAAGTTGAAAACAAATTCTGCTAATTGAAATAAGTGTTTAGTTTCATTCAATTTTGCGGCCCAAACTGCAGGCTAACCGGCGTGAGTTCCTTAAATGTTCAGTGACCTGTGTTAAAGGTGATGAATGATCCACAAATCTGGGAGTGGAATAAATTAGCTCACAAAGAGCGGAGAGATAGCAAATAGAGCTGATGTTAGCACTGTTTTACAGGCAAATTGTAAGCCAAAGTCGGAGATCTGTGTTTCCAAACAAACAGAGCCCAGGAGGAATTGAAATCGAATGAAAAGTCCTGCGGAGCGAGAGGGTATATCAAACCAATCTCTAAAATCCAGCCCGAATCATTGGCATGGATGTATCTAGCGGCATCAGATTCTGAATTCCTTCTTATTTTGTCACTAATTAATATATTTTATATTATACCATTTATAAAAAATTATTAATATGGATTAACCTCAGTTTTTTAATAATTTTTATGAAATATGGAGACATTTTAAGCAAAATATGCTTTAACCTTCTTTTTTACATCAAAGGAAGTGTAGGTAGGAACCTAAAGAAGAAGAATTAAAATGAACGTCTTTGTAGTCATCTACGATAAACGTGACTCATATAACATAATTTCCAGGATATTTTAATATAAATGTTATATTCAAATGAATATTTTGAATAATTATCATATAAATATATTGAATATAAATATTATATATTTGAATAAAAATATTAATAAATTATAAAAATTGAATTTTCACGTGAGAATGTCACCAGTTTTTATTCTCTTTTCCCGAATTTGACTTTGTGTTATCTGACGTACATTATCCCAGGGATAGAATTTAAATACTAAAGATTTAAGAGAGCTTTTTTTGAGCTGCTCTGCATAAGGTACACGTGAAATGTGTGCCTATTAGTGTAAACATATTCCAGTAAATAATAAATTAAGTTGAATTTCAAATTCGAAAGTTATAACTCTGCTAAAAAGGTTTCTGCCTCACCAGAATTCAATCAAGAGTGTAAATGTTTACAGTTCATCGTAATGTCAGCATATCTGATACACAGGGTGATCGACATTGTTTCAACAAGAATTTTGACAAATAACTGGCTGGATGGTAGTGAATGTAAGCAGGAATGATTTCCACACACCTCATCTCATGAACGGCATCGCCGCGTTCATTTAAGCTCATGTTCATGACGCGTAATTAAAGTA